>JAUMIR010000006.1:107437184-107749684 GCA_030847615.1 Gambelia wislizenii
AGCTGTAAATGAATATAGTTACTACTGGTATAAAAGTTGTACTGGTAAATGAGAAGAGATTCTAACTTAATCAAGTAATGAAGTGTTCTAAAGGCAGTTTCTTCTAGATAGGCTAATTCTGGCCCATGGGCTAATTGTGCTTCCTTGATTCTTTTTGGGTCTCTTTGGAGGCCCTGGCAAACTTTGGTGTTATGGCAGGAAAAAAGGACCCTTGTATGCTTTTAGAAGGCAATTGCAGTTCCAAAAACCTCCTGGGATTAGATTTTTCTCTGAAACACTGCCTTCCTGTGTACCTTCCTACAGTATGAAGACAGGCTTGTTTTCCAAACTAGAAGATGCAAGTGGGTGCCACCATTTTGATAAGTTTGGGTAATGTGTAGTAGCAGGAGGGGTATATGTGGCCCATGCTGGGGTCTGGGGAGGTAAACATTTCCCACCTTTGCACCAGATACTTAAACATTAGCATACATAAATATGGACTTGTAGGCTAGTAGACGCTTGTATCCTGGTAACATACTGTATTTTGCCTGGGCTTATGGTCTCATATGCATGTAGCAGCTGATCTTAACAGGTTTAAGACATAAAAAAAATAGTAGGGTAGTAGCACAAGATCTCAGTCTTGTAGTTCATTCCCAAGTCTGGCTTTCCTCCTATGACATCTTGAGTGGTTTGGCAGAGGTAATTGGGGGTGACTTGCTGTTACCCAAAGCCCCTACCCTAGAGCTCCTCCCCTGTGGCATCAGCTTCTCCTTCAGCATTATAGGAAAGACTATCATTTCCATAACTCTGAGCTGTGCAAATCTGATACAATAACAGAATCATAGAGTTGGAAAAGACCTCAAGGGCCATCCAGTCCAACCCCCTGCCATGCAGGAATACACAATCAAATCATTCCCGACAGATGGCCATTCAGTCTCTGATTAAAAACCTCCAAAGAAGGAGACGCCACCACACTAGGAGGCAGTGTATTCCACTTCCAAACAGCTCTTACTGTCAGGAAGTTCTTCTAATGTTTAGGTGGAATCTCTTTTCCTGTAATTTGAACCCATTGCTCCGTGTCCTAGTATCTGGAGCAGCAGAAAACAAGCTTGCCCCATCCTCAGTATGACATCCCTTCAAATATTTAAACATGGCTATTATGTCCCTCTCAACCTTCTCTTCTTCAGACTAAACATGCCCAGCTCTCTAAGCCTCTCCTCATAGGGCATGGCTTCCAGACCACCCACCATCCTGGTCACCCTCCTCTGGACATGTTCCAGCTTGTCAATATCCTTCCTGAATTGTGGTGCCCAGAAATGGACACAGGATTCCAGGTGAGGTCTGACCAAAGCAGAATACAGTGGCACTGTTACTTCCCTTGATCTAGACACTATACTCCTATTAATGCAGCCTAGAATTGCATTGGCTTTTTTAGCTGCTGCGTCACACTGCTGACTCATGTTCAGCTTGTGGTCCACTATGACTCCTAGATCCTTTTCGCATGTACTGCCCTCAAGCCATGCATCACCCATCCTATATCTGTGCCTTTCATTTTTAGTTCCCAAGTGTAGTATCTTACATTTCTCCCTGCTGAAATTCATTTTGTTAATATCAACCCAGCTTTCTAATCTGTTCAGGTCATTTTGAATTCTGATCGTGTCCTATGGCGTATTAGCTACCCCTCCTAATTTGGTGTCATCTGCAAACTTGATAAGCATACCCTCTATTCCCTCATCCAAGTCATTGTTGAAGATGTTGAATAGCACTGGGCCCAGGACAGAACCCTGTGGCCCCCACTGGTCACTTCTCTCCAGGATGAGGAGGAGCCATTGGTGACTACCCCTTGGGTTCGGTCAGTCAGCCAATTACAAATCCACCTAACAGTTGCATGGTCTAGCCCACAGGTTACTAACTTTTTTTCAAGAATTCTATGGGGGACCTTATCAAAAGCCTTACTGAAATCAAGATACACTACATCCCCTGCGTTCCCTTCATCTATCAAGTTTGTAACTCTATCAAAGAAAGAGATAAGATTAGTCTGGCATGACTTGTTTTTGAGAAATCCATGTTGACTTTTTGTGATCACGGCATTCCTTTCTAAGTGCTTACAAACTGTCTGTTTAATTATCTGCTCTAGAATCTTTCCTAGTATTGATGTCAGGCTGACTGGGTGGTAATTATTTGGGTCTTCTTCCCCCCCCCCTTTTTAACCAGGGGGATAACATTTGCCCTCTTCCCGTCTGCTGGGATCTCTCCTGTTCTCCATGAATTCTCAAATATTATTGACAGTGGTTCTGAGATTACTTCTGCCAGTTCTTTTAATACCCTTGGATGAAGTTCATCTGGCCCTAGAGACTTGAACTCATTTATACTGGCCAGGTATTCCTGAACTACCTCTTTACCAATTCTATGCTGTATTTGCCCTACTGCATCATCTGCTCCATCTTCACCAGGTTGAGCACTGTTCCCCCTTTGGGAAAAGACTGAAGCAAAGAAGGTGTTAAGTAGTTCTGCCTTTTCTCTGTCCCCTGTTAGCCTTTCGCCATCTTCTCTCTGCAGTGGCCCTACCATTTCCTTGTTCTTCCTTTTGCTATGGCTGTACCCAAAAAAGCCCTTTTTATTGTTTTTAACCTCTCTAGCAAGCCTGAGCTCCAGCTGACCTTTGGCTTTTTTGACTTTCCCCCTGCATGAGCTGGCTATTTGTTTGAATTTTTCTTTAGTGATTTCCCCCTTTTCCCATTTCTTGTACATGTCTTTTTTATGTCTTAGCTCAGTTGAGAGTTCTTTCAACATCTATCCTGGCTTCTGTAGACACCTCCCCTTTTTCCTCCTCATTGGAACTGTTTGAAGTTGTGCCTTAGAACTTAGAAACTCCCATCCTTTGTGAACTCCTTTATCTTTTAGTATTTCTGACCACAGGATCACCCCCAGTAATTCCCTAGGTTTTCTGAAATCAGCTTTCTTAAAGTCTAGAATGCAAGTCTGATTAAGCTTGGCTTCCCCTTTCCTCTGTGTAACAAACTCCAGGAGAACATGGTCACTCCCCACTAGGGATCTTGCCACTTCTGCACCATTAACCAGGTCATCTCCATTGGTTAGGATCAGATCTAAAATAGATGATCACCTTGTTGCCTCTTCCACCTTCTGGACAATGAAATTGTTTGCAAGGCAAGTGAGAAATTTGTTGGACCTTAAATTCTTGGCAGAGTTGGACTTCCAACAAATGTCAGGATAGTTGAAATCCCCCATTACTACTACATCTCTCCTTTCTGTATGTGCGGTCATCCTTGTCCAAGGGCTTTGTGTTTGAGAGATAAGTAACTTGCAGGCCATGTGTACCATAGGTAGCTTTTTGAGAGCTATCCCTGCTGTTCTGTTTGTAAGAGAATCTGACTCCCTATCAGCCCTATTAAATACCCATCTTTATACGAGAAGGAGGCTTCTGTACACTATTTGGCATTCAGTGTTTTGTTCTGATTTTTTAAAAATACACATTCACAGATTTGGCATTCACGGCTTGAAAATATTCTTTAAAAAGTAATAATCCAAAAAGCAAATCTTGATTTTGCCATCTTATATAAGGGACACCATTTTGCTATACCATTGCATATAATGGGACTTGAGTATTCATGGATTTGGGTATTCACGGGGGGTGGTGGTGGTCCTGGAACCAAACCCCAGCAAATGTGAAGGGGCAACTGTAATCCCCTGCCTTTCATATGTCTTTGTTTTCTTGCTCTTGTCCCCTGCACCTTTGCTTTTCTTATTTTCGTTCTTCAGTTTTCAAAACAACCATATACTGTACTGTAAGCAGAATTCACCTTTTGTATTTGGTTGTGAGAAACGACAACACAGAAAGAATCACAACCCAAAAACATCACTCAAGGAGACCTTCTGCTGTGCTTTCTGCAACCGGACTTGTTTATCTTGGATTGGCCTTTTTAGTCACCAGCGCACTTGCAGAAAGCGCGGGATGAGTTCTTCCTGAATCTTCGTTTGGGAAGAAAAGCCAGAGTGAGCCTTCAGGTCATTTTTGATTTATGGTGATCGTGTCACAGGGTTTTCTTGGCAAGATTTGTTCAGAGGGGGTTTGCCTATACAGTACCACCCCTGTATCTGCTGATTCAATTATCCACAGATGGCGACAGCGGGGGAGGGGATGGGGGAGGGAGGGGAAGAGATGAGATCTCCCCTCCTTTGTCCCTTTGCCCCTGGGATCACTCCCGTGGTGGGAATGGTGATGGGGGCATTCACTATTATCCATGGATTTCATTATCCATAGGTTCCCCTGGAACCAATTCCCCGTGGATATGGGGATCCTACTGTGCCTTCCTCTGAAGCTGAGAGAATGTTACTTGTCCAAGGTCACCCAGTGAGTTTCCATGGCTGAGCAGTGATTTAAACCCTGGTCTCCAGAGTCATAGCCCAATGCTCAAACCACTACACCATGCTGGCTCTCACATAATTTCACATAATGCTAAATTGTGCATTTCACATAATGCTAAACTGAACAAATAGTTTTACAGGTGGATCCTTGGTACATCCATGTCTTCTAAGATGTTCACATGGGAATAGCAAAACAGATGGGAAAGCATATGAGTTCCCTGCCTTCGCCTCACGATTTTCATGACAAACTAAGTGTTACTAGAAGGGAAGGAGAGCAGGTGTAGATGTTTTTGTCTTGTACCAGCCATAAAAGAGAGAAATGTGTAGAATAACCCTAAACAGCACTCTTTGGGTGGTGTTTTCTCTTGTTAGTGGTTTGCCTCAAGATTTCATCATTCTCTTCTGTCACTCTGTGCTTGCTAGTGCTTGCTGCTGTTTCCAGCTGTTCCCCCTTCCTGCCCCGCTTCGTACAGCCTGGCCTTAAGTACAGACATCTGTCTGGCAGAGCTATATATAAGCCCCAAAGTTATCAGCAAGTCTAATGTACTTATTATATGAATAACTTTGAAGCATATATTTTGCAGGTACTTTGCAATCCTCTAGATTCCCAGATCAACCATGCCAGTGTTTGGATGCTTTCTTGTTCTAGAAAACATTCTGATTCATTCTTTCCCCCTTCTTCTCTTAATAAGGAAAGGGTAACAGATAATGTATAGTATTAATATGTATATGATTTACAAACTACAACCTGCTTGCTGCTTTCTTCATTTCTTTTTATAATGGTGAGTTTTATTATTGGAGGAGAGGATGCTTGTATATTTAGTGAGCTGTACTGGAGAGAGAGAGAGGAAGAAACTTCTAAAATAACAGGTACCCTGAGGCACTTCAGGTGGTAATTTCTTCTTGCTTTCAATTTGCCTCAGGATTATAGCATTCTTGGCTAGTCTTTCTTACTTTCCTGTATTAGAATGGCATGAAGGAATGTAAAGTATCTTACTGCAGCTGTAAACATTTTCTAAAATGTTGCTTTCTTCCTTATACTCCCACAATCTATTTGAGTATAATTTAATGCAGTAAAAGTAATTGAACAGGGAATTATTTGTTGCTCTTATATTCAGCAACACTATTGACTGGTAGCTCCCATGTTATTAGAGCAGTGAATCCACTCTGCGGTTTAATCTGAGTGTTAAAGTTGCCACCCAGGGTGCTGAGCCTGTTTTGAGATAAGGTTCAGCATCTTGGAAAACTCTTCCAAAATTTAGACTAAAATACATTTCCTGGCCCACAGTCACGGGAGCCATTAGGTACCACAGCTCACTTTTGTTTCGGTATGAGTCAAATAAGGTGGCTTCTTCTGTCCTACTTGTATCTGCATTTAAAATATAATTACTGAAAGTGTGATCTTCCAATCAGTTCACCACTTATTGTTTATCCCACAAATAGACATTTTCTTCAGAGTGGGATGTTAGCAGCCTAAGCAGTCCATGTACAACCACTGTCACCTTGTACTGTGGCTGGTCCAAGTAACATTTTGGGGTTGTCTAAATGGCAAAAATACTCCTCACAGAATATGAGGAGAAGATGACCTGTCCCAATAGCAATCTGCATTGTTTTGCTGTATTGTGAAGGAGGGTGGCCAAACCCAACAAAAACACTGTAGCGGCGGCTTTTCCTGGAGTTTTTAAAAAACAGCGAGGGGAATGTGCATTCCCACGTTAGGACAAGCAATTCGATATGAATTGCTTTCCCATGTGAGAGGAAATACAAATCTGATCGGCTGGATGACTGTGGGGAATTCTAACAGGGCAAGCATCTACTGCTGCCATGTTGGATTTTCGCCTTAGCGAGCAATCAGTAAGGTGATAAAATGAGCTTTTGTTTTATCTCTCTCTCTCTTTTTTGTAAAGGTGAAATATTGCTTATGTACACTGTGTTTTTTTTTAAAAAAAATCAGTGGCAGTAGATTTAAAAATGCCAAGGCCCATCATCTTGGCTAGAGGGCATGCCAAATTTATGGGGGCTGTAAAACCATTAAGACAAGTCTGCTTTTGGCCTCCTATAGACAACCCCATGTTAATTTGTATGGTTATTACTGTACTGTGCTCTATTATCTGGGGCTGCCTTTTAAAACTGCAGTGGGTTCCAAATGCTGTGGTCTGACTGGGGCCGGTTGCATGGAATGCCTAACTCCTGTATTGCAACAACTTCACTGGCTTCTAGTCCTTTGCTGCATTCCTTTCAAAGTGCTGGGCATGACTTTTAAAGCCTTATATGGCTTGGGTCCAGACCATTTGAAGACTGTATCTCTTTCTCCAAGCCTGCCCAACTTTTGATGAGGACGAGGGAGAGAAACTTCTCAGTGGCTGGTCCCAGCTTGTAGAGTTCCCTTCCATGGGGAGCTCGGTCTACTCTCTTTCAACAGGTGGGCAAAGACCTTTTCTATTTAGGCAGGCCTTTGGCTTTTACATTATTGTAGCAGAAGGATCGTTTTAATCAGATATATTACATGTTCATCTTTTTATGATGGTTTAATGTGTTACAGAGAGCAAGTGTGGTGTAGTGGTTTGAGTGTTTGACTATGTATGACTCTGGACACCAGCGTTCAAGTCGCCCCTCAGCCTGGGAAATCCTCTGGGTAATCTTAGGCAAGCCACGCTCTCTCAGCCTCAGAGAACAACAGAGGCAAACCCCCTCTGAACAAATCTTGCCAAGAAACCCCCATGATAGGTTCTTGCCTTAGGGTCTCCATATACATTGGAAATGAGTTAAAGGCACACAGCAATAAGGTGTTTTTAATTGCTGTAATTTAGGTTTTTTTTTAATGGAATTGTTTATTTAATGCTTTAAAAAATTTTTTGTACCAAACAATTTTTAGTGTAGGTTCTTAACTTAATGTGAGATGCTTGGATCCTACTCCTGGAAAAAAGGCAGGGTATAAATAAAATAACTTAATAGTCATGGAAGTGCCAGGTTAAGCTCTGACAAGCAAAGTCTTTTTACAAAGTCTTTTTTCACCCAACCAGTCCCCCTTTCTTCCTTGTTCTCTGTCTAGCCGGACATTTTTTTAGCAGCATAACCATAGGAAGGATGGCAAAGGAGGAATGGAGAAACACAGACTTTCAGTGTCAGGTTGCAGCAGCATATCTACAGTAAACAATGCAGTGCATTAATCTTGAGCTGGCAATGAAAGATGTGTGCACCTGTCTACAACAGGCAAGGTAAATAGCGGCTGCCTCCAGAATCCTTCGCTGAGCAGGCATGAACAGCAAAACAGAGAGAAAAGGGAAGCTCAGATAAACCTGCCACACCAGCTACTCTCCATATATTAAAAACAAGAACAACAACAACCTATAGATCTATCAACTTGGCCACCAGAATGGAAATCATAACAAAAGTAGAGGTTGATGAAAGAAAGTAAAAAACATCCCTGGGTAGATTTTAGAAGAAGCCTTCACATGGTTTCTAGAAGGTTCAAAATGTTTTTGTTTGTTTTTTACACTTATGCAAGGCTTACCTGTCCTGGTTGTTTCATTTCACAGGTTCATATTGTTAGTTTTAATATAAAGTTGCTGAAACTTGTTGAACTTCTCCTTTGTGGTATTGGAATTTATCCTTTCTATGTTATTTCTGACTTTGGTGCAAAATTTTCTGTTAAAGATGCAGTGCCCAGGAATGCATCTATTTTGTTAACTGAGGTATACATTAACCTGTACAGCCATCATAAAACTTTTAAGGATACCGTATTTCTCTAAATTTCTGAAAGGTTGTTATACAGTGGGAGATGGCCATAAACTGGGAGGGGAAAGGGCATTTTAGAAAGAAGCATACTAAATGGTGTAGTTACAAGGAGGGAGGAGTATGAGGGTGTTGTCCCTCAAATAAGAATTTTGCTCCCCCCATGAAATTTTCCTGCAGTTCTCAAATTTCTAGCATTGCAATAACATAAAACTTCAGTTGAGCATTTGGAAATAGAGTTTAGGCATGCAAAGAAAAGGCGCGGGCAAAGTTAGCAAGGAATGCGAACACAACAAATATAAGGTGTGAGAACTCGCTTGAATACTAGAAATTTGGAAACTGGAGGTAAATTGGGGGGGGGGGCAGAATTCTTACTGGGAGGGCAGTACCCTCATTTTGTCACCACCACCCTGGTAGATACACCCTTGCTTAATAGGGAGACCCTTAGGAGAGAGAAAAACCCAACCCTGTTGGAACTGCAATGAAGTTACTTCTTACTTTTTCCTCCTGTTACCTGGGACTGAGTTTTAAACCTAGAATAGGTGACATTGTCATATCCCCAGTTCCTGATAGGAATGGACAGTCCTGATTCCAACAGTAGGTCTGGGTTACAGGTCGACCCCTGTATGCACAGATTCAGTATCTATGGTTTCACTTATCCACATCTGAAAAAATACGTTCTCTCTAGGCATTTCTAGGTTCTCTAATGTGATTCCATGGTCAACTTCTGGTGTTCATTTCATTGAAAATAATAGGGTTCATTATTATACACGTTTCATGTATCCATGGGGTGTAGGTGTGTGTCTTCAAACGTATGTCCCGCAGATACAGGGGTTGACCTGTATTCCAGTTTTACAGGGACAGTCCCAACAAATCCTCTCTGTCCCACTTATTCAGATGCTTTGAAAATGTCCTAGTTTCTCTCTCATCAACCACTTTCCTCCTTTGTCCTCAGGCCACTTCAATTGTTGCAAACAGTTCAAAATGCAAAAGTTGTTTTGCACTCAGCACTCTCCTGGCTTGTGTGTTTTTCCTTGTTAATGCTTTTGGCCATCTTGAATTCACTCTGTTGTTGCTTCACCATCCTTGTCCCAGTTTTTATTTGTGAAAAATGGTAGAGGCTATGAATTGTTTCAAAGTAAATGCCACACTCTTTGTATGGTGCACAGTGGGAACAAAAAAATCCTAGTCAAGCGCACTTTAAAAAAAATGTGACCAAAGGGAAGGATCTGTTGGTGCTAGCTTGATTGACAGAACAACTTCTGTCACCAGAACCAGGAAAGGAAAATCCTGCTGCCCAACAACCCCACATGCCTTCTCAGAGCTTGTTCTGGGGAGCCGGCAAACCCTGTAGAGTAGATTATTGCACAGAGATAGTGTGGCATATTGGTTTGAATATTGGACCACAACTTGGAGACCAGGGTTCAAATCTCTGCTCAGTCATGAAAATCCACTGGGTGACCATGGGAAAGTCCCACACTCTCATCGTCATGAAACCCCTTGATAGGTTCTCCTCAGGGCTGCCATAAGTCAGAAACAATTTGAAGGCGAAACAACAAATTGAGGGCTGTGGGGAGAGAGAAGGAGACGAAACTCCCATCATGCTAGGGAACACATTGGGTTAAGGCTAAACACCGAGTGCTTAATTTCTATTGGTGGCAAAACTAGAAACATTTTAGATTAATTTGTGTTTTTTTTTAATTACATTTTGGAATTCTGACCTTTTTAAAAAATGTGCCCTAAACCAGTGTTCTTTGTTTGTTTAAAATTCCTATCACTTGATAAGACAAGAATTTCAGCCTAAGGAATTTGAAATTTGCTTGTCTGTGAGGCATGTAACATGATATAATTCTAAAGTGTTAGTGTATTGGTGGCAGAGTGGAGAAGCTGTCCGTGTCACATTATGTAAAGGCTATTGGTAAACATTTCATTTCTGAATGTTGCCTTCTGGCTTGCTAAGAAAAATCCCTGTTGTTTGTAGAGATTATCCTGACAGTAGTATGCTTTCTTGGTTGTCAAAGGCATGTTTAGCATGTGGAGATGTATTAATCTGACATAGCTCCCATTGTAAGTGGCTGAAATAAATAGAGGGATCAAACAGATGAAGAGGGATTAACTGTGTAGATGGAGCAAACTCTTCAATCACTAAACCAGTGATTTTACAAAGGATTAGCTTGCTTCTACAAATATTGATTACTGATTTGCTTCTCCAGAAGAAGACAAAGCTCGTGCCGCAGTGTATAGTGTGCTGTGTGAAGTGAACATCCTTCATATTAATGGATTTGTTGTAGGCGATATAGGAACTGACAGATTTATTATTGTATCATCCACTGTCCCTTCTAGACTTAAGACTGTCAGCAGTTTCATTAAAACTCCCCTTTTAATTTTGCAGTAGCTGTTACATTTATTTCCGGCGAAAGCTGGCATGCGTGCTTTACAGTCCGGACAAAACAGTTCCATGCACTTTTTAAAAAATGCATCAACCATTTCTGAGTATCACAGTAAATATATTTGCTTACAAAGAACATGATGCTTTAACAAAGGGGGAAATGGACTCTTCTAAGATGAAACAGTTAGTTGGCTGTCAGGAGAAATGATGTGCAAATTGGTTAGTTCCAGATCTGAAAATCTGGGACAGAAGATGCAAAATAGATAATAATAAATTCCTGCTTAGCTTCACTTCAGTTTCAAAACAGGATGACTGGATTGTTTTAATTTGATCTAGGGAGAGAGCCTCTCATTGCTACCGACAGGCCAGAACCCACCAACCCTCATGGAGTTAGAGCAGGAGTCATCAACTGATGAGAAGTCATGACCACCTGGACAGTTTTCATAACCCGGCTAGATAAAATACCGTAGTTTTTGTATTGGGAATTGCACACTTTCCTGTCCTGATCCTAATGGAAATGTTGCTGTTGTTGCCGATTTAGTATAAATAAAAATAACTTTCTCTCAAGGTAAGGGAGACAAACATTTCAGAAAATAGATTTTAAAAAACCTCAAAACCCTGAGTCTGTCCCATATGTGAAATGGGTCTGTCCCATATGTGAAAATGTCTTGCATCTGTGATAGTTTCAAACTTCTTTTTGGAGGCCTTTGGTTTCTCCTACCCCACCCCCCATCCTTGCCTACAGACAAATTCTGTTATTGAGCTGATGAAAAATATTTAAATTAAAAATATCTCAAATGTTTCCAGTGCAACTGGTGTTTAAAAAAACACACTGTTCTCAGTGCTGAGCTGTTAGAGTCCCAATAGTTCATACATGTGTTTCCTTTCAGTAGTTTCCTAAGCCAAAAATCTGATCCAGCATCAGAAGTGTCTTGAGGGTAGTTCTGTGTTTTGTTGAAGAATTCCATCTGTCTCCCAAAGGACTAATCGACATGCATCCTTCATACACTGTACACTTTTATGATAATACAGCATTTGTGGAGGCTTTTAAAAAGCCCACCTCTGGTTAACAGCATAGTAATTCAGTTTAATCCCCCCCCCCATAGTTAAAGCAAAGAAACTAGTTACATTGTGAAAAACACACATCTGGTAGTCAAATGGCACAGTGTCTTTTTCAAATGGAATGTGAACTATATTCTTGTAATCAGTTTAAACACAACGTTGAGCAGTCCTGATGTACTCAGTAACACCCCTGGAGTTAGTTTGATTAAGCAAGCACTTTAAAATAAATTTTACCACAGTTTTTCCAGGGGAGGATGGGCATTGTGGTATTATAGATTCACAGAATTGAAAGGAACCTCAAGGGCCATCTAGTACAACCCACAGCCATGCTTGAGTCCATGGCCAAAGTACCCCCCCCCCCGCAAGAGAGAGCAATTTATTCTCTGAATAGTGGATGTATTTTAGGGTACAGCAAAACAAAATCAGGGCCTAAATGCCCTAAAGGCACCAGATCCTGTCTGATCTTGTTGGAAGCTAAGCAGGGTCAGCCCTGGTTAGTACTTGGATGGGAGACCACCAGTATTTCAGAGGATGGAACAGGCAAAACCCCCTCTGAGTATTCCTTGCCTAAGAAAACCCTGTGAAATTCAAGGGGTTGCCTTAAGTTGACAGATAGCTTGAAGGTGTACGCGCACACCCCCACATACCCCCAAAACAGATCTAGTGTTCCTATAGTATTTTTTGCTGGAAAACATTTTATGTTGTAAATATGTCAGGATTCCTCTTCAGTGCTCACTCCTAGAAATAAGCAAAAGAAAAAAAAAACATTTTTGAGCAACTTTTGTTGTTGTTTACGGAATTGTCTTTCGAAATGTGTGTTTGTGTGTGCAGTCACAGTTACTGTCTGTTCTTTATACTATTTAACCTGAGACATGGTTGTTCTTACTAGTTGAGCCAATGAAATTGACAAGTATCTGGATTGAATTACCTCAGTGGTGAAAAATCTGTTGCATGGAGCAGTCTGCAGTGGCTTGGCTTATGCATCCCCATCATGATTGGTTTGCTTGTACAAGGTGGGGCACAGAGTCACACAGTTGGGTGTGCATACTCAAAAAGCCTTTGGCCTTCTGTTTTTTAAACACCTGTCATAAACTGAGTTTTGAAACTAAGAGCGGTTTCAAATGCAGTTCATAATTTGGTGTAGATGTTTTCTATTCAAGGAGTAGGGGAACTATATCTCTCTGGACATGTCCAACCAAACCTTTAGGCGCTTCCAAAAATCTTGTTCCCTCCCAGGATTTTTAATATGAAGTTTTTGAAAATGTTAGTTACCAAATGAATGTTCCATCATGTATTCAAATTAATCCTTGAGATTTGCCTGTTCAGTAAATTGGAGTGAATTCTTCTTGCCCAACCTGGTGTCCTGTAGATGTTTTGGACTGCAACTCCTCTTAGTTCCAGCTAGCATGGCTGGTGTTTAGGCATGACAAAGTGCGCCAATTTAAGGAAGGCTCTGTTAAGGAGTAAATGTTGATCTGGAAAAGTCCATGTGTTGAATATATGTTGTAGGCATCTGTTCAGAGTGGGCACAAGTTAGGTTTTGGTTGTCATTATAGAAAAGCTAGACCAGTTCTTAGTTTGAAATACTAGAATGTACAATCTCCATATATTTTCTCAAGATCGATTTTTTGTGAGATGGAGCTCACTTGACTGTGTTGAAGGGGAGGGGTGTTTATCATGCCTTTTTTTTAAAGTAGTTATCCAGTTTTATTGCATGGCTTTGAGCAATACATCCAAGCTCCAAGGAAGAATTTAAACATTCTAGAAATACATAATATTTTTTAAAAACACACACACATGAGCATTGGAAGGCTATATTTCTTATCCTTGTAGCACCCATGATACTGTCAAGCAAGCACTAAGCTCATACAGTCTTATTTCCTAGGTAGTTATTTGTAGCTGAGTTGTAAATGTAATTTTATAATGATCTGATGGATGAAGTTGACTTCTGCAGTGGTTTGAATTCACCCAGAAAAAAAGTTGATCTCTACCTGGAGGTTCCTAGCCCTGTTGACAAATAACTAATTGCTTCCCTGAAGTTGAGATTTCCAGCTGACACAGGACACTAGAACTGCATACCTATAAAAAAACAGGCACAGCAGGAGGGGAGGAGATAGAAAAGGACCATTGAGCCATGTTCAGTTAACCATATAGATCTAGATACTGTGATAACTCATATTGTTAGCATATTAAGAGTCTCTTTTAGAGGCAGCTGGTGGATCTGTTGCTATAGGGGCTGCAAACTCACTCTTGGTTTTATGGATACTTATGGAACCAACAGAGGTTTGGCATTGAGAGAACTCCCTTACAATCCATATCAGCTGTGGGAGGAGTGGTCATAAAACTGAGAGTGTCCCTGGCAATGAAGTTATAGGCTGGGCCGTTCTCTCTCTTGAGCGGAGCTTGGAAACATTACTTTTTGGGACTGCAACTCTTTGGACACTTGGACAACTCTTTGACTACAAAGTTGGACTATATCTTTTTTGGACTGCAACTCCCAGAATTCACCAGCTACCATGGCCAGTGCTGTCCAAAAAAGTTTTTAAAAGTAGTACAGTACAACAAAAATGAACTCATCCAAGCTCTGATGCTGAGTTTCTCATTGTCTTTATATGAGTAGTCTAATCCATAAGTATACTTGTAAAGTCTCAACATTACATTGTAGCAGAGGTGGGGAACCTTTGGCCCTCCAGATGTTTTAGATGATGACTCTCACAGTTCCTTACCATTGGCCACGCAGGATGGGGTAAATGGGGGTTGTGAACCAGAACATCTGGGGACCTAAAGGCCCCTCAACCTTTGCACTGTAGTGTACATCAAAAATTCACTCCTGCCAATTATTCTTTTTTTGACCCATTCACATCTGGGAGCAAATGTACAGCTTTCTGTGCCTGTGTATTCTGAACATACCTCAGACCTTTTAAACTTCCTGCTTCTTTTGGCTCACTGACAATATCCACTGATTTTTCCACATTTCTCTATTTGAAGATTGTTTTTACAGGCCTTTTTTCCCGTTGTCTGTGAGTGACTGTTAGACTCTAGTGGTTTAGTTTTTAAGGCATATAGTTTTATTGCATTTTAATATTTTTAATTATTAAAATGTTTTAACACTGTGAATTGTTTAATCTGTTTTTTTTAATCTCATATTTATATTTTTAATGGTTGTGGATTGTTTTAGATCCATTGTTAGCCTGTTTGAGTCCCTATATTGGGAGAAAGGCAGGATATAAATAAATATGGTAAATAAATAGAATCAACCTACTGTTAATGAGATATAAGCTAAATCCTGCTCATCTTTTCTGTCTTGTATATATGGGATACACCAAATGAATCCCCCTCCCCCAATTTTGTTTTGCCTTTCAAAATAGATGGGATTAAACAATGACAACAAAAACATGTGAGTCATAGCATGCATTGTACTGTGTGTAAAACAATAGATATGAAAGAGAAGCCCTGGAGAATCTAGACCGCAAGTAGGTGGTGGTGATGGTGTCCAAACTGGGGCATTTACCCAAACGCTGAGCCTGCCTACGGGTCGATTGTTGAATCATAAAATCATAGAGTTGGAAGAGATCACAAAGGGCCATCCAGTCCAACCCCCTGACATGCAGGAATACACAGTAAAAGCACCCCTGACAAATGGCTATCCAGACTCTGTTTAAAAACCTCCAAAGGAGACTCCACCACACTCTGAGGCAGCATGTTCCACTGCTGAATAGCTCTTACCATCAGGACGTTCTTCCTAATGTTTAGGTGAAATCTCTTTTCCTGTAGTTTGAATCCATTGCACCATGTCCTAGTCTCTGGAGTAGGAGAAAACAAGCTTGCTCTATCCTCAGTATGACATCCCTTCATTTATTTAAACATGGCTATCATATCACCTCTGAACCTTCTCTTCTGCTGGCTAAACATACCCAATTCCCTAAGTCACTCCTCATAGAGCATGGTTTACAGACCTTTCACCATTTTAGTCGCCCTCCTCTGGACACGTTCCAGCTTCTCAATATCCTTCCTGAATTGTGGTGCCCAGAACTGGACACAGGATTCCAGGTGAGGTCTGACCAAAGCAGAATACAGTGGTACTATTACTTCCCTCGATCTAGACACTATGCAGCCTAGAATTGCATTGGCTTTTCTGGCTGCCGCATTACACTGCTAACTCATATTCAGCTTGTGGTCTACTAAGACTCCTAAATCCCTTTTGCATGCACTGCTATCAAGCCAGGTGTTCCCATCCTATATCTGTGCATTTCATTTTTTTTTTAACTAAGTATAGTGCCTTACATTTCTCCCTGTTGAAATTCATTTTGTTAGCTTTGGCCCAGCTTTCTAATCTGTTAAGGTCATTTTGAATTCTATATCTGTCTTCTAGGGTATTAATTACCCCTCCTAATTTGGTGTCATCTACAAATTTGATAAGCATGCCCTCTATTCCTTCATTCAAGTCATTGATAAAGATGTTGAATAGCACTGAGTCCAGGACAGAACCCTGTGGCACCCAGCTAATCACAAAAGCAGAGATAATAGCACTAATTGTATCCAGAGGTGTTTTTTAAAAAAAAAAAAAGTTTTGAAATGCATAAATGAAAGCACAGAAATGAAAGCTTAGTTTTCAAGAAACTAGTGAAAGTAAGCAAGAGGACCTTTATATTCCACAATTACACAGTTATTATTGTTGCTAGTTCAACCTATAGCCCACCATTTGTCATAAGAGCTCAGGACAGCTATCTTACATAAAACATAATTTAAACACACATTGCAGATAGGTGAAATCAAATAAAAAATCACAAATGAGACATCTGAAGTAAAAAATTATAAATCTTTGCTAAATTGCACTAAAATCAATGCATATGGCAGTAGTCAAAAACAAACATTTGCTTATGCCCCCAAAGCTTATATAAACAGACAGAAGTGTAGAAGACAGCTAGGAGCTCAGTCATACTACAAAAATATAGTGCTATTATTACATTTTACTGCTGTGATTCTATCCTATGAAATCCAGGGATTGGCAATTTAGGAAGGGTCATTTAGAACAAATCCAGGGTTCCATAGGATGTTGCCATGGCAGTTAAAGTGGAATAATAGTGCTATAATTGTGTAGTGTGAATAGGCCCTAGATCTCTGACAGTAGATCCATAACTTGACTGTCACCACAAAGGAAACTCTGCCACATAGCTCTATGGGCCATACCACGCTAGGGAACCACCATTAGAGCTTTCTGGTTGATCTTAAATCCTGGTTGGGTCAGTACTAGATCAAGGGGCCTCTCAAGTACCTGGGATATTTAGGGCCTTATATGGTACTACTAAGCAGCCCAAATACCCTGAAGGCACCAAGTCCTGCCTGATCTTGGAAGCGAAATATGGTCAGCTCTGGCTAGCACTTGGGTGGGAGACCACCAATGAATACCAGGTGCTGTAGACCATATTTTGGAGGAAGGAACTGACAAAAACACCTTTGAGTATAGCTTGCCTAAGAAAACCCTATGAAATTCATGTGGTGATCATAAGTTGACAGGCAGCTTAAAGGTACATACATGTATTAATACTAACACCTTGAATTGGATGCAGTGGCTCACAGGCATTCAATGCAGTGGTTTCAGAGGGGATGACATAAGCTCAGTCTTTTGGTGCTGCTATCACTACCTGGGCAACAGTGCTCTGCACAAGATGCAGAATGCAGACTATCATCAAGGGAATCACCATGAAGCGCATTGCAGTACCGTGCTCCAGTTGGGGAGTTACCAGAGTATGGATGGCTGTGGAAAGACCATCCCAGGCTAGGATCAGCTGTTGGACCAGTTTTAGCTGGCCATTAATTGTGAAGTCTACTTTTAAAAATGATTTAGAAACATAGGATGTTTCAGAATAAGACTGTATACCCATAAATTAAGGCCAAGCATTTGATCATGTTACACCTGTGCTTTCTTCACTGCACTTGTTTGGCTTGATTTAAAGTGCTGATTTTGAAGTTTAAAGTCCTAAATGACTTGGGACCTGCGTACCTGAAAAGCTGCATCTATATATACCTGAAGATTTTCTCACCTATGAGGTGAGGCTAGCGGCCATTAGGGAAAAGGCTTTCTCAGTGGTGGCACCCCATTTGATAAAACAGCTAACACAGAGATGCTTATTTGGTGCCATCTTTTTCTATCTTGATTTACCCATACCTACTGTAGAACCAATGACGTCAGTGAGACCTAAGTTAATCATGGAAAACTGAAGTCCCATTAATTTCTTGGACCTGTTCTAAGTAGGACTATGTCTGGATTCAGTTTGTGGTCTTTCAGTGCCAGATGAATGAATGCCTTTTTATTCATCCAGGCCATTTAAATCACTTAAATTGTGTAGTTTGTTTTTCAGCCTGTGCTCCACACATTGAAAAGAAATCGTGCTTTAAGATTATTTTTAGTTTTTATTGTTTTTCTGTTATATTTGTTTATGAACTGCGTAAGACAATTTCTGTTATGCAGTGAGTATGTACAGGTATAAGTAAATAAATGAGCTATTTGAGAAGTAAATGGGGCTTCTAACCTGTGTGATAGTAAAAAGAAAAACAAATATCTTGTATTCTCTTTGTTTGTTTATGGACAGGAAATTGGAAAGAGAATTGGCAGATAATGTAATCCCATACATGCTGCACAGTCATCCAGGATCCATTCCACAGGACTCTAGAATAGGGAGAAAAGAAAAGCAGGGTTGCCAACAGCAGTCTGAGAAGTCAGCTCCTTCATGCTTTGCTCTTCCCCAGATGTTATCCTGTAGCCCTTGCTCCATGCTAAGGAAACTCATAATATTAAGAATTTAGGATTCAGTTTTCTTTTTCCCTCTTCCTCCTTCTTTCCTTTTGAGTTCAATCCTGCAGGGCTCCAGGTTGACTCAACCTTCCGTCCTTCTGTAGGTTGGTAAAATGAGTATTCAGCTTGTTGGGGGCAATCAGATAACACATTGTAAACTGCTTAGAGAGTAGATTTTCCTTGGGCGTTTTTCGGGCTGTGAGGCCGTGTTCTGGAAGAGTTTATTCCTGACATTTCGCTTGCATCTATGGTTGGCAGAGAGTGCTTAGAAATGTATAGAATGTAAGTGCTGTAAGTGCTATTGCTTTTCTGTTGTGACTTTTTCAGTTGTAAGCCTGAAGGCAGGAACTGCCCTGTCTAATTTTATTGATTTATCAGCTGCTCTGAGGACCTTTGTAGCTGTATAGGTTCAGGATAGAAATGTTATAAATACATATAAACAGCAAGAAAAATTGGCATGAGGATGCAGATCATTCCTTCTCTTCTTTATCAGATGATCTTACTGGCATGTAAAGACACTCTGTAGAGTCTACAGCTTCCTCCATGGTAATGATACATTTTCTCCCTCTAATAACCCCAAAGCCTGCAGATGATGCTGTGCATGACATGATTGCCTATGGTGTCATGCTGGGAAATGATGATTCATGTTGCCCATGCCAACCCAAACCTTGATGCCAAGAGCTCTTGGTGATCACTGTAATTTGCTGACAGTTGGGTAATTGCCTGCTTTGCGCTTGCACTCCATCTGATCATCTGAAATCAATGCAATGCCTCTGTTAACTACTGAGATGTAGGAAAAAGAGCATATGGGAACTAAAGGGAGAAAATTAATTACTGTTTAATTATTTGCAGCATTATTTGTTGAAGTGTAGCAAACGTGCAGCCAATATAAAACTTTGAAGTATAAAAGAAGTGGCAGGGGGGAGGGGGAAAGAAAATGTGTAACAGCAGAGTTCTGTCTCAGTTCACCTGCTGCAGAATTCTATCAATCGATGAATGATAGGTGGCTATCAATCTCTTATAATACAGAGCAGTCCTGGATGGGGCTCTCTGTGTGTGTGAGTGAGGGATTGTTCCTGCTTCCAAAATCCTGCCAGTTTGTGGAGGCCAGTAAGGCAGGGAAGGGCTGTTGTGTTGGGTCTGAGAGACAATTATCTGTCCATGTCACCCTCTGGAGGCTTCACAGACTATAAAAAATGCCTCCCCCCAAAAAAATGGAGGGAGAGGAACCCAAAAGTGTCCAGATTTCTACTTCTGATTTTGAAAAATTGACTTTTAGAAAAATGTTAAACACTGCAGGAGGATCCTGCAAAATATTTAAAAGGCAAACCATCACTCCTGGAGGCTTCTTAGAGAGGCTAGAAGGGGGTCTGGAAGGGTCAGCCATGAGTACCTGTCTGTTTCCCACCCCCTAAAATAAGGGATTGGGGTTGGATTTAACTTTTAAATTTCCCTTCTAGAGGTTACAGCATGAAAGAGAACGTCTCTGCCAGCTCCAACCCAATTTTAGGGGAATGGAGCAGCCTTGGATCCAATGAATCCAAGATTCCTTCCAGCCATCCTGTGGTCTACCACTGGTGGTAGATCAATGCCTGGTGGATTTTTTGTTGTTGGCTTACTCAGGGCCATTTTGGTCAATGTTCCATCTTCATTGGCAAGACCACTCATTTTGCTGCATCATAACTCTATCCAGCTAGTGGGTCTGGATATATGAATTGTATGCACAAGAGCTGATTTTGAGTACAAGTAAAGAAAGCATAATACATTTGTCAATAATAATGTTTAACCATGGTATGTTAAAACCTTAACGTGTAAATATCACCAGTGTAACAAGCCTTCAGTTATAAACTTGCTCCTGTTCATAAAATTATTTCTCATTCCATTTAGACTTAAAAATAGATGTTGAGTGAACACGCAATAAAAGGATTTTGCACATGTGGCCAAAATGCTGTTGGTCACCCCCAACTAGAGCAGACCCATCAAATCAATTGCTGAATGGTGAGTCAATATGTTGGCAAATCCAGTTGGTTCATTGGTGGGTCTACTCTAGTCAAGACTAACAACAGGTTTTAGGCCAGTCTCTCCAGAGTAAGGAAAATGCCAGCTGACTCTGAGGGCTTGTCTAAACGGTGAAAATAATCCTAACGGAATGCGAATGGAAGGTGATCTGTACAAATTGACATTTGCATAAATGTGTGTCATTCGGAAGGGGGGCCAGCCAAATCCACCACAGACTCCGTGTGGGAAGCCTCCAGGGCTTCTCCCAGATTTTAAAAAAAGCTCTGTACAGCGTGCGAATGTGCGATCGTTTGGACACTCGCTTTTGTGTTGGTGTGACCAGGGAGCATAATCTGATTGGCTGGATGAGCATGGAGGTGGGGCTAGCAAACAGAGAAAACACCTGCTGTACCATGTTGGATTTTTGGCTAAATGAGGGTCTGGTAGGTCAATAAAACAACAATCTTATACTCTCTCTTTTTTCTTTTTGTAAATACAAAGTATCACATCTGTGCACCATGGTAAACTGCTTTTTAAAAAAAAATTGGCGGTGGCAGATTTAAAAGCACAAGTAAATAACTCGTGGCTGCCATCTTGGCTAGGGGTCATGCGAAGTTTAGGGGGGCTCTTTTAACTAGACATGTCACAGTGCTGCAAATGGCTGCTTTTTCGGATGTGTTCATATTTTCTCCCCCTCATATAGATGGGACCTAAGACACACACACACACACACACACTGGCTGAATTCGTGATGCTCAACCAGTTGTGGATGGTACTTGCAGAAGATAGGGCATCAATGTTTAGTTTTACAAGTTTATGGACCTAGGTTGTAATAAAAGATCCATGGGCTGCAGGGTGGGCAGGGAACTGCAAAACAGCTCAGTGAAGGCTGCACATACTTAGCAGGACAAAACTGCTGAGTTCTGGAATGAAAACTGGAGGTAGAAAATGAAATGGGGTATCTTGGAAAGGGATACGAGACAGCTCTCTACAGCTCTCTACTCTGCAGCATTTTGTTACAGGTCCCATATGTTGAATCCCCTCCTTTTGAGGATTCTTTTTGTCCCCTTTAATTGATGAATGTTCGATATTCTGCTGAACAGTGGTTCAAAATGCTCTTTACATGAACACACCAAAAAGACTAAAATGAACATAAAATTAAGTCTGATATATTTAACAACTTCTAGCCAAGATGTAATTATGTGTAAATTCATATATACAAAATATACAGTAATAATTATATTTTCCCCATTGTATAATTATTTATTAGTGCTTTAGAAAAATAACATTTATTACCTTGTTTATTCCCTGTTCCTATTTCTAGGGAATCAGTTTCCTCCAGTTGCAGCACAGGACCTTCAGGCTGTTTTAAAATCTGGATATCTGGAAAAACGCAGAAAAGGTAAACTACACAGATAATGCAAATTGGTAACAGAAGTGGGAATAGTTTCCAGCAAACAGAATGGTAAAATGTGTTCAAAAGGCTAAAAGTTAGTGATTACTCACTTCCTTTGGAGAGTTACTGCGAAGACCTTGGTTATAATTGAGAGTGCTGAAGAATGCTTTAAAAATGTATCCATAAGTGGGTGTACTTGGACAAACATCATGGACAGTTTGGGAACTATGGGCACCTTGAATATAGGTGAACAGTTGCTGGGACTTCTTGATGCAAGAATTTCAGTCACTCTGCCCATTATTGTATTGAAAAGCTCCAAAGCATCGACCCAGTTGAACCATTGATTGGTAAACAGAGGTTTAGTGGGGGTAATTGAAGATGTTACACTTAGTGGTGGAGAAAAAAATAGCCATGACCAACCATGCTAAATGAAACTCTGTACACAACTTTATAACATTTTAATCTGGATCATCTGTCTTGCTTCATTTTGCCTTCCATTTCCTCAAAGCACTAGATAAATCATATATTTGCTTTCATACCATATAGTATTCAGATTAAGAGCAATTATGAAATTATATTTATGTACTTAAAACATTTATCTCCACCACATTTGAGGTAGCTACAATTTTTTTTTAAAAAAAATCTTATGGCTGTACTTATGATAATTACCATTTGCATATTTAATTGTTCTTTTGCTCTGACTCCCATTCTGTATTTTTATTGGTCATAGCAGAGCGTAGCATGTAACTGAATTGTGTAGTGGTATACTAATCTAATCTAAGTTGTGTTCGTTGCAGACCACAGCTTTCTTGGCTTTGAGTGGCAGAAACGTTGGTGTGCTCTGAGTCGAACAGTTTTCTACTATTATGGAAGTGACAAAGGTATTGTAAAGTTTATGGTTTATCTTAGGATCCTGTAAATGCATTTTAAGAGTTGCCTGTTTGCAGACCTCAAGGGTCACTTTGACTTGATGCATACCGGATTTACGTCTGGCATTCCTGGCCTTCGTATAGGGCTCTCTTTCCAGATGGTGTAAATATACCTTGTCTTATCATTTTGTTGTTTCCCTTGGAATTTCAGATAGGCCCATTTTTTTTGAGCTTTAGTCAGTTTTCTACATGACCTGACACTATCCTCACTTGGTTTCCTTTCATACTTCTTCCACTTCCCTCCATGCCCTGCAAATCGAAAAATGGTGTCAGTGCTTTGCCCCTTTGACTGTTATTTTGTCCTTGTTTACTTCCATCTGGAACTAGTGACAGTCATGAATTTGCAGGGCATTTTAAGTACAGTTTACATTATTACAGTGTTCTAGAGTAAGAGTGTATTTCATTCTGTTTAAAACCACAAAATACCATTCCTTTTAAAATCAAGACAGCTTATCTCACAACTATAAAATTTGTTAGGGAAGATCAATTGGGCAAAGGATACAAGTTTTCAAAATTTCAAGGAATTCAGATGAGAGATGATTGGTTTGTAACAGCTTTTAAACTGGAGGCAGTTGGAATGTTGGTATTGGGAATAAGTAGTGGTAATTTCTACAAGGAGGTACAGTGGGTGCCTTGTCCTGACTCTGTCCCAACCTTCCCCCCCCCCACACACACTTTAGTGTCCCTCCAAAACCTGAACATCACAGTTTAATTATTAATCATTAATAATTACAGCCAGGAGCTGCCTACCTCTTCTTGTGATTGCTTGCCACCATTTCCATGTTGTGCCAGCTGGCTTCATCTGTGTGCCAATATTTGTAAAACAGCCAATGTGCTCAGGCTTGTTAATCCCCATTGCTTTAAGCATGCTCAGTACAGCAGGAATGAAGGCAGCAGAACCTCCAGAGTATTCCTAGATGACAGTAGAGGACAGCAAGGTTCTTTCCTTCTCTTATCCTTACCCACAAGGAGTCAGGTGGATTTGGTCAGGATCTAGGTTGGCTTAGGCTAAGGCAGCCCATGAAGATTTTGGAGAGGAGCTGGGAAACATGGAGTATGTATGTGTCTCCCCTGAATCCCGCTCTTGCTTTGTTTTCTGTCACTGATGATGGCAAAAGTAAATGATAAGCAAGCACAATATATGACATTGCAATGCTTTTATTGCTTACATGACACACAAGCACCTTCCATTTACTCTGTCCATGCCCTCTGGAGCATGACTGAATTTGTAAGACCCTTAATTCTTCACTTAAAACTAAAAGATAGCTCGCTGAGATTCACTTACAAGTACTCAGGTTGTATAAGTACTTCACAGTGAAACATGTGTGCTCAAGCTTATCAGAAAAAATTAAAGTGATATCCATTTTTTAAAGAAAATGGCTGACTTTCGGTGGTTGTTATTTCAGGGCCACCCACCCAAAAGTACAAATTTGACACACATTTCTAGCCCAAGATATGCTAGCCCTTTTAAGGCGTTCTTTAAAATCTAGTGACAACATCACGTGAAAGAAAGAAAGAGCACTCAGTCTGCATCCTCTCCATTCCTGTTTTCATCACCTCTTTGTGGAAAATTAGTGTCCAACATTATGTGTAGCACCTTTGTGGACAGAAGAGGGTCCTGGCTTCAGGAAGTTCGCTCTGAACATGAGGAGGAGGATGAGAGCAGCAATAGGGGAGTCTTAGCACTTGTATGTTTTATTTTTATTTTATTGAAATACTTATACCCCACCCTTTATCTAAAGATCTTAGGGCAACATGGGAGCAAGGAGTATGGGATGGAGGAGATGAGAGCTAGAATGCTCATTTTCATGCCTTCATGTTATTGTGGAAAGCAGTATAAAAATTAAATTAATTAATAATTAAAGGCCAGTTCTTCCTGTCCGTAAGATCTTTAGTACGGTATGTATCTTGCATCTGAAGTCTCATCCAGGAAATATTTAATTGGGTGTTTACCAAACATCCTTTAACTACAGAATGTGTTGGACTGCTGTAAGCTTGTAGGAGTGTTACCTTAATAGGCCAATTATAGATTTGGAAAACCATGTCAGCAGGTAGCAGTAAGGAAATGTGTTTGTAAACAGCCCTGTGTAGCTAGCCCTCCAAGGAGAACTCAGGTTGTCCAGACCTAACCTAAAGATCAATCCTCCTCTATCTCATTCCTTTTCACTCCAAGCCAAGCATGTCAACCATCACATCTTCATTGCCAGGGGTGACAGTGACCTAGCTTGGTCATTCTCCTTTCCATTCTTTTTTCTAGACAGTCACATGTGAAGCTTGTGGCTCTCCATGGAATAGGATTTTTCATAGGACCTATCTTTGTTTTTTTGAATGGGAGAGGCTACCAGTGTTTGGGAACAGGCACACCTCCCCTTCAGCCAAGTGTGCAACGTCCCCCAGAGTCTGGAACCAAAACAGAGAAAAGCAGAAGCAAAACATTAATTGAAGGCTGAAAACAGTTTGAGGTACAAGACCGTTGGCTCTCTGATCAGATCGGTTTGGAGATCTGGTGTTAAGTAATGGATCTTATTACCTGGTAGGAATGTATGTACTGTTTATCCCCACTTACATTTTGCTTGCATATTTCTAAATAAGCAAAATATTATAAGTGGTAGGCATGCCTTCAGTGATTTTTCTACAACGGAAATCCAAATCCTTAGTTGTTGCCCTTGAAAGAGTTCATGTGGGGATATGAAAAGTGTTACTATCAGAGGAAATTGACATCAGAGTTTCTGAAAGCAGAACCTACTTTGTCAAGCCTTTTAAAAAGGAATTGTTGTGGGGTGTAGGGGAAATTAACTTGAAAGGGCTCTTCAGAATCATGAAAAGGGACATTTTCATCTTCATTTTAAACAAACAAATCTATTTATCATTAAACATGTATTTTAATAAGAATTGATTGCTATTGAAAGAGACACAGGCTTTAAAACTTAATTAAAAATGTCTAGAATTTTGAGAGATCTTTCTTTCTTTTAGACAATATCAGAGTATGTACTATGTATAGTATTGTATAGTAACTATATATCTTCTCTCTCTCTCTCTCTGTACTATCTGCCTATCCATCTGCCTTTCTATATAAAAATTACAAAAAACAGTCTCATTATCACTAAAATAGGATGGCGTTGTCTCCTGCACACATACCCCACCCTGAATGTATCTAATCTTACCTGATTTTGGATTATAGCAAGGGTTAGGCCTAGTTAGTCTTTAGGTGGGAGACCACCAGGGAATCCCAGAGGTCTCCAGCTACTTTTCAAAAAAGAATTCTGCCTGTGATTCTGGAGAGCCATTGCCAGTCACAGTTGATAACGCTGGGCTAGATGGAGTATAAATCAAGTTCCTACCTTCCTAAGTAAGCTAGAGATCATAGTAAACTGTATTAATCCCATTCAGAGCTGTGCTTAGATGTGTGCTACGTGTCCATGTGGTCGTATTTTTCTGGGTGTCTTCCACTGTAAGGTTATGCACAGTTCATTCAGTTTGCATTGTGTGTGGTGAGAGATTTTTAAAAGGCAGAAATTATGAGCAAGAACAGACACTGAACAAGGTTACAACAATTTCTTCCTTATCAATCTGTAGCCAGAATAGGAAAAATAGAACTCTTTGTGATTTTGCAGCCCATTTGCTATATTTCTAAACTCCTAATTTTTTTATGCCCAGGTATGTAGATTTTAGCACCTAAACTATAGTATTTAAGAGACAACTCACCCAGGAGTCAGCCCTTGTATAACAAAACTTTTAACTCAGTTCAGTTCTGGTACTAATATCAAAGCTCAGTGGTATCTTGATCTTTACTCCTGAGAGCAAACTGTATTGCTTCTGGCTCGGGTTTACTCGACTAAGCATCTTCGACTAAAGCAAATAGATCTAGCATCTGCCCATGTTACGAATGACAAAATTTGAATACTGCCTTTTAAACTCATTTGGAGCATAATCATTTGAAATTCCCTGTGAAATAGCACACCTTCTTGCCTATCCAGAGTGAGCCCCACTGGTGCCTACTTCCAAGAAAGTATATACAGGGGGTTGTTTAGACAGTGAAGAAACTCCTCATAGAATTTGAGGAGAATACATTTTGTCCCAATGAGATCTAATGATGATTTGCCATATTCAGAAAAAGGGGCCCCAAAAACTATGTGGGAAAAGTCTTCGCAGCTTCACCCAAGTTTTTAATATATGGAGAAAATGTGCATTTCAGCTTGTTAGGACAACCAAATCTCATTGCAGCGCATTCCCGGATAAAAGTGGAAGTGGAAACCTGATTGATCGGATGTGCACAGGGGATGGGTGGGCTTGCTGGCTATGAAGTGGCCAGAAATGTCATTTTGGAGTTTTGCGGTTGTAATCATGCACTTTCTTGCTGTGCTGAGGTGACCAAACAGCTTTTTAAATGGAAGGTCACACTTGCGCACCTTACATTTACAGTAAAAAACAACAACTGTGCAGCGGCGGCAACTTGTTGAGAATAATAGCGTGAGCAATTTACTCCCAGCCACCATCTTTTCACTGGCATGGCTTTGTGTGAACATCAAACATGGATAGTTTCGCCTACCAGCGATTTTGCCAAACAACAACACCATGGAGACAAATGAACACTGTTGGCATTTGCGTTAATGCGCAGCAATCAGCACTATATCTTCTCGTCTAGACAAGCCCCAGGACTGCAGCTGAGCAAGCAAGCCCTGAAGGCTAGCATTCCTAACCTCTCTCTGCTAGCAGTCCACCAATCACTTGCTTTAAAACTAGTGTAGCCCTAGGACTGCATGTGGCCCCCTAGGCTGTTTTTGCAGTCCTTGACTCTGATAGATGCCACGGACACCCTTTTTCTAGACCTAAAAGGGGTGGTTTGCTATTCCTGAACTTTTCCAGGCACAACAGTTCATCTTCTAAGAAGGTCTGAGGGCCACTCTACACTGCCCAACATTAAAACTTGTTTTTCAGTAATAGAATTGGACTTCTCCCCACTTCTCGTTTTCCTTTGTTGTTGTTGTTTGGCAGTTCCTATGCCCACAAGAAGGTGTTGTTGTTATTGTTTTTTGCAGTTCCTATGCCTGGGACAGAAAACTGGCCCCTGGATGCAGTGCAGTTGCCCATCTTTACTCTAAACCCTCAAATTACCAAGGGTAGCAAAACATTCAAACTAGCTTGATATTTTAGCACATTCACAGAATAAACTTTACTCCTCTAAGACTGCATGAATCAAGGAAGAGGGGGGAAATCTGCTTGAGATATATTATGACAAATGTGATGCCCAAAACAGCCTTGGAGGGCCAAAGTTCCCTCAGCTGAGCTATGAGCACAACCATCTTAAGAACAAAAGACTTAGAGGTGTATTAAAAATGCTGAGAAATACATAAGTATATGCTAAGACACTGTGAATGGAATACCAAAGCAAATGTATTAAGCACAGTCAGACCGCTCCCCTCATATCCATGGGAGTTTTTTTCATGAACTTACCAGAACCTGCAGATAATAGTGAACCCTATTAAAATAAAGGAATTCCAGTACAAATACACCATAGAGTTGCATTGGAGGACTTAGTGATTCTCTAGGCATTTGTCAGCACAACTCTATGATATGTGTTCCTATTTTTTCAGCTACAGATAACTGAAACTGCAGATATTGGTTTTGCAAATATGGGGGCCCTACTGTATTACACTCTAATGTGGCCTAGCATCTTTTTCAGTCTAGCTAACTGAATTATCCAAGCTGTAAGAGAAATTCATACTTGCCATTCCATCAGAGAGTTTAGGAATGTCTGATGATGTCGGTACAGAAGTTCCAGACAGCCTAAAAATATTTTACAAAGATTTTCTAGGCAAATGTCCATGAAGTGTTTTTTAAAAATCCAAAAACGTTAAGAAAACTCTCAGAAATAAAATAGTACAGGTCTGTCATCAGATTTAGCAGCAAACTTGAAGAGGGAAATTTGAGAAGGTCCTCATTTATTCTTTAATAACCAACACTTTTTGAAGGAATCTCACAGGAGAGAAGGAATGGGTTGACCTATGAATATTGAGAAAGTGAAATTGCACATCACTGTTTAGAGGAGCAGCAGGAATGAAGCTAAAAGTAGCAGAAGGAAGCACAGGACAATAATGGACACCCAATAATCCAGACTGTCCTTTATTTCAAGCAAACGCATGCACAAAAGCAAAGCAAAAAACTTAGCACCCTGAGTTTTACTCTCTGATACTTTTGTGTATCCTCTTTCAGTGCTGAATTATTCCAATTAAAACTGGCTCTATATTGATGAATTACCACACTTCTTTCTTCTCTTCTTTTTTAACTGCAGCATATCTTTCAGACTTTCTATCAGAACTCAAGTCTCATAAATATTTTTTCTGCCCTGGTACCAAGTGCAAAAATAGACCCTATCAGTTACCATAAATCTGTCTTCCAGGCTTTAATTGAAATACTGACCATGAGAATAGAAATCAGCAGTTAAACAACTTTGCATCAGAAGAATAAATGGTGAAGCCAATGTGCACTTCCACACTTCAGTGTTTTATGGCATTGAGGCCCTTCTCATAGTATTGCTGCATTTCAGAGAACACAGGCTGTATCTAAATCTATGTTTTGTTTTCTCCATGCTTGACCAAGCTGGGGTCAAGCAGAATTTAAAGCATACTTCAGGGGAGAATTTTGAATTACAGTAGGACCCCCGTATTCATGGGGGTTCGGTTTCCAGACTTACCACGGATACTGGAAACCACAGATAATAGCAAACACCTTTGCATATCCTGGGACTTCAGGTTTAAAATACCATAGAGCTGCCTTGGAGGACCTAGAAAACGTCTAGAGAGGATACTTCTCTAGGTATTTTCTAGGACGACTATGGTATGTGTTCTGTTTTGTGTCCCATGGATAAGTGAAACTGTGGATATTGGTTCCACGGATACGGGGGTCCTGCTACAACTGGGGAGTTCGTAGAATCATATCATTGTAAGAGACCACAAGGGCCATCCATTCCAACCTCCTGCCCAGAAGGAATACACAATCAAAGGATTCCCCACAGATGGCCATCAAGCTTCTATTTAAAACTTCCAAAGAAGGAGACTCCACCACACTCTGAGATAGCGTAGGTACTCCACTGCCAAACAGCTCTTACTGTCAGGAAGTTCCTCCTAAGGTTTAGGTGGAATTTCTTTTCCTGTAGGCCTACTCTCTGGAGCAGCAGAAAACAAGCTTGCTCTATCCTCAGCATGACAGCCTTTCAAATATTTAAACATGGTTATCATGTCATCTCTTAACATTCTCTTCCCCAGGCTAAACATACCCCGCTCCCTAAGCCGCTCCTCATAGGGAATGGCCCTATGAAGGCTAGTGAGGAATTTTATATATATTAAAATGCCATGTCTGAGGCCCAGAGACTTTGTACTCTGTGCAGCTTTACCTACATTCTGAAACCACCCTTTACTTACTTTGTTGTTGCTGTGCAACTTCAACTCATTTTTTACTTACAGTGACCCCTAAGGTGAGTCTATCATGGTGTTCTCTTGGCAAGATTTGTTCAAAAGGGGTTTGCCATTGCCTTCATCTGAGGCTGAGAGAGTGTGACTTGCCCAAGGTCACCCAATTGGTTTCCATGGCCGAGTGGGGATTTGAACCCTGGTCTCCCAGAGTTTCAGACCAACACTCAAACCACTACACCACACTGTATCCCTGCTATAATATGCAGCAATATAAATGTTTGTAAAACATCTGCTGTTTAAGCACACACCCACACCCCTTTAATAACAGAAAGTGGTAATCAATAAAGGAACATATTTCCCACAGGTATTTCAAGTACCAAACTTGCATGATTTTGCATTACTTTTATCTTGAAAGAGAAAAGCTTAGCAGTTGCATCTGGAGTGGCTGTTGTTCAATCTGTGTGCTGTTGTCTTCTTAGGCTCAGTACTGGAAAGTGGTAAATTGATGTCTTCTGTCCTGAGATCACAAATGAGTGAATGATAAAAGTTTCTCGAATGAACTACATTTCATTTTTAAAGTGCCTGATCAACCTTGTTCAAGTTGTTATTCCTACTGTCTCTTTTCCGCATGCCACTGTGCTATAATGCTGTAACTAACAACATCTCTTGAACAAAGAGAAAAAATAAGATACTTGCAGTAGTTTTCATTACAATCCATTCATGCACTATTCAAGTACTTTTGACCCATCCCTGAAGGGATCTTTATTGAAAACCTATCACTACATATGTTGGTTTGCTTGGACAAAATCATAATAACAATTTTAAAATGGGTGTTTTGAAAGCCATAGATTCTTTAGAGTCTATCACGTTGATCAGTAGTAGGTGAAGAGCGACATTTACAGTGGCTGTTAACAACATCTGAAGCTTACTTTTTCTGATGCAGTCAAGGGGGAAAATATAGCAGGTAAAGCAAGCGGCATGTTCTTCTTCATTGGGCAGGTTTCCCCACTGGTTACTGAACCAGAGAGGGAGAGACACACTGATTTATGGTACACTTCTCCTGAATGTTCCAGGTTCCAGTTTTTGGTTCTCCCTTAGGTACAGGAGTCATTGGATGCACTCCTCGCTAAACAAGACCATCTGTAAGCATGGCCTTGTGGGACTCTGTCGGCATCCGTCGTAAGAATGTACTTTGTTTGCCCCTTCTTAAAGAAGAGTTTTATCTCCCAAAATATCACCAGAGCCATTCAGCTAATAATGTCTATCCCATTCTCTCGCATATTCATGAAAAGGAAAGAACCAAATCTGAATAAATGATAACCCAACAGGCCATTCGCATTCAGCGTTGCAAATGAAATTCTATCTTTGCTTTTTATCTACAACAGACAAACAACAGAAAGGTGAATTTGCTATAGATGGCTACACCGTCAGAATGAATAATACCCTTCGGAAGGATGGAAAGAAAGATTGCTGTTTTGAAATCGCTGCTCCTGATAAGCGCATTTATCAGGTTGGACTTTTTATGTCGTCTTGAAATTAAATTGATAAAACTGTTACTGTTCCAGTTATGGAGACATTAACATTTCAATAAAACAACCCCTGATATACTAGAGAAGAAAAAAAAATCTCTTTATTTGCTTGCCTTGTATATTCATATAATAGATTTTTTTAAAAAATAGATTAAATTCTTCTACTATCTCTTTGGATAAGAACAACCAAAATGTCATTTTTATCTGTTGGTCCCTTTCACTTCTTATATTTAAATGTCTATTATCTAATAGGTCTGCTTGATTTCTTGGATGAATAATACTGTAAAATAATTGGATATCTATATTATAAAAACCCAAGTATTTAATATGTATTGTATTACTTAGAGGTCTAGGAGGGAACTCAATGTTAAAAGCACATATCAGCTAATGCAGTTCAGGGATCTATCAGCTAGGCATCAAAGTAGAATGTAACTTTAATAAGTTTTAAATATCTGAGATTGCAGTTGAAAGCCAGTTAATTAAGTTGTCAGGTACTGCGTTGGAATCTGACAAGAACATTTTTAAGAAAACTGTACCCAGCAGTCTAAAGAAATTCATGGGTGTCTTCTAATTGTCAAGGGCGAATTTTGTTCATCAGTCCTGCACTTGACATTGATGAAGGGAAGCAGCTTTTTTTTCCAGCACAGCTGCCAGCTGCTGATCAGAGTTTCAAATCCATCATCCTCCACTTCAATTACGTAAATTTGTCAAAATTAACGGTACATTATAAGAAGCATCCTTGCAAGAAAAATACCAGAAGACATGTGAAGAATTACTAATGGTGCCTTGAAGAAGTAACAAGGATTGCTGCTATATTTTTTGTTACTGTTATGATGCTAGCTGTTATTTTTATGCTCACGCTTACTCCTAGTAAAACTAAGTTTCTGAACAGTTTACAGCTGCTACTCCCAAAGAAGCTGAGGAATGGGTACAGAGCCTCAGGTTTGTCCTACAAGGTATGCCAGTTGATAAAAAAGATGCTTTGTTTATATAATGCATGCTAGAAATCAAAGCTTTATTGCTTTCTAACACAACTTTGGGTTATTGCTCTTAGAAAGTCACTGTCCTGCTTTTACAGTGCGTTTCCTGAGTGCATGTTTTGGGATGGGGAATCAGGAATCCTATCCATGCTTGGCAATAAGACCCATTGAAGTGCTTTTTAATTAAAGTGCTTGCTGCATTGTGTGTGTGTGTGTGTGTGTGTGTAATGCACTCATTACTGTTTTCGTGGAATTTCTAAATAAACGCCATTGGGACTGAGACAATGGTTCTAAAGTAGAAGACTACCTGTTGTATAGCTCTTCTTGAATTCCTCTTAACAGATTTGGGGTCTGAAGCTATTCCCGAAGAGGATGAGGAGTATGATGACATTGGGGAAGCTGTCATGCCTTCTTTGCAAACAAGAACAGAACCAATAGATGATGACATTTACGAAGAGCTTCCAGGTATTTTTAAGGTGTTGTAGTGGATATGCATAATGAAGGTCCAAAGAGACAGGAATAGTTGGTTATCAAAGTAAATGCGATTTTGTAGACAGGTCTGAGATATGGGAGGCATGAACTTGGAACCCACCTGAGCTATATGACCTTGGGTGAGTCAAAGGGTATCTGCTTCAGTTCCACAGAGACTTCTCTGACTGATGCCAAAGATGTGTAGCATTTAAAAAAGAATTAGTAATATTTTCAAAAGCTAGGTCTGAATCATTTTTGGCTAATAAGAACATTGACATTAGACAGGAATTGTAAAAATGATCTCTTGAGATTATTGGCTCATTAGCATTATCTCTACTACATTATTATTTAATTAAAATTTGACATGCCTTACAGCTTTGTCCCACTGACTCACTCACTCATGTTTTTTTCTTTATTCAGCCTGTTGTTTCCATTAACCACATGTTCTCTATGCTGTTAGCTGTTCCTAATATATATACCCCAACAAAGCACAGTGGTGTGTGTGTGTGTAAATGAGTGTGAAGAAACTTTTGGTGATGAACTATAAATAAATGCTATGGGATATGGCTTGACTGTTTTCCTTCCTAGCCTCCAGCATGAACCTGGTTATACTTCAGTTTCTTACTCGGGGTTGTTCAGTTATGGTCAGGTGTTTTTTTACATTTTGACAACCAGATGTAATTCTCATAAAATCTTTCCTTTGGTGCCTAGAGATGAAGAAAATGGCAGGAAAAGTTTTATAAGTACATGGAAATGAGAGGTCGTGTTGTATTTTAAATATAGAGAAAGGCAACACTTTCACTCTAAACATAATAGTGTTGTAAAATACTGTTCTAGGAGCAAAGAATGTTGCTCTAAACCAGATAGTATAAATTAGAGAAATATGTAATACATCTTAGAGGATTTTCAGTTTTCAAAAAATACTGAGAATATTGAGAAAAGAGACAAACTCTAAACATTGCTTTTGACAGATAGCTTCAGGAAATCTTCAGTGCTTATTTCATTATTCTGTAAACGATCATTTTTGCCATAAAAAATGGGAGTTGTACTGCTGTCAGCTGATCCCTGGAAGAGGCGACAGGTTTGAAGAGTACCTTTGTGTGTTGAGCATTTGTCCCTGAAACCATGACTCCCTATATATGTTGGACTACAATCCTCATTATTGCCACCTTGGGTCCTGTACTGGAGAAACGCAACATGTTAAATAAATACATACCCCAGCCACCATGGACAATGACCGTGCTATCTGGGAATGAAGAAAGACATTGTCCTGCACATTTGGAGGGTACCAGATTGGAGAAGGCTGGGTTAGATTGTATAATAAATGTTTTAGGCCTAAATCCAATTGTTAGTCCCAAATGGAGTGGACCCAATGGGAACTTGATAATTCAGTACTTATGTCAATTTAAGTGATTCTGTGTGTCTGCTCTAACTGGGAGTAAAACTTGGATTTAGGCCTTAGTTTTTAAGGTTGCACAAGATCAGATCTACTTTAAAGCTGTTCCTTCAGACCTCCATTCTGTATTCATAATGATCACTCAAAAACACACTCATTTTTCCTTATATGTATATTTTATACCTCATCTTTCCCCCAAAACTGAGACTCAAGATGGGTAATGAAGTAAAATGAATACAGTGTAATTAAAAGCATTCATGGGATTGTGCTCCAAATCTCTTGGAACACTTTATCAACTTAGAGGATAATATTATCATCTGCTAAGAATGTTGATAATATAGTGCTCTAAACTGCCACATACTATATAGCTCAGTTTCATCTTGGTCTGTTTATTAGATGAGGAAATTAATCTATTGATTTCTTCCACCATTTAAATCTATTCTTTTTAACCAAGGGGAAGATGGGAACCAAGTAATTATTTTCTGGCTACAGTGTTAATACAGTGGGCCTTTGATATCCACTGGGGTTTGGTTCCAAGACCCTGTGGATACCAAAATCTGTGGCTGCTCAAGTCCCATTGTATCAAATGGCATCGTAAAGTGGTGTCCCTTATATAAAATGGAAAAATCAAGGCTTGCTTTTTGGATTTATTTGTTTATTTATTTATTTGCGGGGGTGGTATTTTCAAGCCATGAATAGTGGAATCTGTGGATGCAAAATTTGTGGATATGGAGGGCTGACTGTATTTACATGTAATGTCTGGGAATCAGCTCAGCCAAAGTTATTCTGGAGTTCCCTTGCCCTTTCCTACTTGCAGTCTGACCCCAGTAAATTTGCAAGAAACTGTACTTTAGCTACAATAAGCCGCCCTCTCTGTATCTAGAGGACGAGTTAACAAAGCACAGTTTCATTCCCTTTCAAGTAAGGTCTTATCTCACACACATAAAATCAAATGTGTACCTTTAGCCCACTGATAGTAAAATAAGCCATGGCTTTTATTAGGCAAAGTTGAGAGTGTGCTCTTGGATGAATGAGATTAGGCTGGAGTATTAGGACCACACAGAAATGTGATGACAAAACATTGTTTCTAATGTAGAGCGATGCAGTGCTTGCCTTGTAAATTAGCATGAAGGGAGGGTACATGTTTAGGATCTCATTCTGTATTTCAGATTTCAACCCTAGTTTAGCTCCCACCAGGTTTCAGTTGTGGAGGGGGGAAAGAAAGATGCAAAATGGATTATTGCATTGTAGTGTTTCAAGTAAAGATTCTTGAACACTGGGCTCCACTGTTTTTTGTGTCACTTTAGTGCTTTGAAAAGTTTAAGAAGTAGCTTTGGCATGAATCTACAGAACTGTGTCACTAATTCCAGTTTTCCTAGGAGCACTGGCCCTCCCCAGTAAATTCTCCGCCCCCATGTATTAGCCCATCACCACTTGCCTGTGCCACATGGCAAACTTCTTTTGTGGTTTTTTTTTTTCCAGAACTGGTTTGTGATATGACATATTGGGTACATGGTTGAGGCAGAGGTTCTTCCTTTTAAAAAAGAAAAAAAAATGTGTTCCAGACACACTCAGATCCCTTTAAGCTTAGAAATATCTTTTCAGTCTAACATAGTTAATGTGTTATGTAAATATTGACTAGAAGGCATTGTAATTTAATTGTAAAATGCAGCTCATCATAAAGTTGATTTCTCTACTTACAGTGGTCTTTCTAAGACTGACCCATTTTCCCCTACATATATATTATCCTGGTCAAATCAAACAATTATTGCACCATTTGTCACAGTCTGTATCAGATCACTTTTGTCTTGAGTTTTGCTAAGTAATGCATACCTCAGCCACCATAAACTCTTCTATGCCTGGAAGAGTCCCCTTTTAGCTTTCCTTTTACGAAATGTTTCCAGGAGTATTACTTCACTGTTCACACTGACCTTTGCAGGATTCCAGCCCCAAACCCCAAATGTCAGCAATAATTGGACTTTTCTATCAGTCACAACTATAATAAAACCTGTGACATTTGCAGCTTCAGTCCATAAGCGTGTTTGTCTGCAAAACATTTTTGCTGCCAACAGGTGCAACAGTATACTCATACTCCTCCTAAACACTGGATTTCACATAACTTCATTGAGGCAGAATGAGTTCAAAGCTTGGGAAAGTTAATTTTTTGGGCAGCATCTCCTGGAATCCTCTAGCCAACATGGCCACATGTTGCCATGCTGATTGGGGGAGGCTGGGAGTTGTAGTGCAAAAAGTAAGTTTTCGAAGTTCTAGATAAATCACTTTTTTGGGTTGGTGTTTTCCCCCAAAGAACATTCACAGTGCACCTCATGTCATTAGTATGGCCCCTTGTATTTGCTGTAAAACATGGTAGAGCACCTGTAACCCTTGATCTTCTGCAAGGTACGTTGAGCAGGTTTCCATAGCAAGTGCAGTTGTGTTTTGAACCTTCCCTGTGCACCAAGATTTCTTAATACAAGTACAGATTTTAATGTGAGATCCCTATACCCAAATTTGGGTTGTTGTATGAGTTAGCCTATGCAGACAGATGTTCAAACTGTGTACAGTGAAATAACGTAGGAGAATAGGCCTTTCCCTCCAACTGGTATGTATTTAATGTAGGGAACAAGACTCAATGTGTGAACCGTTTGTATGTAGACAATGAGAGTTCCTGTCTGCACAACTGAGATAACAGTTTCTTTGCATCCCTCAGCCCTTATCAGATGTTGGCTGTGCAACTATGGGAGTTGTAGTCCAAGCCCCAACTACCAATACTTTCCTCAAGATCTGCTTATCATGCTGTGTTTGAAGTGTGGGAGCTGTTACTTGCTATTCAGGTTAGCTGAGCATCTCCAAACCATGTGGGAAGAGGTTATGCTACAGCTGAAAATCTCAAGTCAGTGTTGTTCTACAAGAAACTGAAGCAATGTTTTTATGGGGAGGAGCAACAATGGAAGTTGCTTTTATGTAGCCCAGGCCATCTAGCATTACTTGAGCAGTACAGGAAAAACTCACACAATAGAGGGTCTTTTGTACAGACAAGTGTTTTAATGTTTACGTAACACAGCAATTTGTTACTTCAAATCCTTTTCAGGTGCTCCCCCTCCCATCAATTTGAAACTGACCCTTGCATAGAAAAAGTGGACAGATTCCTTCACGTTGTGCTGTTTAATTTTTAAGGAAGGAAGAAAACTAATCAAGCATTTTAGCATCCCCACAAATGTTCTTTGTATTAAAATGAGATATCCTATTACTAGTACTGATCAATCATTCTCTTTACGGCTTTGAATGGACCAACGTGAAAGCATTTTTGACACTATTGATTTGTAAAGCCAATATGATGTGAACGGTATGTGACAGACGTTGGCTGCTGCTATCGAGAGAGAGAATCCCATGTTGGAGAATCTTGTCATCCTAGCGAGACAAAAGTAATTTTACTTATATCAGAGCCTTTTCACTGTTGACTACATTTTTGACAGCTGTAACACATTAACAACACTTTGTTTATTCATGACTATCTTTGGCACATTATGTACCCAAAGCAGAATGTTTCTCAATCCTCATGCAAAGCTGTCTTCTTCTGTGGCATTCCTGTCTAAGAAGCAGTGTAATGCTCAGTTAAATAATAGTTCATTAACACTTAGAGTCCAGAATCTAAGACATTTTTATATTAATTAAAGCTTTACTATATCAAGACAACATAGGGATTTCTGATTTTTAAAAGAAAGAAAAAGAGCTAAATGCTTGTAGTTGTATCCAATTAACCCATCCTGCTGATGGAACAAGTTACAGAGTAATTCTGCCTGTGTCTCATTAGATTTCATCTTCAATTTGTAGATAAGGAAATTGGCTTGATAAAAACAATGTTTCTGGAACCATGCAATGTGAGACTGCTCCTTTGATCTTGTGAATAGTGTCCATCTTTGAGGGCACTTGAACATTTGAATAGGTCAGTATTCTAAAGAATTAAGAAAGAATGTTAGCTTCTTATGAACAAACAAGATGATGATGCATATTGCCGTATCACTCCCACTTGCCTCTCCTTAGATGTAGGAGTGACTCAATGAATTATCAGCCTTCTTGTCCATTGTTTTAGCATGATTTGTAAAACAGGAGCTCTGGCCTGTCTCTTCCCATCCCCTATCTCAGCTCCCTGAAGCCAGAGAGTCATACAGTACTAGGGTGTTTGGTGGCAATCCAGATCCATGAGTTTCTGGATGAGATGGATTATGTAGATCTATTTCACTCTGGTTTGAGGCCTGGTTATAGGGCCGCTTTGGTCACCTTAGTGCAGTGTTTCTCAACCAGGATTCCCTGGAACCCTAGGGTTCCCCAAGAGGTTGTTAGGGGTTCCTCAAGAGATTGTGATTGTGGGGGGAAGCAATAGAAGTATATAGAATAGTATATAGAATAATGTTTATGCAGGGGTTGCCTGAGATCTAAAAATTATTTCAAGGGTTCCTCCAGGATACAAAAGGTTGAGAAAGGTTGTCTTAGTGGATGACTTATTCAGGGAACCGAATGGAGGGAATGTGTCCCTGTTGGTTTTGCTGGACCTCTCAACACCTTTCAATATCATTGACCATGATTTTGCAAACCTGATCCACTAATCTTTAATGCTTGGATACTTGCACCTAATATTATTTGATTTAACGAGTCTCATCTGGACAATCCATGAGATAGATTTGCACGAATGCATCTTCCCTTGCAAAAAACTGCTGTTCTGAGTTTATGAAAACCTTTGTATGTATTTGGTGCAATCAAAAACTTCATCTCACATGGATACACATCACTACTGTGATAGTTATGTACATTTTTTCCCTTGAAAGAGGGAAAATACGTTCATTCACTTAAGCTGGTTGGTTTTTCTCCAGCAAGACATCTCCATTCTGTTTGTTCAATGATGCTCCTACTGCTCTAATATTGGGGCCATTGTTGTCCTAATAGACAAACAGATGTCAGTGTAGACCTGAATAGCAGGTCCTTATGCCGTTGCTCCAGAAGCGTGTGTGAGTTTTTACTTGCATTTTTACTGGCTACCCAGAATGCCTACAAAATGTACTTGTGGCAGGATGTACAAGTAGGATATTGAAATCTGTATGTTCTGCATATTATTCAGACATGTCTTTCAAGATAGATTCCATTTCCAGAGCTTGAGAACATTCCTTTTTTGGATTACTGTTCCCACACTCCTCAGTTGCTGATGGAATTCTGGGAGTTATAATCCAAAAAAATAACTTTTCCAAGCTCTGCCCTGTTGTCTTACCTCTCGTGCCTGTTTCCATGAAGCTTACCACACACCAAAGTAAAGTGGCAGGGCAGCTGGAAGTTTTGCTTTCCATGCTGCCTTACCACATGATGTCATCGTTCTTCTGGTGTCCTGCCATTACAGTCCCCTGGGAGACCAAGAAAAACGGTGTCTTTCTGCTAAAAAATTTTTCCAGTTAGCAAAAAGACACACTTTTATCTTAATCTCCCACAGGACCAGAATGGAAGAACACCAGTATTGTGCAGTAAGGCAGCACAGAAGACAGAACCTTCCAGCTGCACTGCTGCTTTATTTCGGTGTGCAGTGAGCCTCATAGTCTCACCTTTTCCAGCAGACACTCAGCATGCAGTCCTAATTATTCTATTTGAGAGGGTTTCCTGACATCTTACCATTATTGCTTTAGGGGTTTTATGAAGGAGTACTTTTCAAAAGTATTCAGTACTTTTCAAAAGTATCTCCTGTCTCCTCCCTCTCTTACCCAGATGGTGCCATTTTTGGCTACACATAAATCAGTACTCAAAGAATCTGCTACAAAAATACATTAGGCTAAGTCTTTATCTGTGCTAGTGGTTCATAAGAGCACTACTGTACTCTCTGGAGCCCTTCATAGCTGTCCTGTTGCATGAAGCTTCTCAGCCTTGTGTCTTTACTCTATCATTTTTGTGCCCTGTTTGAGGTGCCATTTCCTCTGTCTTCTGTGGCTCTCATCTTTTCATCTTCCAGCTTTCTAGGGTTTTGTTTTGGGAAAATGCATATGTAACAGAACCATTATTTTAAAAAGCAAAAAGCCATTTATTCAAGAGACGCAATTTTGAGTGGAAACATGGCAGGGGAGGGATGCATAACCTTTTCTCCAGTCACTGTTTCTCCACTTGAATTGATCCCCAAGTGGGATTTGAAATGTGTTTTTGGTTGCTTGCAAACAATACTTTTCTTATTTAAAAAATCATTTAAAAATCAAAGTGGCTAGTTAACAGTGTAGTTACAATTTCAAAAAGTAGCTTATTGCTTTCATCTTTCTCAAAAGTAATGAACACCGTTACCTCTAATTTCTTTTAAAAAAATCTGAACACTCCCAGCTGCTGGATTGTCCTCCTGTTCATATTATCATCAACTAAACACCCGCAAAGAGAGCATGAGTCTGCAGCATGAGTCAGCACTGGAACCCTGTGATGTTCCAGCCTTTAGTGAGGCCACACCCCATAAAACTATAAAGGTACCCAAATTAAGTTACAGCTACACTACAAAAAGAGTTAAATTATCCCTTGTTTAGTTACAAACACAGTGTCGTTATGTAATGTCATGTCATTATAACAGTTATTGGGGAGAAGAATTAATTAGAACCAGCTCATTATTTATAAGTAGTTCTGGAAAGAACCCTTCTTCCCCCTGCTTTTTCTGAACCAAATTCCTATGTCCGTTTTTTAAAACCATGGTTTATGAATAATTAGCCTCTATGGGGGTGGGGGTAGGGGATATGCTGCAGTGAGCATTTTCCAGTCTATGAAGGGATAGTCTCCCTCCTGTTTGACAGCACTGTGGTAACTAAGAAAGAATTCTTCTCATATGTTTACTGTTGTTTAAACTACTTTGCTAGTTGAAAAGGAAAAGTCTTGTCAGGATTCGGTTTCATGTGTAATGCTGGCATTTTACTCAAACATAGCACCAGAAGATGACAGAAGGCAGTTGCAAGAGGCATTGGAAAGAGTACAAGGCTACAGCTCCAAAATTTACTACTAATTGTTAAGATAGGGCCATGGAATATCCACACTTGTGTTGTGGCTAAATTATCCCTCAAACCTTAAAGCCAGCAAAACTTCTGTTGAACTCATTTAATTATTTTTTCCCCATCTTGGGTATCACTTAATGGTTTTCCTTGGAGGGGAAATTACTAAGTGCGCTTTATGATAAAAGGAAGGACACACAAGAGGTAGCTTAAATCTAATGGTTTTTCAAGTGCTGAAAATAATCTGAAAAAGAGAGTGGGGATAGCTACTGTGTAAATAGCACAGGCATCGACTTTTTGCTTTGCCACAGATTCTGTATGCTATAAAGGGGCAGTGATTGCCATCTTGACTTAGTATTTGGCCACATGTGTCCAGGAGTTACAATCCAGTTTTTATAAGTAGGTCCAAAGAGTAATGCTGTCAAACACAGAGCTGGGACAGACACCTCTTTTCTATGTTTATTGCACAACTTGCAATGCAAATTGACAGTGAACATACACGTGCTGGCATGGAGTCATATTTTCTGTTCATTCTGCTTTTTTGGCTTTTGTTTCTATAGTATAAATTAAACATTTTACTGGCTTGTGAAATAAAGAATTTTAGCACAAGCAGAATAAAATATAAGCAAATGTATAGGACAAGGTAATTTCAAGCTGCCAAAGAAAGACTGTGTCTAATTATGTTAACACTGGATGAAAATATGGCAAATGGTCTCTGGTTGACTTTCTTGTCACTGTGCTGTCACCAGAGAAAATGCATAAACACCATTTGCTTCACATGACTAAAGCAGCTTGAAGAGAGGCATCTGGGAACCAGACCTTTCCTGTGGACTCATGCCAAAAACTGCATTGCGTTTCCTTTTTCTGTAGTGAGCTACACTGAAACAATTTGCCTAGTTTCCCCCTGCCCTCAAATTCAGAAATGAATTACTCAGACAAAGAAGAGGAAATGAATTTCACTGTTCTAAACACACATATGATCCACAAAGTGGGAAACATAGCAGTTCTCTCCAGTTCTATCTATTTTGCCAAGTTACATTTGTTACAACGCAAGATATTTCATTTGCAGGCATCTCTTATAAGTCTCAGTTTGAGTATGTTTAGATCAGCATATAGTGTTCACTTCCAAAATAAGTGTGCTTCCAAATGAAAGGCCTTGGACTACTGTTCAAAAGGCATGGTGGAGTCATCCACTCTTGCCTTAACAGATTTTTTTTGTTAAGTATGTGTGTGATAAATGTGCATGGGAGATGTCATGTAATATGAAGACTTTTTGCTTCATTGTTAATCATGTATGTAAGGCACAGAATATTTATTACATTACAAGTGGAGGTTTGAAGAAACAAATGGGTTTGTAAGTTATATAGGGAGTAATGTGGGTAGAAATTACCTTCCAAAAATAATGCAACAAGTGAGATGTGACTGTTTGGAAGATGTAATGAGCGATGTGTTCAGGTTACTTTTTTTTTTTTTACCATAACTTACCACAGACATTGTAAGATTTTTTCAAAAAGGAATTATGACAGGAATTTTTCAGGTCTTATGCCATTCTCTTATCAGTCATGTTCCTCATCCGCCCCTGCCCCCAGGTAATGAAAAAGCAACAAGCTCTGCAGTTAATTTCCCAACATTGTAATGAGTAACAAAAAATGGATTACTTCTTAAAAATCTATAATGAGTGACAGGAATAAATTACTTTGAGAAGTGATTTTCCAGGTTCTGATTAAAGGCAGGATAATGATGTGAAGTAGGCCACATATATACTCGGTTCAATATCCATATAATAAATAGTTTACCATAAGGTTCACAGGGTATGGTATAAATCTGTTGAACTACTTAAATGAACATGTTTCTAAATTGCTACCAATCTAAGTGTAGGGCGTGATGCTTGAATGCAGATAGTGTGACCGGTGGGGAGGAAGAGTATCATTGTCAGTCTACAGCCAAGCAGTGGAGAATTTTGTGCTTCATGGCCTTGTGGGAATGGCAACCAGTGGTCAAGGCACTAATCCTAATATTAGAGGTACATTTTATGCATCTCTTTTCTTGCTGATCCATTTAATCTCTTGAACGTGCTGCATTTTGAACTCCAAAATACATTTCAGTTAATGAGCTTTTGACCTCCCTGTCTCAGTATTACCTACAGGTTTGAGTTAAAGGTACGATTCAGTCTTCTGTCAATGTCTCAGACACTTCTTCAGAATAAAATAAAACGGGAGGGGGGCTTGATAGTTGATATCAAGCATGTGAAAGCTACTGGTCATAAATCTCAGAGAGCAGCTGCTTGTGGGAGAAACAGTTAAAATTGATAAATGCCCTTCTCTTCCTCTGTTTTCCCCCCTTTGCTGTTTCCATCTCCTTGATCTCCACAGGTCCCCTATCTTAAACACTGAGCCATTTGGACAGTTGCCAGTCCAGTGATTACTGGCTGGTCAGTACAAGGGATCTGATGCCTCTATGGAGCTTCCACTGGCAGAATTTCCTCATTATTTTTTTGATGCAGGGAGCTGCTGCATGCAGTATCTTCTCAATTACGCTTCTCTTTGGAGTGAATGTGGAAGCTCATGTTTGCAGGAATTTTATACCACACGTTAAAACATCAAGGTGAAATGTTTTTGAGAAACTGGGCCAAAGTTAGTTCAAAAGGTCTGGGGACAGTATTTATAGCTGGCAAGTTCTCGATAAAAAGACATAAAGCAATCTTGTTGCACCTTTGAAACTAACTGAGAAAAAGAAATTTCTAGCATATGCTTTCATAGATTTCTGTCTCTGATGAGGTGAGCTGGAATCTACAAAACCTTACACTAGGAGTTCCTTTTTCTCAGTCTCCAAGGTGCTACAAGATTCCTTTATAATGTATCTTTTTATGCTGAAACAGATTAATAAGCTTCTGTCTTCGAATAGTTTATTACTTCGTAGACAACAGATAGAGAACACTGCTACATGCATAGTCCAAGAATATAACCATTATTTGTATTCTTACCTAACTGTATAAGTAATAAATGGTCTCTAGCCATGAACCCAGAGTCTGGAGTTTGTGGCTACATGTAGTTTGTGTTTCTCATTTGTGCATGAATTAAGTGCCAAGGATGAATGCCTACAGTGCATTCAGAAATCACACAATAGCCAAGCCATATCATGGACTGTGCTGAAATATGCATCCCACTGATAGACACAAGGATATTTATTTCTTCACTTTCCAAAGCATTATACAATAGAGCTTGAAAAGATTATATTTTTGGGCTGTGCCTCCCAGAAGCCTCAAGCCTACATGGCCACCAGTCATGTGGATTGTGGATTTCTGGGACTTCTTGTCCTAAAAGGTAACTTTTTCCAGCTTTGGTCTGTGGAAACCAAAATATAAGGCAGTCTCTGCCCATGTGTTTATAGTCTGGTAGACCTGACAGACAGAAAAAGGTCTGGGAAGGGAAGAGGAAGGCAGGTACTGGAGTAGCTTCTCCTTCACAGGACAGTGATGGGGCAGGTTGGTCCCTCTCCTCTTGCTCTGAATCTCTCCTGGAAGGAAAGAGATACAATCTTCTAGTGCATCTCCTGAGCAATGGCATAGTGTGCCTCTCTTCATTTCTATAGTGCCAGGGCAGAGGTGGCATAGAAAGTGCTCTGGGGGTATGATTCATAGCTGCAGGGAGAATAGCAACACCTTACTTCCCAACTTGAAGTCAATCTTAAGGTCACCAAAAGCATTTGCACAGAATCAAGTGATTTCTTTAAAGAGCAATTGATTGTTACATCATCACAATCTAGTTTAAAATTTTGCGTGTTTCCAGAGGAGTTAGCATTGACTATAAGAGGCAGAGCTGCTGTTTGAAATAAACAAGTGTAAAATTCTCCTTATAGTTAGTTTCACAGTTCTTGCCACTCATCCAATGGAATATGTTGAGGTAAAATCACGACAAAGACATGACTATTCAAATTGGATGGTGGGACTGGAACAGCTATCTGTAGTACAACCTATTTATTCTCTTCACCCAAGAAAGGGTCCTAGATTAGTTTACAAATATTGAAAGTGAGATACTCGCTGCCTTCAGAACTCTGATTTAAAAGACACATGACAAAAAAGAAAAGGAATTGGGAGAAAGGACCCCCCCCCCCAAAAAAAGCAAAGTCAGGCACTGCATTCTTGCTGACAAAGTTGAGCAGGTTATAGTGCCCAATTTAAACACAATAGAAGGCTGTTGTCTCTACCTTTGGTGACCACAAGAGGGATATTTGGTAGCTAGAAATTGTGGGATGCATACATCTATCTTATCCCCACCCTCTGGTGGATATGAATGAGGTGTCTTTTTGGCTGATCTTCTAGAATCCCAGAATCTGGGAGCAGTGGTCCAAAAAAGTACCTTTTCCCAGCTATGAGGTAAAATAAATTTTGGCTATTCAGTAACTTTGTAACTTCCAGTAACCACGCGAGAGGGAATATCAGTAGAAAATGAAGCTTTGCATGAAAACACTTAAGTGCTTACAAGATCTGCTTTGATATCTGTTGAGTAGGTTCAGACAAAGACTAGAACAACCATACTGCAATACGAACTGAGTGATGCCTATGCTAGTCTTGACCAAGCAGGCCCTGATAAAGCTTTGTTGGTACAGGGATGGTGTGTGTGTTGAATTTCATGAGAAATTTCCTTACATCTCCATAACATGTAATAAAAAGGACTAAAACTTGCTTATAAGGTTTCATTGCAATATGTCACATTATTATTGTGTGCATATATCCATGCTTGTTTTCATGACCTTTAACTGTGCTCATGAAGCCAATAACCTCTCAAGAGGGCATTGTAAAGGTCAAAACAAAACAAGCCAATACCATGTCTAACTGCTTTTTTTTTCTTCTTCTGAAAGTGTCCATAATACTATAATATAGTGTCACAAGCAGGTGTTATGAAACTTAACAACAAATCCAACATCTGTCAACTCACCTTTTCCCATGAAGGCACTTTGAGAACTCCCTGAGGTACACTCTCCCAGTGGCCACACTGGCTAGTGATTATTGGGAATTGTCAGCCCCAAAAAGTAACATTTCTATATCCATAAACACATATGAAGGAGGAGGGTTAATGTACAAACTACATCTGGAAGCAGACATATATTTTTCTCTGCTCCAACAAAAGCAGTTTCCTAGAACCTTTTTTACTCTACTTTTTGCTCAGGTAGATTACCACCTACTACTTGACAGTAGAGGTATGTCTATGAGGTCTGTCTATTAAATAACAAGACTGATGCAATAACCCCCTTTTATTTATATGTATTACAATTCTAATGCTTGTCCCCTTCAATATACTCCCTGTTCACACTCATACACTGATGCACTCTTGTTTTCCACTGGTCGAAGTCATGGAGCAGATCAGTTTCTGTCAGCTGTTTCAAACTATATCCCGTTTTCTTCTTTACTGCATCAGTTGACTCAAAACATGTTCCTTTAAGCACCAATTTCACTTTAGGGAAAAGAAAAAAGTTGCATGGTGCTAAAGCTGGTGAATATGGAGGATGTTCAACTGTAGTAATGCGTTTATCAGCCAAAAACTGCTTTACAGAAAGTGCTGTGTGAGCAGATGCATTGTCTTGATGAAGAATGAAACCGTTTTTCCACAGTCCTGGCCTTTTTTCTCTCTCTCTCCTAACTCTTTCAGTTTTGTCAAAACTTCCTTATAACAATGTTGGTTCCCTGTTCTGCCTTCTGGAACCCATTCTGCCAAAATTAAGCCCTTGATGTTAAAAAAACAACCACAACCAGTGAGCCTGGCTTTGAATGTGGACTTGCTTTGATGTGCTTTTTTCATTCTTGGTGATGTTGGTGTTTTCCACTGTGATGACTGTCGTTTCATCTCAGGATCATACTGGAAGAACCAGGTTTCATCACAAGTGTAAGCTTGAGGGCAGGAAGCTATTTTGTGGTTCTTTTTCTTGTAAAGCACCATGTACATTGATGGTGCTATAGAAATAATAATAATAATAATAATAATAATAATAATAATGGATTTTTTTAAAAAAAGGTTTGTGTCCGCCTCAAGTTGCTGCAGAATGTCATGTTGCTCGACTTTTAAACTTAGCATTTTTATGGCACACAACAGACAGCACAGCTGCTTTAAACAACGACTGTTAATTAACTGAACGGCCAAGAGTGTCAGTGCTTGTCATGCAGGTTCAGACATGTTCAAGGCCACCACTCAAGCATTCACAATCAGTTCTCCCTGATTTTCCTTGGGTTTTTTTCCAGGCTGTGAGGCCGTGTTCTGGAAGAGCTTATTTCTGATGTTTCGCCTGCACTCTGAAGATGCCAGCCACATATGCAGGCAAAACGTCAGAAATAAACTCTTCCAGAACATGGCCTCACAGCCCAGAAAAAACTCAAGGAAAATCTATGGATGCTGGCCGTGAAAGCCTTCAACTTCACATCTCCCTGATTTATCTGAAAGGTATTTAATAGATAGGCTCGTTATTTAATAGACAGGCTTGTACACTGAACAGTTATATCATTTCTCATGCTGTTTTAAAAATCATGGCTCCATCCTAAAGAGTCCTGGGATTTTTGGTATAAGGGAGTGGATTAAGAGTTTTCTTACTGAGAATTCTCTCAAAATTACAAATCCCAGGATTGCTTAGGAATCCTTAGCAATTACAATTAAAATGAACCTAAATGTGCCAGGAACGTACCATCCAGAGTAACTCTCCAGATGATTATTCCAGCCTGCAGCCTCCATCTTGGTTCTTAACTCTAAATACCTATTCAGTAGCTAGAATGCCCAATGGTCATATTTTTGGACTTTTTTTCTTCATCTGAAGTGCTCAGTCTGCTATATTGTTCTGAAGCATTTGCTTTTTGTGGTACAGTATTTTAAGGCCTGTTCAGCAGTAAGGGAGCACATACCCCTGCCTTCCTTCATCATTATGCTCTTTACAGATTTTCTGTGCATAGAGAGCCTCCATGTGAGTAGGAACCTTTTATCTTCAGCTGGATTACTTTCCACATAAGGAAAGCAATAAGGAAAAGGAGCAAAGTTAGGCACTCCTTTTTCCCCATGCTGAAGAAAGCAGATTAGCACCCAAGTACTTACTGAGCTATACCGTCTCTTTGATCTGATTAAAGATATTACCGTCTCTTCTTTTTTGCTTTTTAAATTCAACCCTGGAACATTTCTATTTTATTTCCTTAGATATCTGTGGTATTAATAATACTAGGACTACCATAAATAGTCATTTGGTAAAAACTGTATGCTAGTAAATTTTTGATTTAAAACGACCCCTGTTATCTGGGAGAAAATAAAAAATATCAGACTCACAACTTCATCGCAACAGTCTTTGCCCAAAGTGTCAAAAATTGTTAAAATAACATTTACTAATATCTGTCTGTCTATTTGTCTGTAAAAGATCTGTAAAATTTGGCCTAAACACACTGTAAATTATCAACATGTGCAACACAAACAATCCCTTTTGACTCTAATGAAGAAGATTGAATATGTTCATAATTATCTCCCACTGAAACCAAAAGGACTTAAACATGCTGTCTTCTGGCTTTTGTTCCATATTCCTCCCCACCCCCATTTATTTCTTCTTTATTTAATAAATAAATGTATGTACTTCCCTTCAACATAGCTTCCAGACTGTTTTACAAAAATGAAATGAAATGCAGATAAAGTGTAACAAACATGAGAAATGCATTAATATTTTCAAATACTGTAGATTTAAAATCCTGTGGGGGAGGAGAGGACAATATTGACACTGGACAAGCCTCTCTTAATACTCACTTTTCCTCTGTAAAAACGCCTCTTTCTGCTTTTCTTGCTGTTTTAAATACCAAGCAAATTATTTTTAATATAAAGGCATACTGCCTTAATATATTTTTCGTACAAACTCCTCCAGTGTTTCAGCCATCATCTGGAAGTGTTTAAATTGCTATAAAATCCAAAATAGCTTCATTTCTTTTGAATTTGCTTCTCCCATCACCCCTTGCTTTAATCTGGTGGGGTCTGGTGGGGAGACTGTGCTTAAGGAACAGGTGTTTGCTTTGACTTAATTTTTATGGGGCTTGTTTTCCATAAGTATGTGAGACAGAAGAACCAAACAAAGGCATTTATGTAAAGCTGTTTTATGGGTAAATAATTAGTACATGGCAGGTTTCTTCTTCTTTTCTACCTCATCTGACCTCTCTCAGCAGTCATCTTATGCTTGGCTTTGTTTAATTAACTTTGCCTTGCCTATTGCTGGACCAAATTATAGTCTTGCATGGGGAAATTCAGAAGTGCCAGGAAATGCTTTATTCTAAGCCCTGCTGATTGCTTTTTCAAGAGATGTGCCACCCTGCAGAGCCAGCAGGAGTTGAGACTAACCATGCCTGCTGATGGCCTAAGACTTCCATGGAAATTGAGCAGATCTCTGGCCACCCACAGAGACCAGTGGCAGTCATCAGGAAGTTTAGTGTTTCCTGAGCCTTCTTTATTCCACCGCATGGTCCTTCTCTTTAGCCCTCAGAATTCAGAGAGAGGGCCATAAGTGTGTGTGTTTGGATTTATGTCCTGCTATATCCTGCTTTGTATCCTTAATGTGTTCAGGGTAGTAATAGCCTTTATTAAAACAAGATGATATTTAATGTCCCAGTTTTAGACACACAAGCACATAGGCAGACAGATAGAGAGACTAAAACCATCAGAGACAGAAAAGTTTTGTGTCCTTTTCAGAAATTTTAGATTTTATAAAACATCTGAGAAAGAAAAATTCCACATCGGAAAGCAAGCACCTAGAATGCTTTTATTCTTCTTTCAATGTATCATACAACATGAGTAATCAAAGTGAAATTCACAATGTTAATGAATACGTTAGTTAATGATTGTGTAGTAGAACAAAAATAGTTGACACTGTATAGAAAAATTGAACCAGAAAGGGTGGGGTGATGTAGGCATTTCCATAGTAGATTATAGGAAAAGAGGCAATTGCCTTTCTATAAGTGGAATAATGATCTTACCTCAGATTAGAAAGTGGTAAAAAGGAGCTTTTCCCATTATCATTAAATGAACACAATTAGCCTAACCCAGTTGATTAGACAGGGAGCCAGTTTTACTTGCCAGCCTCTCATAATCTCAGTTTCTGATTTGAGGTATATACAACTTGCTCCAGAAGATCAGTTGAGGCTGATTTTGTCCTTCTGTGTCCTGTTTTTTGAGCTTGGCTTAGAGCATGGGTGACCTTTGAACAGTCAGCATGTACAAATTTAAAAAGAATCCTGCTTAAATTTAAAAGTCTCTAAATGTGTTCTCTTGTGTATATTCATGTATTTTAGTTCTTTTAGCTGGTTTCAAGGCTGTTTACAGTAACAGGATTAGAGCAATAAAAGAAAGAATGCTGTTCCTCTTTTGTTATTTTTTCCAGAAAGCAGGATAACAATGAAAACTAATCATAACAGAACTTGTAGCCTGATTTTTTTTTTAGCTTTGCATAGATAGTAATATTTATATTTCTATAGTCAATGTGGTTTGAGTGTTGAACCAGAACATGGTAGACCAACTTGGCCGTGGAAACCTAGTGCGTATCTTTGGGCATGTTACATTTTCTCAGCCTCAGAAGAAGAAGGCAGTGGCAAACTGCCGATGAACAAATCTTGCCAAGAAAACCCCATGATAGGTTTGTCTTAGGGTCTCCATAAGTCAGAAACAACTTGAATGCACATTATGATAACAGTATTTCAGGCACAGATGTCCTGAGCATTTTTATTTGAAAATTAGGAATTGGGAGAAATTTGGCTTTCTGGCTTAAGAGAACTTGAGAACAGTAAACATATTCTTAAACGCAGGTATAAGATACATGTTTTTTATACTGGCCATTGACAATGGCTACAAAATTGATTTCTCTCTCTCTATCAGACCAGGACTGGGCTTATAGAGAATATTCACGGAATTCTTGTTGTGTTCTAAAATATTTTTTCATAGGTATTTTAAACAAGAAATTGTATGCTTCTTAATGTGCTAAGCTCACTCTCGTCAAATGAGCCAAGACATTCAGGTCATTGTACTGCAGACATAAAGCTACTGACAGACACGCATTCCTTACAAAAAATAGTCTTAAATATCTGCAGTACTCTTGACTGATCAAATTGTATTCCAGTGATTCTTCTAATGTGACCCGAATAATAACTTCACATGTTGAAGAATTTCACAGTGCAGCAGAAAGGCATGTAAATACAAGTTGCTTATTTGCAAGGAGCTTCCAGATTTGCAATATGATTGCTATGGAAACCACATAATGAAAACCTTATAACCATCTGTGTGGTTTGATTGATTTTACTGCATAGCTCAGCTGTTTTTGTTTACTGTTATTAAAGTATTGAGTAGAATATATTAACCCACAAACTGTTGTTATCTGAGGTATTAATTAATATTGCACAATGCCATGGCGTCTCTTAACTAATGTAGCGCATAGAGTGCTTGTTGCTATTAAACTTGTTATTAATAAGGGCTAATGTGGGTATCTTCATAATGAGTGCCAGAGCCTTTTGAAGAAGGTAGTGGTGATGGAATTGCTTACTTTACACACATATTTATCTTGGAAATCGCCTGTTTTGTGGTGATGGTGCACAACTTGGACAGATTTTTATATTCATCCAGTTTGAATGTTCCTTTCAGGTCATTGTACCTGATCACCTTGTATCTGGTTGAGCTTTGTGTGGAAACATCAGACAGTGTATAGCCTTAGGAGAATGATGCAGCTAGATAATTTTAACTCTACGACTTGATGATCTCACAGAATGCCCCCTTTTGATAACCATGTTGTGCCAGTGCAGTTGTGAAAGAACCAGAAAATATTGCCTCCCCTGCTCCATATTCTGTGCTTCTAAAATTGCGTCTACATTCTTGAAATGTTAATCCAAATGACAACAAAGTTTGCTAACCTTGATGCCGAAGAAAAACCCTGAGCACATACAGTTTTGTATTTTAAAACATACTTAAATTGTAATGCCTTTGTGATTGCGGAGTGGGTGGGGTGGAATCTCTTTCTGCTTCCCTGATGATAAACACAGACCATGGTAGTTAAACAGAGATGAATACCATAGTATAGAAAAAGATATTTATACAGTATTTTAAAACTAAAAATAATAAAATGTTTATCTGTAACCATGTATGTGCCTACCTGGCTGCCCAGCCTCAGCATATATATATATATATATATTCGTAAATAAGAAGAAACAAACAATGCTGTAGTGAGGAGCATGATTTCTGCTTGGCCCCAACATATCCATGTCAACCCAGGGCCCTTTCACACTATACAATTATAGCACTTTGATACCCCTTTAACTACCATGGCTCCATCCTGTGGAATCCTAGGAGTTGCAGTTTAGGGAGGGGTATTTAGCCAGTGTGGTGCAATGATTTGAGCATTGGACCATGACTCTGGAGGCCAGGGTTTGAATCCCTGCTCAGCCATGCAAGCCCACTGGGTGACCTTGGCCAAGTCACACACACTCAGCTTCAGAGGAAGGCCACCTTCCTCCAGTGGAACACCAACTAGCGAGGATTACCAAAAACATGTAGCATTGCTTGTTAGAGAGAATGTGGTGAGATAGGGACATTTGTGCACATGTGGGTTGACTGCCCACTTGTCTACTCTTATTGGACCTCAATTCTGGTAATTATATCAACCATTACTGGGCAAGACATATCTCCCACCCCAGCATTACTCCTACTCTCGCTTTTTATAGTTGAGCACAAATCATTAAAACATAAGGGGTTAATCTCAATTTTGCTTGCCATCACTAGAATAGAAATTGCCCAAAATTGGAAAACAGGTGAACTTTCCCTAACCAAATGGTGGGCCAGATTCTGAGAAGTATTGTTGATGGAAAAGTTAGCTGACAGCAATAAATAACTGATCAGACAAGAGGGCTCTATACCCTAGAATGAAAGATGTCTACCTCTCATAAAGTTCATAAACTCTGATACTTGCACCCGAGATCCTTCCCAGCACCACAGAGCACTGTGGAAAGACGTAGTACATGACTCTGATTAGCGCATGTATTGACTCTCTCTTGGGAAGAAGACTCATTGCCCAACAGCTCCACTTAAAGTTGTTTGTTCATTTCTATTCCTTTTTGAGTTGTATTGCTACGCCACATTTGACAGTTCCTTGCTGTAATGTTAATACCTCTGTGTTGTAATAAAATTTATTAAAAACAAGAGAAGAGGAAGGCCAAGGGAAACCCCATCTGAACAAATCTTGCCAAGAAAACCTGGTGGTAGGTTTGCCTTAGGGTTGCCATAAGTTGGAAATGACTCGAAAGCACAACAACAAGAATTTAGCATTCTTAACCAGAGAGCACTAGTACAGTACCTCCCAAAGTAGAAACCTCAGGATTCCATGGGATTCAGCCCTCATTCTTGTGATGTGTGGTGTGAAAGAAATCCGGGCACTGATGTTCCCAATTTCATTTGCTACTATCTGAGTGTTCTTTGCAGGCTGTGAGACCCTGGATTTCTGCCCCAAAGTCTATAAGTAGCTGAACAACTTCCTTTTGGCCTGGCTGTATACAGTTTCTCTTCTATAAATCTCTTTCTCTCTCTCACCCCTACATTCTCATATTCTCACATGTCAGCGTGTGTACACACAGGAAGCACTTCACACAGGATCTGTTCCATGAGTAGATGATGATGATGATCATTTATTTATATAGCTTTACAGAAGGTTACAGAATAAAACAATTATAACTATTCCAATAATATAAAATACTAAAATACAGTACTAAAATTATGCAGCAGTAATCTGTTTTTAAGGTGCCATGAGACCATTAGAAAATCTTCATGTGTAACAGCTATGGTAATTTAGATTATAAATCTCTTGAAGTAGGGATCTTTTTACTTTTTTTAGCATGCCTGCTCTCACACATGCATCCTAGTCTTGTTACTCTATTGCTCTTAGTCACAGTGTACATTGATCCTATTTAAATAAATAATCAGGTAAAAGTAAGGAACTTAAGGTTAGAAAGTTTCCTCTTGTTGTTGATAAGCAACATTCCCCATGACATTCTTGCAAACAAGCTTGTAAAATGTGGGCTAGACAAGTTAACTGTTCAATGGGTTTGTAATTGGTTGACCAGCGGAACCCAAAGGGTGCTCAGCAGTGGCTCCTTTTCATCTTGGAAAGATGTGACCAGTGGGGTGCCACAGGGTTCTGTCCTGGGCCCAGTGCTATTCAACATCTTTATCAATGACTTGGATGAGGGAATTAGGGGCATACTTAATCAAATTTGCAGATGACACTAAATTAGGAGGAGTAGCTAATACCCTAGAGGACAGGATCAAAATTCAAAATGACCTGGATAGACTGGAGAGCTGGGCCAAAGCTAACAAAATGAAATTCAATACGGAGAAATGTAAGGTCGAAAAAATGAAATGCATAGATATAGGATGGGGGAGACCTGGCTGAAAGAGACTACATGCGAAAGGGATCTAGGAGTCCTAGTAGACCACAAGTTGAACATGAGTCAACAGTGTGATGCGGCAGCTAAAAAGGCCAATGCGATTTTGGGCTGCATCAATAGAAGTATAGTGTCCAGATCAAGGGAAGTAATAGTGCCACTCTATTCTGCCTTGGTCAGACTTCACCTAGAATACTGTGTCCAGTTCTGGGCACCACAATTCAAAAAGGATATGGACAAATTGGAGCATGTCCAAAGAAGGGCGACTAAAATGGTGAAAGGTCTGGAAACGATGCCTTATGAGGAGAAACTTAGGGAGCTGGGTATGTTTAGCCTGGAAAAAAGACGGTTAAGAGGCGATATGATAGCCCTGTTTAAGTATTTGAAGGGATGTCACGCTGAGGATGGAGCAGGCTTGTTTTCTGCTGCTCCAGAGACTGGAACACAGAGCAATGGGTGCAAGCTCCAGGAACAGAGATTCCACCTCAACATGAGGAGGAACTTTTTGACAGTAAGAGCTGTTCGGCAGTGGAACACACTCCCTCGGAGCGTGGTGGGGTCTCCTTCCTTGGAGGTCTTTAAACAGAGGCTGGATGGCCATCTGTCGGGGATGCTTTGATCATGATTTCCTGTGTGGCAGGGTGTTGGACTGGATGGCCCTCGTGGTCTCTTCCAACTCTGCAATTCTATGATTCTATGATTCTAACAGTGTGCGTGTGTGTGTGTGCACGCCAAGTATTAGCATAGCTAGCTGTCTTAGTTGCTTATAGCTACACTCAAATAATGTATTTTTGTAAAAAACCCTTCCCAGTACTAGAGAGAGATCCCTAGATGAAAACTGCTGGTGTTATTGCTGTGAGTAAATGCCACCACAAAATGGTTTGACAGTGTTTTAATAGTGAACGCTCTCTTCTGCAGTGTTCTGCATATTAATGAGTGGCTATGCAGTGGAACATAATTATGAATGTGATGCCCAATGGAAAGGAGAATGATGGGGGGTGTGAATGTTTGTTCCTGGGATATGAGCCACAGGATGAGAGTGCCTCCTGGTGCCCCTAATGGTATATAGAAAGGCATTTCGTCTCTTGCCTGTGCTGCTGCGTAGCTGTTTTTAAAGTACTCAGCAACAGGAAGCTATAACATGGTTCAGCATTTCCACCCCATTTATTAAGTGAAGTCATTTTGTCTATACATGGTTCTTATCTGATAGGCTATGAAGCTGTAGATATGTCCATGGCCACCCAAGGAGCTTTGTGTCTGGACAAAAAAATTAAAAACTGAATTTCCCATATCTAAATTCAACACATACCCTCCTCTTGGACCTTGAATGAGCTACAGATTATTACATAAAATTGAAAAGGAGCATAGGCCTCTGAATCTTGTCATCACTACAGATTATCCATGCTAGCTTTATTTTATATTTGCATCCAAAGCTTGGAAAACAATATTTTTTGGACTACAGTTTCCAGAATCGCTGGGGAACTCTGGGAAATTACTAATCTGGGAAGTAAGGAAATTATTTTTTCTAAATTCACCATCACATTGCCATCAGAGCCCAGCTATTTCCTAATAGAGGCAACAAGACTGAATGGTTGACTCGAACTCACAAATCAATCTGGACAGTGTGTGCTTGCATATATGCATGTATGCCTTTGCCTTTTAAAAATCTATTACACTTATTTATACCCCACCTTTCAGGATATAGATCCTTTCAAAAACCTTTCAGGTTGTGATAAGAAATAATGCTATATTTCTATCACAGCCACTGTTTTAGTACTGTGAAACCTAGATATCTGAAGGTTGGCACGTGTGCAGAGTTGGTTCTAGAGATGTGCACATGGTATTTGAAATGGTTTAAATATTTTTACTTAATTTTAGCATTACTTTTTGAAGCCTGCAGTACCATCTCCAGTCACTAGGTGTCAAACTTCCCAAGCACTATAAAGCTTTCCAGGTGATAGAAGACAGGAACAGACGTCCGAGGGACAAAGTTATAGGACTCCTCTGGCCAAAGCGAGACAATCTCCTCTCATAGAATTTGTTTGTTTGTTTGCTTGCTTATAGGGATGGGAAGACTCCAGTGTCAGGAGCTCTAGGGCTGCCCTATGGCAACAGGCATGTCTGCCAGTTTCATTGCCATGGTTTCAAAAGACTGGAAAGGCAAAATGAGTCCAAGTTTGATACTTGCCTGACTTTGTTTTGCTGTATCAAGCTAACAGACACTCCAATCTGTGAAGCTGAGTGCTTTTACTAGACATGAATGAAATATAGTTGTCCCTTCATATTCACTGGGATTTGGTTCCAGGACCCCCCGGGGATACCAAAATCCATGAATACTTAAGTCTCATTATATGCAGTGACATAGCAAACTGGTGTTCCTTATATAAGAAGGCAAAATCAAGGTTTGTTTTTTGGATTATCATTTTTTAAAGAATATTTTCAAGCTGTGAATACTTAAATCCGTGGATACCAAAGCCGTGGATATGGAGGGACAACTGTAGTAATAAATATGTTTTTATAAAACAAAACAAATACTGTATTTCCAAAGGATAGAATTACTTGAGAAGGTTCTATGAAGGTCTTTCCAACAGACAAGATGGAAATAGACAGTTCTGTTGGGAGGTCAGGCTGTGAGACAGCATTCAGGATCTGTAGTAGTATTCTCTTCCCTTCCTTTTTCTTCTGGGATCTTTGATGCAGGACAGATGGTGGTAATGGCCGTGTGTAGGGAATAGGGACTGTAGCCTGAGTCTCCAAGTTGCAATTGCTAGTCTGTTGCCCCACAACAGCCCAGTTAGAGGTTTCGTTTAAAAAAAAACACACACCCAACAACTACTGCTTTTCTTCTTCTTCTTCTTCCTCCTCCTCCTCCTCTACCTCCTCCTCTTGTTTTAATTAAGTTGTGATTCATCTTGGATCCCAGTTCTGAGAGAAATATTAATCAAATAGATGAATGAATAAATATTATGGGTTTCCTCTGCTACCACCAAATCTGATAAGTTTGCTGACAGAGCAGTGTGCTAGCAGAACTGCTGTGCTTGCTAAGATCATCTGGCAGAAGAGAAGAAGAAAAAAGTTGTGGAGAACAAGTAAGATGAGAGAAAAGCCAAGTTATGCTATATCCAACAACCCACAGCCAAGAGGTGCAGTCACAATGCTGGCTCAGGTTTAGGCCAGGGCTAGGATAGAGCCTAAATACTCTAACGGCACTATATCCTGTCTGATCTTGAAAGCTAAGCAGGGTCAGCCCTGGTGAGTACTTGTATGAGAGACCACCAATGAATACCAGGTGTTGTAGGCTCTATTTCAGAGGAAGGAGCTGGCAAAACCCCCTCTGAGTATTTCTTGACTAGGAAAACCCTATGAAGTTCATGTGGTTGCCATGCGTCAACAGGTGAGTTGAAGGCACACACATATACACACAGTATCATCCCAAGTAACTTCCAGTACAGTAGGACTCCCGTATCCACTGGGGATTGGTTCTGGGGGGCCGGGGATACCAAAAACCGTGGATGATAGTGAATAGCATTGAAAATAATGGGACCTCCAGTTTAAAATACCATAGAGTTGTCTTGGAGGACCTAGAAAATGGCTAGAGAGGACACATTTTCTAGGAAGACTATGGTAGGTGTCCTGTTTTTTGTCCTGTGGATAATTGAATCAGTGGATAATGAACCAGTGGATATGGGGGTCCTACTGTATCTCTAAGCTGGTGAGAGGTACCTTTGGATTCTACACAATTTCAGATGGATTGGTGTTGTCTCAGCTGGCCCTTTACCATCTTGGACTGTTTGGATTCCATTGTCATTGTTATGTGCCTTCTAGTCAACTCTGACTTATTCTTGGCAAGATTTATTTAGAGGAGGTTTGACACTGCCTTCCTCTTAGGATGAGAAAGTGTGACATGGACAAGGTTTGCCTGGTGGGTTTCCATGGCAGAGCAGTAATTTGAACCCTCATCTCCTAGAGTCCTGTTCCACCACTCATATCACTAAACCACACTGTCCCCCTTGGATTACATTAAGTCACACCCAAACAACAACAACAAGAACAACATTAATTCAACAATGAATTAATCTGGACTGCTGTATTTTTTAGTCAAACAAGGTTCAGGCTCCAGTTTCAGATTCAGATATGGAAAATGTTAGCTCTTGTTGACTTCATTGTGTAATGTTTCTGTGGTGAACAGTGTTTATTTATGTGTTTGTTTATATTGGATTTATATATCCCAAGATGGGATTTAAGGCAGTGCATATAATTGTATAATTCAAGTGTGTCACCTTGATGCAAGGTTGCTCTGCTATATTAACAGTAAGAAGACAGTTGAAAACAGAAATGGATCTTTTCAATAGTGAATGTTCCCCCTTGAAGAGGAGTAGGAACACTATTCGGCCTCTGCTTCAATAGCAAAATGTCTTGAGCTAGTGCCACTTTGGTATGCTGCTAAATCTTAACATGGAAAGGCTAGGGAGTCTGCCACAATAAAGCCATTGTGAGAATTATGTGGGAGAAATCACCTTGTTGGGGACCTTTGCACTTAGGTCCAAAATCTAATGTGAGAATTGTAACTAAACATTCAGTTGGAGACTCAGTAATGACAATTGGAATGACTCCCCGCTCTGTTTTAGAGAACTAGGATGGGTATAAATATAAGTATATTTGTGCTTCAAAACTAAGGTGTTTGTTTTCGCAGGGAATGTCTAAGTGTTTAAGAACATTCCATGAGGTATATGCAACAGGCACTTGGCAAGGCTTCCATGTGTCAGTGATACAGTGAATCCACTCTTGGGTTTATTCTAGATTTTAAAGGAGTTATCCAAGACAATAAACCCTATCCTTAAATTGGTCCAGCACCTTGGATAGTTCCTTTAAAGTCTGAAATAAAACCCAGAGTGGATTCACAGCTCCCTTGATGTGCAAGCCTCCTGTTGCCCCGGTTCTACTTGTCCTCTCTGAACCAGGCCAGCCTAAGATATTTTGTTCTCTGAGGCAAGGGGCCAGTTGCTTCCCTACCATTCGACACAGAACTGTAGAGTTGAAGGGAACTGCAGTCTAATCCAATATATACATAAACAGACTGACAGCTGAAACTTATTTTAAATCTGATAATGGGACAATATTTTCCAGCTCACTTAAGGGCAGCAGGCATGTTGAGAAGGTGCAGGGCATGTTACATGGTGCACAGTGCTCTGTGTTCCACTATGATGCCATCTGTACCCCCAATCTTGGTATCTACCACCTGTGGCAGCTGCCTCACTCTTCTTCATTGACAGGCTGGTCCTGCCTGTGAAACAACATATGCACCATATAAATAACTCACTCTGTATTTTCTGCACTCTTCCACACAGTATAGAATCATAGAATCGTAGAGTTGGAAGAGACCACGAGGGCCATCCAGTCCAACCCCCTGCCATGCAGGAATACACGATCAAAGCATTCCTGGCAGATGGCCATCCAGCCTCTGTTTAAAGACCTCCAAGGAAGGAGACCCCACCATGCTCCGAAAAAGCTGTAGTGAAAACAGCTTTTCCTTGTACCATGCCTGATTCTCCCACCATCTAATGAGCTGTAATTCCATTAAACTAAGATGTCTGAAAATATTGCTTGTATCTGCAGAGGAAGAAGCACCAGCAGTCACCATCATGCCAATAAGGGATGAAGAACCAAAGAAGCAAAGTCCAGAGCCTGTTAGCAATGTTTTAGGTAAGCACTATGCTTTGTCTGTAGGTTGCATTGACTGCTTTGCATTTACTTTTCAGTGTTTGCTTTTTCCCTAGAACAAATGAAAGGGGTGAAGTTCCAGAAAGTTTAACTGGTTTTTTAATGACAGCAGTGGGCAGAAGGGGAAACAGAGAAGCATCTGAATAGCACCATTTAGGATGCATGAAAATCACTTGAGAAGGATTTATAAAGTAAGCCAATTTATACAAGGTATTCCTCCCTGAATTACTTTGTAATGACTCAATTAGCTTTCATTTCTTCACAAAGGAGATTTAGCTGCATAAATTAGCTTATCATCATTGAGGAAGTGTCACAGCTAAAGGACAGTTTATAGATACAACATGCAGTTGCTGTCAAACCTATAAGAACGTAATATAGACATCTGTGTATACTTTGTGCTTGAGCAGAACAGACTTCTGTCATTCAGAGACTAACAGGGGACAACAAGTTGCCCAGGGGACTAGCAATGTAGACATCTCTGAAAAGGTCATCTTGACACAGGCTCTGACAATCGACCCACTGCTCTGTCTTCTTTGATAAAAATCAGATAAACTTAAGACCACTAATTGATCTGCAGCCTGTTTAAATGTTGGCCATGCATATCTTCATTGCATATGATTATACCTCAGAAAGCAAATGAACTGCGCTAAGAAATGCCAGTGTCCAGTGACAGCAGAAGGAAAGGTGATGGCAGCATAAAAATCAGAAAGGGACAGGGATGCCCAAGAAGTGCAGCAAAGAAAAGAGTGGTTTTCTCTGTCCTCTCTCTTGCTCTGTGTTGGCATCTTGCCTTTGTGCTCATTAACATACAATTTAGAAGGGGACAAGGGGAGCTGAGTGCATCCTCTGAAGCCCTGGGGTCAAAACTGTTTTTCTTGCTGATCATAAAAAGCCAGTGCTTTAGTAACTTCTCTTGATGCCCTTGGCTATGTTTCTGACTTGGGGGGCAAAAAACACTTACTCCTTATCAGGACACCACTTTACACCCAGGACAGCAGCTGAGTGAGTGGTGTATTTTTACAGTGTGCCCCTGCAAAGGAATGAACCTTGGGTTATCTTTCTGGTCATTTTTGCTCCACATCATTCTTCCACTACTGTCAGGGAAAGGGAGGATGGGGATTGTGTTCAGGAAGTATCTTGGCTATGCCCTTCCTTTGAGAGCGTGTAGAAAGGAAACAGGCCCCATTTCCGGCTTCTCACAGGAAACTTATGTGAACAGGTTGTTGTAGACAGTTTAGGTCTGTGTTTGTTGCAGAGGAAACAAAGATTTGAGTCATCAGATGTTTCTCTGAAGGGTGGTCCTTTGCAAAACAAAGGTTAAATAACTTTTCTCAGTATAACCTTGGCAGTGGAATCATGGAAGCTTTCTAGTACTTAGAGATACACCCCAGCTACTTGTACAGTATCTGCCCAAAACATTTTAAGACTGCTATAAATTGGATACTAGCATCTTTTCCTCAGACTCTAAAACTAAGGAACACTTCTCTCCCTATCCTGTGTGTGTTCAGTCGAGAGAATTACACTGAATTGAAATTCTCCCTACTAAGTGTGTGTAGGATTGAAGTGGTAGCAAACTTGAAGTTTTAGCTAATAATAGAACAGCACCCTCTTTAAATGTGGGATTGCATTAGGCCAGGGGTAGGACTCATGCAACCCTCCAGATGTTGTTGGTCTATAACTTCAAGCAATCCTTGCCAGCAGTGAGGAATGCTAGAAACTATAGTTTCATAATATCTGATGATTCTTACCCTGTACTAGGCCATAGTCTGCCTACAAACTGCCTGTAGCCTTTGAGTTCTTTGCATAGCCTTCAGGATGTTTATTACAGTGAAAAGCAATAATTTTCAGAGTTCTGAGATGAAAGTATGGTTGACAGAGAATTTAAATACAGTGGAGAAATATGGTAGGTTTGGATGCAATCTGTCTCTTGCCATCAGTTGTTTTTTGAGGCATTAAGGATGTCCTGTTATGTCTGGGTTGAGACCTGAGATCACTAACTGCCAAGGGCTCTGATGATGAGAAGAGATAGATTTAGCATCTCTTTGAGGAGTGGGAAACCTGTGCCCTTCCAGGAACTGATGAATTCCCAACTCCCATCACTCCAGTGAGCTTGGCAAAATAGCAAGGGACAATCGGAGCTTGAGCCCAACGACATCTGGACAGCCACATGTTCCCTGCATTTAATCAATTCGTTGCAACTCATGGTTAAACCACCTTCTTTCTAAGAGGACTGCCATCAGACCAAAGACTCCTCCAGTCTGATATCTTGTTTCCTACAGTAGCTAGCCAGATCGTTATCATTATTATTAACTTTATTTCTATCCTGCTTTCCCCTCCACAAACCAGGTCACAGGCAGCTTACACATTAAAACCATATAGCTAAAACATACCAGAAATTAACATTAAAATGGAGTTAAGCTGCCAATAAAATTTAAAACAATGTTAAATATAGTTTAAAAGAATAAAAAGCAATATAGTTAAAAGCAGTAAAACACCCTATTTAAAGTTCTTTCCATAAAAATATTCAGTTCTTGAAAGATTGTCAGAATAAAAGGATTTGCCTGTCAGTGGAAGGGCAGCAAGAAAGGGGATATTCTAAGCTTCCTAGGAAGGGAGTTCCAGAGCCTAGGAGCAGCCACCAAGAAAGCCAGGAACTCCAGAAGCCAGTCGTGAAGATTTTGAGAGTCCTGTAGTGTTCCCTTCCAAGTCTGCTAGAATTCGGTAGCATACTGCCACTAAACAGAGAGGCTCCTCACAAATCTTCAAAGAGCTTTTATAACCCCCAATTTTAAGGGAATATCTTGTCACAGGAGGAGTTTGGCCTCTTGTCCCAGATTGGGTCCAGGGGGCACATGCTTCCAGGCAAGAATTGCTCAGTGCTGAAATCTGGGAGGGAGGAGGGCAACTCAATCAAGTCAATTTCTGCAAGGATTCCAACTGTCCCCAAGCCAATTATCTGAGAGAAAAACTGCATGGCAGGAGCAGCCCTATGCTCCTGACCTACATTCCCAAATTTGGTGTTGCGGTACAGGTTGTGTTGAGTGAAGGGCTGCTACATAAGGCTGCCATGGCCTTCTTCGATGGCCAAGCACAAGGTGAAAGAGCCTGTTGCTTAGAGATGAGAAAGATCTACCTGTGAAAGGATTGCTTCCACTGAGACAACAACTGTATACTTGTTTTTCTTATTTAAAACACTGTGAGAACTCTTTGTTGAAGAGCTGTTTAATCCAAATAAACAACAATGTACCCATCATTGTGGATAGCCACTGGTGGTCTTATCCAGGCTCATTTGTTTAATCTTTTTAGAAAAAAGTGTCTAACCAGATGCCCATCATCTAATGTTATGATGTGTCAATCAGGCTTTGTGCAAAATAACTCCCACTGCCAGCCCATTTCATTTTATCACACCAGGTTTTGCTGTTATGTGAGGGAGGAGGGAGTGAAGAGGTTCTCTCTATCCACCCACCCCACCCCAGCATCATGTCTAATTTTGCAAATTTTTGTCATGACCCCACCTCCCTTACTCACTACAATATGGGGTGGCCCTACAAGCAGAGTAAAGTGAACACCTCCACCAGCAGAAGCTAAATAGCCGGGAGTAGACAGAACATGTGTGCTATGTGGCTTGTCCTGTCCTCTCTACTCTAGTCTGCTGCCTTTTGTTGCACTGGAGGGTGGTATCCCGCCAGCAGGACTACAGCTGCCAGTCTACTCAGCATTTTTGTGGAGGTGGGGGAGGTCCTTAGCCTCAGGTAGCAAAATATCTTGGACCAGTCTTCACACACACCAAATCCACAGAGACCCCCCCCCATAAACTAAAAAGCTTCAAATGTTTTAACCCTTTAACAAATGGAAAGAGTCCATTTGAATACATAGGAGCAATCTTTATTTTATTGCTCAGCCTTCACTGAGTGGGAACCTTAATCTTTCTGAAGGGCTTCCAACTTTCAAGCATCCTCAAGAGTGTTACCCCCTCCATCAGAGAGGGATTGCATAAGGGCTTCAGATTGACCATTTCTCCCAACAGCTGTGGTCTGGCGTTCATGCAAATCCTATGCAAATTACAGCAATATCTCAGGCTCGGCCAAATTGATCACCAACAATGGTCCGCCCTGGCCTCACATCGGGAGGCATGGAGACGCACTATCCACAATGCTGCAGCCTTATTTGAGAACTCACGCCGAACAAGTCTTGAAGAGAAACGACAACGCAGAAAGAATCACAACCCAGAAACATCACCCAAGGAGACCTTCTGCTGTGCTTTTTGCAACCGGACTTGTTTATCTCGGATTGGCCTTTTTAGTCATCAGCACGCTTGCAGAAAGCGTGGGATGAGTCCTTCCTGAATCTTCGTTTGCGAAGAAAAGCCAGAGATACTATAAATAATATACAACCTAGCTCATGTTTCCAATACCTTCTGTGTTGAAAGAGGGGGCTTGTCCCCATTGTAAACTATTAATGTTTTTCTTTGTTAGCATGGTCTTAAATTTTTATGAGTTGACCGATAAATTTAAGTAGGCTTGCTACAATATCCTGGAAACAAAAACACTGTGATAATGATCCCCTTATTTGTGAAATTCATGCTTTAGCATGACAGTGACCTCTGATCTCCTGTGGACAGTTTAACATGCAAGCCTAAAACTTTATTTGTTATGAAAGGTTCTCGCTCTCTCTGGCTTTTCTTTGCAAACGAAGATTCAGGAAGGACTCATCCCGCGCTTTCTGCAAGCGCACTGATGACTAAAAAGGCCAATCCGAGATAAACAAGTCCGGTTGCAGAAAGCACAGCAGAAGGGCTCCTTGGGTGATGTTTTTGGGTTGTGATTCTTTCTGCGTTGTCGTTTCTCTTCAAGACTTGTTTGGCGTGAATTCTCAAATAAGGCTGCAGCATTGTGGATAGTGTGTCTCCATGCCTCCCGATGTGAGGCCAGGGCGAACCACTGTTGGTGGTCAATTTGGCCGAGCCTGAGATGTTGTTTCAGGGAGTCTTTGTATCGCTTTTTTGAAGCACCCCTCTTACGCTGACCCGTGGCGAGTTCACTGTAGAGTAGTATTTTTGGGAGGCGATGGTCCTCCATCCTAGAAATATGCCCTGTCCAGCGCAGCTGTGTTCTCAATATCATGGCCTCAATGCTGGTGATCCCTGCTTGCTCAAGGACAGCAGCATTTGTCACATAGTCAGTCCAGTGTATATTTAGGATTGTGCGTAGACAGCGCTGATGAAAGCGTTTGAGGAGTCGTAGGTGGTGTGGATAGGTGACCCATGTTTCAGACCCATAAAGGAGAATAGACAGTACAATGGCTCTATACACACCGATTTTTGTGCTTTGCCTCAGGTGTTTATTGCTCCAGACTCTTTTGTGAAGTCTTCCAAATGCACTATATGCATGAAAGGTTAGTGAGCTGGCAAAGAGTATTTCTACCTTGGTGGAGATCACATGACATGAACTTCTTCTAACCTTACTAAAGAATGTAAGATGTTTTTCACATTAAAGTATTTTCCTTCAGCATCAATATACGCAGAGATTTCTAGCAGTTTACCTGTGTGACTTGAGTGACTAAGTTCCATGAGTATTGGCACAAGCTATTCCTTACTCATATTACATTTTCCTTATAGACAGATATAGTTGTGGATATATACTGGAAACATTTTTTCTTTCTTTGCATACCTTATTTTCATATCCAAGTATCTGAGGCTGAAATCCTAGATACATTTACAGGGGAGTAAATCTCATTCAGCTGAATGACATCTACCTTTGAACAGGACTGTACAGTCTTGTTAAAGAAGAATCTGTAATTCTGTAGCAGGAATGCCACAACTACCACTTCTCACACACATGGAGGATTTTGACACATTTTGTCTCCAACTTTTGGCAAGACACGCTGTCTAGAATTCTGGTAGAATTTGGTTTATGGATAATAGTTTTTACACTCTTAGAAGTACATTTCCTGCCGTCTTTCTCCCAGTAAAGATGATTATGATATAGGAGACAAAGTTAAAAATGCATTGTTTCACTGCTGATTTGCAATGTGCTACAAGCAAAATCATATTTAAGTGGCCTATTTCTGCTGCACTTGTAAGTAAATGAGAGTATAAATGTGAAATGGTAAAACTGTCAGTATTATATAGCAGCAGTGAATATACATTAGTTTGATAAATCCAAGTTTACCTATGTTTTGGTTTTAAGTAAGTGAGGTGTATAGTAACTTTTTAGGGCTGCCACATTGCCATTTCTCAAGTGCTGGTGGTATCTGCTTTGCAAAGGGCTTTTCGCCTCATACTTCCCGCTCTCTGGAACTCCCTGCCAGTACAAGCCAGACAGGCATCAACTTTGGGAGTTTCTTGTCTGTTTGTTCACAAGCCCCTTTCCAAAAAGATGATTCCCCCTCCTCCCCACTGTATTTTATGATGGGTTCTTACTATATTGGTATATTGATGAGAAATTTTATAAGGTATGCAGTGCATAAATATCAACCAGTCAAATAAATATTATGCAAATCTCTGATAATTATGCAGTCTAAGCATTTCCTACCACTTGCTTTGTGTCTTTCTTCTGGCATATACAACAGAGGTTGGGGAAGATGCAGTTAAAACAGGGGTATAGTTACGGAGGGGTGGGGTTGAGAGAAAATAAACGCATTGCTCCCCTAAATAAAAGATGTTTCCACCCCCCAAAGGAAAGTTTCCTTCAGTACCCAAATTTCAAGCATAGTAGTAACCTCTAACATCTGTTGAGCATTTAGAAATACAGTTTTGGCATCCAAAGAAAGTGGGCAGCTAAAGTTACTAAGGGAATGTGATCATAGCAAAGAGAAGAGTTTTAGATGTGAATGATTTTCAGTTGTCTCACTCTCTGCAAACCTGAAAACTTTGGGACTGAAGAAAAATTTCATCAAGGAGGGCAAATGTCTTCATTTTGCCTCCGCATGCCAACTACACCCCTGAGTAAAAATATTTCTGAGTTCAGGAAAGAGTTGTTTTTTCCTCCTCCTCATCTCTTTAGCCTGCCTTTCTTCTCAGAGCTTGAAGGACAAACTTCACTACTATAGGATTTCCTGCAGGTTAAAAAAAATTAATAAGATTTGCAACAGTGGAGGATGGGGGCTAATTCTTTCTCTTGCACCATTTTCCGAATTTTCTTTGAAAGCTGCTCTTTGCCTAATAGTGCAAAGCATGCCAGGATTAATATGGGTACCTTCCCCTTGGGAAAATAAAGTAGGCTTAAAGTTCTTTTCCTACACTACTGTCCCAGCCTAAAGCAGGGGTCCTGCACTTACTATTATGTTGGGTTTTTTTTAAAGTGAGTAATGTCTACTTTCATAGCAACGCATACTGGAAAGAGATGCAGATGATGCTGTATCCTCTATTCCCTGCTTCTGCTCCTCTAGCAGTAAAGACAAAAAAATATTTATAGCCTCTTTTTCCCAAGGCTGGGACCCAAAGCATCTTACAGTTTGAAAAACACACAATTAAAACATACAAAAAGTGCACATGAAAACAGAATTAAACTACTTACATCATTAAAACAACATCAGAATATTTAAAAGAATAAAACATGTTTAAAAGTATTAAAAACTTTTTTTAAAGATAAAAGCTTTTAAAAACAGCCCAACAAAACCACCACCACCCCGCAGCCTGTTCTTTAAAAAGCCTGCCTGAATAAATGGTTTTGGCCTGCTGCCAGAAGGACAACAGGGAGGGGCCCAATCTGGCCTCCCTGAGGAGAGAGTTCCAGAGTCTAGGGGCAGCCACCAAAAAGACCCTCTCTTGTGTCCCCACCAGATCTTAAGCAGTTGTGTACCGAATACATTTTTGTTGTTGTGTGCCTTCAAGTTGTTTCTGACTTATGGTGACCCTAAGGCAAACCTTTCACAGGGTTTTTTGAGGGCTGAGAGTGTGTGACTTGCCCAAGGCCACCCAGTGGGTATTCATGGCTGAGCGAGGAATTGAACTACAACTCCAGAGTTGTAGTCAAGCCACTATGCCACACTGGCTCCAAATACATATCATCTCTCCTTTGGCTTATGCAGTTTAGCCTTGGCTGGGAGAAAATACAATAGCCTGATAATGAGTGAAAATAATGTTTCGACTAGAACCCTGTTGGGACATTATGTTCGCTAAAAATAGTTGTGGTTACAATTTTTCAGAAGTTGCATAAGTACAGCTTGTAGTGTTCATAAGCACACCCACAGCCCTCCCATTCTTACTTCTGAATTCCTGGCTGGGAAGCGAATTGATTATTGCTTAAGGAATTGGCACCCATTATGCAGTCAGTTGCACAATTGTGGAATGCAGTGTAACTTTACTGCTAAATATTTGCACTAAATTAAAAGTATATTGGATTGTGATTGTAGGTTGCAAACATATGCATATCTACTATGGATATTCACTATGGTTTGAAATTGAAATCAGTTTGAAATGTCACCTTGATTTTTAGATAATTTTAAATGAGTCAAAACTCCTGTTTTTCTCATTCTGCTCAGAGACTGCTTTTTTTATATATATCTGTGTCCCAGTAATTCTTCAACTCATATTTAATATGTCACAAGTGACACCCAACCAGGAGTTTCCAGAGAAACATTTTGTGCAGGGCAAAAACTGCTAAATCTTCTTAACCCTATGCTTTAAAGACCTTTTCCCAACTATTTAATTTCAAATTATCAGCACATTTCAATGGGGACTGGACCACAGAATGTAGTTTTGTGCCTTTGTGAAATGATGGAAGTGTTTTAGAAATTCTGTATAGCACCGTACCTTGGAAAAATGACTGTTTAGGTCTAAAACTTTCAGAATCTCGCTAACATCCTGGGTGATGCTAGGTATCCTAGTCCAAGAAATCAAGTTTTCCAAGCTCTCCATAGTGCCAACTATGTACATCTACAAAGAATGAGAGGACAGGTCCCAGTCTCAAAGTGGGGTTCTGAAGTCTTAACAGTGGACACAAGATGGATAACAGAGGAATGTGAGTGAAATGAAAGTATGGTAAAGTTATGTTGTACAGGTTGCATGCCTCCCGCATATCCGTGAAACCAGTATCCATGGTTTCAGTTATCCTTAGCCGAAAAAGTAATATCATATACCAAAGAGTCATGTTGGAAAATGCCTAGGGAGGTGTCCTCTCTAGCAGTCGCTAAATCCTCCCAACACTACTCTATGGTATGTTTGTACCAGAAGTCCTTTGTTTTAATAGGGTTTGCTATTATCCACAGTTTCCAGCATCCACAGTAAGTCCAGGAACCAAGCCCCCACAGATGTTGGGTGGGGGAGAGCAACCTGTATCCCCAAAATATGGAGAAGCCACCAAAGGCTCACTGTTAAGAGCTATGGACCTTATAAATTAGATACACTGGTCTGGAAGCAGCAGACCAGCCACTATATTGGAGTAATTTCCTGAGATTGAATGCTAGGGCAATACACATGGTAGGAGTCTACTTGCATTTCTAATGCAATGGGCGTGCAGATGGACTCAAGTTTAATGAAATGCTTGTGATAATGTGTGTTGCACATTAAATTCATTGTATACCACATTAACATGGATGGGAGTTAATCCAAACACATCATATTTACTTAGTACCTTCCCCCCCTCCTTGATCCCTCTTCTGGATCTCCAGGATGGGCAACTATAAATACACCATTAATAATGACGTTAAAGTCATTGCTTTAAATCCTACTGCAACTGTGTAGGACCCAGCATCTGAAAATCTTTCTTGGATCCTATAAGGGCCCTGCAGTTGCACAATCCAATTGCAACAGCAGTTGGGCATTTCTGTTGTTCATGCACAGAGTCAAAGATCTTTCTACAGAAGTAGCAGTGGTGAAGAGAAGTGTGGCAGATGGAGAGAGAGAAAAAAAAAAGAGATAGAAGGGGGGGGGGTCACATGCTCCCCAACAGTAGGCAGCTTTGTCCAGTCACCAGTTGAAAGGATACAGGTAATTTCCTAAACCATCCTTTTTGTAATAGTTTGTCTCTGAGGACCCCTGCAGAGCCTACCATTGAAGTGATATGTAGCTTTGGACAGAGCCAGACTCTTTTAGAATCACATGGCAGGAGATGGACCGTTACAGCCTGGTGGAACTTCCTAAAGTCTAGAAGGGACCCATGTATTTCTGTCTCAGAGGTGTGAATATTTCTAAAGTGTGAAAAGACCCAGCTCCTTGCGGGTGCCAGCCTTGTTTCAGCCAAAGAAAGTGCATTGAGCAAGGCTAAAGAGGTAGAAATGTTGCATTGCACAAGTGGGGGTGGAAAATAATTTTGCCTTGTAAAGAAGTCAAAATGTACAGGATTATTTGGTACATATTCTGTACCTGAAGCATTCAGTGGATTTTGTCTCATATTCAAAATCTGATTACGGTACCATTCGCAAAGTCCTTTTCTTTGTTTCAGGCACTTTCCCTCTAATCTGGATTATGAGGAAACAATTCTGTATTTGTAGAGGGACACATATGGGAAAGAAAGAGGAAGGGCATTTAAGGGTTTTAGCATCTAGTCAGTCCCATGACATTATGAATTGGACAAGCCTGCCAAGTAATTTTTATGCCTTGTTCTGGTGGTTTTTGCAAATATCCCTGTAGAATTATCCACAATTTCTGCCTTAGTTGCCTGTCTTGTCCTTTACAGCAGAGGTGGGCAACTGTGAGTCTTCAGTTGTTTTTTAGCTTCAAATCCCCATCATAGCTGATGGCGAAGGATTATGGGAACTGCATTCCAACATGCCAACCTGTTAATGACAGATCTTTTAGCTGGTTCCCAAATCTGGCATATTGCAGAAACTCAAGAGGCCCTATTGGCAGTGAATAAATGCAAGATAATAAATATTGGCATTATTGAACAAACCCCCTTATTTTTAAGACACTAATTTTATCATAGCTGAAGTCTATGGGCGGTAGGATAGAGACTAGATTACAGGGATTAGATTTTCCCTACATTTGTAAACTGTTAATATATCCCAATGAAATATTGCTTACACAAAAGAAGACATTCACCAAAAATAAAAGGTACAGGGCCAGTCCCATATGTGTGCATACTTCTATCCTGAGTGCCCTCTAGTGTTGTACAATAGAAGTTAAGCTGTTGCTTTTAGAAAGGGTGAAGTGTTCAAGACATTCTATGAAAGTACAGTTGTCCCTCCGTACCCACGGATTTGGTATCCACGGATTTAAGTATTCACGGCTTGAAAATATTCTTTAAAAAATAATAATCCAAAAAGCAAACCTTGATTTTGCCATTTTATATAAGGGGCATGATTTTGCTATGCCATTGCATATAATGGGACTTGAGTATTCACGGATTTTGGTATCCACGGTGGGTCCTGGAACCAAACTCCATTGAATATGAAGGGACAACTGTATACATTTTACCTTGAGCTGATAACAGGTTAATGAAACATCCACCTGTGACAGTGTAGCCTCCCCAAATGTTGGTTACTGCAAGTCTTATTGAACCTAGCTAACATAGCCAATGATGAAAGATTGTGGGAACAGCACAGGTTGCCTATCCCCTGGCCTGAGACTTCCCTTGAACTGCAGCAAATGCATGTAGTATTGGAAAATGTCTGTATGTTACCTTACAGTGGAATGTATGTAAACCTCTAGTGTGGATCAAATATAAATAATCATTGTAACTAGAATACTATATTACTTGCTGAAGGGCATTATCAATTTTGCATTAGGTGAGCATTTTATAGATATAAGAATTAATAATTCTGCAACTTAATGTTTAAATATACAAATAATGATTTGGATTTCCAGTGACTTGAAAACATCACTAGCATATTTTGTAAATTAGCAATATGGCAGATTGGTGTCCTCTGTAACAAAACAAAATACACTGTCTTAATCCAGTCAAACCTGGGACTTTTATCTCCAAATTAAGATGTAGTGTTTTAATACATTTGCATCTAGTTTGCTCCTCTTGAACATAATGCAGCTGTTTCTCTCACTGTGGTGGCTTGTCTTCTTGCTGGGCTGCCTTCTTATGGAATGGAAAACAAAAAAAAAGTTGTCATGCTTTCAGTGTATAGCAACTGTGTTGAGTTTGGTGTTTCAGTAACTACTTCTGTGTCTGGTAAGCATATGACAAAGCATTTATTACTCTGTTATGGTGGCATTACAGAGCAAACAGTGCTAAAATAATCAATCAGTTAATGGTCTGTATGGCAGTTTGAACGCAGCACATCCATTGTGCTTATGTGCTTAGAAGGATGAGTTTATGCCAACAGTGCGTGTTGCATATTTAGCCAGAACTTAATGTCCCAAATTGATACAGACATAATATATACATATACATGAAGAAAACATGCAGCTTCAGCAAAGCTATCTCCACAGATGCAGCTGAATTTCAACATTAGTTCTCAAAAAGGGACACATTCTCCCAAAAGTTATTTTTCTTTCTCGATATTTCCTTGTCCCTTAATGTGAGCTGCAATGTTATACTGTATTTATATGTGTGCAAATGCATGTTGTTTGAAACAGAGTTCCAATGTGCAGCTCTGTGCAGTGCTGTGAGAACTTGTAGCCACATGTTGTGAAAAACAAAAAACAGGTTTGAAGACCTTGTTTGGAACTTGTTTTTCATCTTTTCTGTAGCATTTACATTGGGAATGGATGGGGGAGCATTTTCCTAGTTTTTGAACGGAGATAAGTTGGAAAGTGTCCTTCAGCAGCTCGTGTTTGTGAGACGTTGTGTTTGTATCTTTGATAACAAAGCCCCCAATCACATATGCTGACAAATCTAATGTATGCACTTTTTCCTTCCCCCAGGCAATAAAAAAAACGATTATGTTAATTTCTATCAAGGTTTGTGGGACTGTACTGGAGATGTTCCTGATGAGCTGACATTCAAACGTGGCGACATTATCTACATTCTCAGCAAGGTACTGTATCCTACAGAGAATAGATAGGTGAGAGGAGATAGTTGAAATTTTAAAAGCAACAGCAGGAACAGGCAGTCTTTGAGGATGTAGAGAAATTGGCATTTCCTTTACATCCTCCACATTCAGTCCAAAGTTCTTTGCACATTAATTATTTTGTCAATTGAATGTAATCACTTTTGAAATGTTATTGTGCAACAGGAATCGTCTTTAAGTCTTGTTTATCCGTGCATGGAGTCTTGGCTACTTGCTGCTGAGTAACTTCCCTCTGAGACAATGAGTTCATTGCATGTAAAAAATTTAGCCTTGTCAGCTACAGAGTGCTGTGTGTGAGTGTTTATTCCTCTTCCTTGGTATGTCTTACATCTGCTGATTCTGAATGTTCTGAATAGCTTTCATATCACAGTTTGGCCTCAAGAGCGCTCTGGGTTGTCTTCATTTGTGTGTCTTGATAGATTTGGCTGAGCTTCAGTTCACTGCATTGGCATTTTTCCCCCCAGCAAACTGGAATGGTGTGATATAAGTGTGTTTTTCTACGCTTCCCAAAGAAGACAGAATTCTGCACCAAAACAATTCATGCAAGTGTGACATGATCAAAGCTCAAAACTGATCACATTGAGACACTGTTTTTCAATTATCATAGTTTTGTCTGCCTGAGAGAAAATGCTACTGAGCTCAGTAGGATTTCAGACACTGATAGCATTGTGCTGTTGGTCTCACTTAGGGTTCAGACTACAAGCTATGTTTAAATACATAGCATGCAATTTACACATTATTTTTTTAAACATTCAGGTAAGAGAGAATGGTCCCATTCTGAATTGGGACATTATGCTAGGGTGGGAAAAATAAAAATCTTGGCCATGCTCTTTTTTTATTTCATAATTCTGCCCCTCCCCATGAAGGGTTCTAAAAAAAGAAAAAATCTCCATCGGCATAGTATAGGGTTCCCGCCCCCCACTTTCTTAAAAAACCCCATGTTGCTGGGAGGAGGGAGTGAATTTTAAAATTAAAAGCAGTTGGGAAAAGAATTAAAATCTCCCCACTCATGTGTGATGGTCCCCGTGCAGATTGATACCATACACATAATGTAAAAATGAAAATGATTCTAAACTGCATACTGTGTATTTATCACACCGTGTAGTTCTGCTTTTAGAGTGCTTCCATAAATAACCTGTTTGGGGATGTGTGTAGAAGACTTTTCAGTTCTTACTGTACAGAAACTAAAGGGCAACCCTGACACTGAACCACTAACTGTGGCCTAGATCCCTGATGGAACTTCCAGGATCTGATCACTGCTGTCCGTCCACTCTTGGCATGAGGTACTCACACACCATGCCCTTTTTCATCAGTAAAGTGAAAAGTGTTTATCATTAGATAAATGTTAAAGTAGCTATAACTAACAATACGTGAAATCATTTTGCAAACAATGAGTCTGCTCTTCTTCTGTTTCACCATAAATGCAGTAAATGAATCTGATTTCTAGTATCGTTGTCTTTCATAATCTTTATCTGAGAGCTCGGGGATTTTTTTAAAATTGTAACTCCTAGAATCCCCTTGCCAGCATAAATGGCAGTTGGGAGGGAAATTGTAGTCCCAAATGTAATTTTCCCAGACTCTGCCTTCTTTTGCATCTCCCTATAACACCTATATGAACCAAGTTGTTCTTGTTCCCATTTTACAGAGAGGGAATTGAACTTACCCACTGTCCTCACCAGAGAAGAAATCTGAATCCAAATCTCCTGTGTGCAGACCCAATATATCCCCCTCTCTTGCATTGCTAAACACAGTAGATGGATTTTGGGTGTATAGCCAGCCAGTGCAACTCTATGTGCATTCACAGTCCCAATAAACTGAACAAGACTTGCTCTCAAGGAAGTGTGTAAGGCACTCTGCCTTTTGTTTTATTTTGCTCTTCCTCCTTGTACTTTGCACTTAATGAAATAAACCAGGAAGGAATGCAATTTCCTGTGATGTGTTAAATTTCTAAAACCTTGGAACCCACCCCATCAAGTACTAATATTACATTTTACTTTCTAATGCTCAGGTTCATGGTTCATTTGACCCCAGACTAAAAGTACGAGGTACCCTTAATCTCCATCTTCTGTTAATACCTTGTTTAAAGGTATATTTGTCCTTGGTTTTAGGTGTTGGTCTGTCATAGCCAGTCTGGATATATGAATGTTTTTTGCTCATCAGTCATTTTCTTCTTTAAAGGCACAAAGAAATTTAGCCAGAATTCAGTCTGTTGTCAGTTAGACTCTTGCAGCTATTTAAACAAAATGAGGTTTCCTGTCAGCACTGGATTTAGGGGCTTTGGAAAGCAAAATGCCAAGGAATAATCTATTTGGACTTTCAAGGTACATGGTCTGAAAGAGTATTACTAGCTAGACAAAGAGTTTGTTAAGAATACTCTCAAGGTAAAACAGAGCTTCCGAAGCTTAATGCTTCAGCTTCATGTTTCTTGAATGATCCTTGAGCCTTTTTTTTTCTTTTTTCATTTTTTTACACCATCTAGTGGTTGCAAATGAGAGATGCAGGTGCTGAGAGGCACTAATGTGTGCAGTTCCAAAATGGTGTCATAAATTCCACTTCAGCTTGATCTTAGCTATTGCTTATTACTTTCTAACCATATATCAGCTCCCTGTTGACATTAATCCTGTAGAAATCTTATTCTACTGATAAGGAATTAAGCATAAGTATTATATGGCGTAGGAAAAATGCAGTTTGAGCTAAAAGATAAAGTACTTGTTCAGACACAAAACATTATTTCAGCAGAAGAAATTTAAATAACAGTGCCAGACAGACTGAAAAGAGCAAAAAATATTTTTTAAAAAAATCCCTGGAACTCCTGTCCATAACAGCTTTGTGGGTGGGTTCTGCCAAAAAAAGAAAAAGAAAAATACAAGTGGTGCTATGTTTCTGTCTTTGTCTTGATAGACTTCTCCCTTCCCCAAAATATTCATAGTCTTGAAAACAATTCTACTTTAAAACCATTGGATCTTACATGGGTTTTGAAAAGGCCATGTACTGCATTTGGTAGCTTTAATTTATGGCTGTTTGCATATTTAGTTGGCTGGCTGCCATTATAAATAGTGGGTACTGCATTCATTTCATTGGACCATAAATAAGTTTTAAGTAGATTTTAGTATTTCAGAGCTTCATGGTCTTTAATATGAAGTGCTGTTTTATTGTGCAAAAAAGATTGTCTCAGCAACAACTGGGACTTCTCAGGTTTGACTTTTTGGGTCCAAGCCTGAAGATATGCATGTGAAAATGACTCCTAGAATATATATCAATTTCCCTGTATCTTGTATGGTTACATCTGTCGGGGATGCTTTGATCAAGATTTCCTGCGTGGCAGGGGGTTGGACTGGATGGCCCTCATGGTCTCTTCCAACTCTGCAATTCTATGATTCTATGATCTCCTGTAGATGAAAAGTTCACAAGGTTATAGCTCTTGACTACTGTCTGAAAGGGTGAAAAAAAGCAATAATAAATAGGAACAGTCACCACATGTAAGTTTCCGGGAAAATTCAATTTGTGATCTTAGGCCTGGTTCCCAAAACTGTACTTCTAAATAACTACCATACTTGCTGTGTTATTTGTTTATTCTTCTGACTTGCTTTATCCTGGTTTTTATGCAAGATTTGCTGGTTTCTGACCTCCATAATAAAACATCAGCATTTTATGCTGCACATAGGAATTTAACAGAATTGTAACACTCCAAACTGACCATGCCAGAATCAGTGACAACAAAGTACTAATATTCAGTTTTCAAATATAGCAATGGAAATATCTGCTTTTTCAAAAAAAGTATTCCCCCCACTCCTTCTTGCTAAATTTTACATCCCGGTGTTAAAATGAAAGTCTAAACTGGATGAGGAGGACATAAAGGACCCCTTAGCTTTATACCTTAATTTTAGTGGTACAGTCAGCCTCCGTATTCACAGATTCTGTATCCATGGCTTGAAAATTTCCCATCACCCCCCAAAAAAAATCCAAAAAAACAAACCTCGATTTTGCCATTTTATCACCATTGTATATAATGGGACTTGAGCATCCACAGATTTTGGTATCCAGGGTGTGGGTTTCCTGGAACCAAACCCCAGGGATACCAAGGGCCCACTGTATATTCTGCACTTTAGGAATGATTTTTTAAATACAGGATTTAGCTGAAACATCCCATGTAAAATGCATATCCTGTTCTTTCATGATCTGTGCACCCATTAAGTGTTTGTTCAGCAGTACATAGACTTTTAGCATGATTTTGCAGCTTTCTATTGTGAGAGAGACTTGTTTAGGAGCATATTGTTTTCCACACTACATAATGGAAAGGATTAGGGCTATCTTCTAATGAGATAATTTCAGATTATAAAACCACCAAAGTTCATGTGGTTGATATAAATGCTTATCACATTGTATTTTAGTGTATTTGCAGGCCCTTTTATTAATTATAACAGAAATCTGGATTCAGGCAGTTGTGATATAACCAAGTATCATGCCAACCAGAATTCTACATTCCTATTTTGAGAGCAGTAAATAATAATTACTGCCATACCTCAGAGAGCAGGGCTGTAACCGTGCTTATTTTCTGTTTCTAATTCAGTACATGTCAGTCCAACGTAAGGCTGACTGTCCTGAAAAATGAAATATATCCTCAACTCTTTGTGTCAGTACCTGTAAAGCTTTTTGCTACAGATAAAATAATGGTCAGTGTTGTCTTATTATTTTTTAATAGTAGAAATAGAATAGTACGGAAGTAATGTATTTCTTCCAGGTCTTTCTTCTCACATCGTGTTATACCCATAAACCCAGCTTCTCTGGCAGAATAACAGACATTATACCTGTTACATACTTACTCTGGAATTATTCTTTGTCTTGGGTGCTTTATTGGTTTGGCTGAATTGTCTAAATTGCAACTGCATTTTCTTCTCATCCTTGAGAAAAATAGGTTGCAAGACTGCTTTCTTCATACTCTGAAATTTGTACATGTTTTTGCATTTTGCATTGCCGTTCTGTAATTTTTTTGAATATACTCATTTTAGCTGATCACATTTAAAAGAAAGTGGTATCTTTTTGTTTGCATTTTATTTCTCAGAGACATCTTACAAGCCTCACAAAAAATGTGCTTATTTTCTCACAACAAGTCTTAGGAGATGCAAAAATGTTATTTTCATTGAGAGTAACTAACCCTAGTGTTTAAACAACAACAACAACTTCTTCTTCTTATTATTATTATTATTATTTCTACCCTGCCCCTCTGTTAAAACAATTGGGGCGGCTTACAAAAATTAAAATACAATACAGATAAAACTCATTTTGAGATAAATATAAATATAGAATCACTTCTCTAATGGGTTAAACATACAGTTTTCAGGAGTGCTGAATTACCTCCCAACAATTTGAAATGTCATTCAGCCACTTTTTGCAGACACATAACACTTTGAAAATATAGCATTTCGTGCCTGTGCATTGATCATTTTTTGGACCACAACCTCTCTTATTTCCAGCCAGCACCTAGTTGGGGAAGACTTTTTAAAAATACCTTGTACTTGATACTAATGTGTTGGTTTACACATGATGGCTTGATATGTTGTTGTTGTTGTGTGCCTTCCAATTCATTTGGGGGGTTTTCTTGGCAAGATTTGTTCAGATTTGTTCTGAGACTGAGATAATGTGACTTGCCCAAGGTGACGCAGGGGTTTTCCATGGTTGAGTGCTGATTCGGACCCTGATCTCCAAGTTGTAGTTCTACTCTCAAATCACTACACCATGCTGGTTCTCAGCTTGGTATGTCTCTGTATTTAATGGCTTCACACACATTTATCTAACAGAGGATCACCGGGTGCCATTGGATACAGTTTCTCCTGAACCTAGGTTCTTACTCCAGCTGTACTTCTTCATGGAATGTTTTGTGTTTATTACAGTCTCACAGTTCATCATTAATGTAATATTTTCATGGCTAATCCATGTCCATGGTTTGGACATGAACTTCTGTCTTAGCAGTGTTGGGGGATCTGTGGTCTGGACTCCAGTTCAGCTGCTACCAGCCTGGCCACTGGTGAAGTATGATGGAAATATTCATTCACTAACATCTGGAGGGCCATAGCCCTGATTTAGAGCCAATTCAGATTTGGGTATAATGCGATCTACTTGGAAGTAAATCCCACCATGTTAAATGGGATTGTCCCTAATAAGTGTGTTTGGAATTGTGGCTTTGGTCATGCTTTAATACCAGGGAAATCAGTAGAATAAGATGGCCATTACTACTTAGCAGAAATTCTAAGTGGGTCTGAAGCATGACACATTTACTCTGCATCTGGCCCACTGTGTCTAATGGAGTACAGTTCTCTGATGTTGCATACAGGGGACACATGAGGAAGTTGGCTTGTTTGAAAAACCAAACTGTACATAGAACATTTACAGATCAAGAGAAGGATACTCAAGTGTTGTAGGACTATCATTTCCATCACCTTTGACAAAACAGCCGGTAGTCAGATCCCAGAATCCCAGAAGTGGTAGTCCAACAATATCCAAGTATCCATGGCTAACTAACTAACTCTCCCTCCCTCCCTCCTCTCTTTTTTTCATCTGTTATGGAATTTCTAAGTGTAAGAAACGTTTGATGGACAGGTTAATTCTCAAGTATTATAGTCCTGTGAAAAGGATTTACCATCATAAAAATATTTGATCAGATTTCTGAATCATAGAATCAGTGAATTAGAAAGATAGAAAAGACAGTCTCACCTATCCCCTTGGCCAAAAGTAGTCACCATCCTCCAACAAGCCACAAGTTATTCAAGCCACAGTACAACTTAAGCACACAAATTGGATATATTTGCAGTGACTTGAAGACTCACAGTCTTAGCAATACTGTAATTACTTGTTAACACAAGTGTAATCTCCAATTCAGTTTTCTTCAGATTGGCTCTGAAGAGGGGCAGACGTCCCCCATACAAGAAATTTGCTTCTCCCATATTAGACTCCTGCCATTCGTTTAAGAAAAGGCATTTTCACATTTTTCTGTTTATTTATTTAATTTATATGCCATCTTTCTCCCAGAATGGGACCCAAGGCAGCTTACAAAATCTCACATAAAATTTAAAACAATTGTTATAATCTGTGTAGCTCAGGGATGGGCAAAGTGCAGCCCACAGGCTGTGTGTGTACTCTAATCCCCCTTTTGCACTCCCATGCTTTATTTTTTTTAAAAAAACTAACATTGTGTCTGATGATGGACACAAATGTGCCATCTATACATAAACTTTGTCCCTTCTGTCCCCCTCCCCCCAGTTTGTTTCCTGGTGTTGCCATTCATTGTCTTACAAATATCCAAATTCCTCTGCACCTGTCTTTAGAATGGAAGTAGGGAACCCTGGCCCTCCAGATGTTTTTGACTGCAACTCCCACAGTCTGCTAACATTTGGCATGATAGCTGAGACTTTTGGGAGTTGGATGGGCAAAAGTTCTTCTACTCTAGAGAGAACGTTCTGTATGATATTATGCTTCTGGAATAAATCCTCCAAAGAACCACAGCTCATTTAACCTGCTATGGACATCTCTGTTGTTCAGTTTGAGTGGGGATAAAGAATTGAATAGTCCTTCCAATGTTGTTTGACTTTAGCTGCCATCATCCCTGATGATTGGCCAACAACATATTGAGAGCAACAGGCTCTCACCGTTCTAAGATGGAAATGACTTGCAATTCCAGGCCTCCCCAAGATGTTGTTTGGTACCCAAAACTGGCACACATCACTTCTACAAGATAAGCTTTATGGTAAGTGATGCAGCAAGTGTTCTACAGCAGAGGAAACGTTACAGTTCTTTACCTGGTGGGTTCCAGTATCCACTTGCAGCAAGTAATAGCATTGGGTCCCTAGTAATAAATTCAGCCCAGACTATACCATGGCCAACAGTTTGGATCTCTGTGGCTGGCTAATGTCTTCCCTGGGCTGGGGTGAGCCCCCCTCTCCTTGTAAAGCTACTGGAAGATGGGTTCCCACTGTTCATACAGTGTAGATGCAAACAAAGGAAATTGAAGTGCACAGGCATGATGTCAATAGAGATGAGAGCAGTCAGAGCCAGTTGGTAACAGGGAAGTTTACTCCCAGGTCTGTTTCCAGCAGCTGATCTTTTCCCAGGCTTAAGCTGCCAAGCTAAAGTGAAACTACCTAGCAAGGCCTGCTAAATGCAAAGTAACCCCTTCTGTGTCACTGAACAACTTAATATTCAGCTGTGATACTAAAACTTCTGTGCCTTGTGGCAGAGGCCAGACTAGCTACACACACCTCCAAGTTTGCATGAATAAATATACATTCCATTTCTCAACTAGTTCCTTCAGAGGTTTGCCATATTAACCCAAGGAATGAACTATAAATTTAAGCCTATTCAAAGACATAACCAGGGTAGTCTATCTTAGTATGCAAAGGAATCTTGTAGGACTTTTGAGATTAACTGAGATAAGAAGTTTGTAGCATAAGCTTCCATAGACTAGGTCAATTAGTCTACTATGATGAAGGTGTTACAAGATCCCTTAGCATACAGTAGGACTCCTGTATCCACTGATTCATTATCCACTGATTCAGTTATCCACGGGACACAAAACAGCACACCTACCATAGAGTCTTCTTAGAAAATGTGTCCTCTCTAGCCATTTTCTAGGTCCTCCAAGGCAACACTATGATATTTTAAACCAGAAGTCCCATTACTTTCAATTGTGTTAGCTATTATCCACGGTTTTCGGTATCCACGCCCCCCCCCCAGAACCATTCCCCCTGGATACAGGGGTCCTACTGTACTTCATTTGATGTTTGATAGAAATTTGGTAGGTTAAGCTTCATGAAGATTCAAAAATCCATGTTTAATATTAGTGGTATTCTGACTGTCCTGAAATTTGATTCAGTGGAATTTAAGTAATCTAACAACATGTACAACTCTTAATGAAACCTCTCGGATAGGCAGATACATTTCCTAGCAGATTGCAAAGTGTTTCCAGAAGAGTGGCTAATAGTGCTATGTGAAATTTAGGTGCCTGTCATTATCATTAACATCTTTTGGAAATGCCACTATTGGTTGCTCGTTATAGTCCTACTTCTTATTGTCCAGATGTAATTGTACTGAACAGACCAGTTCAATTCAATGATATTTGAGTCAGTAAGGAATGATTAGTTTATGCCCAATAGATTTTAATAGATCTAATTCTTAAATATGACTAAATTCAGATCCAGCACCCCAAAATTTGAAAGCATTTGCCTGCTCTCCTTCCCTTTCATTTTTCATAAATACATAGGTTTGCCTTTAAGCAATTCATTATGAGGCTCTTTAATTTCTTTGGAGTGTTAAGTTTTCCTACAGCAAGCATTACGGTGTTCCCAAATCTTGATAGCATTTCTACAGAAGGAGAAAGAAGCTTTGTGTTAGTAATTACCTAACATTGTCAGGAGCTGACTGCAGGCCTCTTCCTAGTGATAACAGAATAACCACATAATGTAGCTTTATAGTGCATGATTAATAGAAAATAATTACACATCCTACAAAGGAATGCAATATTTCTTATAAATTGACTGGAATGGTTTCCTGCAGATTAAAGGACTCTTCATTATTTTATCAGTCTCTCTGAAGTGTAGTCAATTGCCAAAGCTAGAGTTGATGGAAAGAATACACAGCATTTCCTAAACACACTGAGGAATACCAGATAGTGGCTTATTCACACATGAGGCTTCCACAATGCTAATCATCCATGAATATTAAATACTTGGCTGATTGGTACTCACAGTTTGTTAGCTGTTTTATAAAGACACGGCATTTAAATTCAAGACAGCCCAAGCTGAAAAGAGCATTCATCTTTGTAGTCTCTGTGCAGGTCCGAAACCTATTTACAGATGACCATTCAAAAACTCCAGGTCCATGTAACCAATCTGTCCTCCTTTGTGGTTCCTGTGACCCAGAGAAATGGGTCCTGTGACTGCACAAGTCACACACAGATGACCAAGCAAAGAACAATAGTTTATAGGCAGCCAGCCTGTCTTTCTCTGCTGAGGGGAGTAATATCAGTAAACATGGGGATATCTGGACCCAAGTCATTGGAACTGAAGGAATTTCCTGTGGCATAAATAAGTTTGTCTCTTTGCACCAAGTTGTGAGTTTTCTGTTACATTTGTATCTTATCTGGATCATACCCTCCCAACATTTAATAGATGAAAACTGGAACGTGTGTGGCCAAGCAACATTAGAGAGTGATTAAGATGACAAAAGTTATTAATGAGCACAAGTTAGGAAGGGCTGCAGCAGTTTGCTTTTGCCTGAGCCTCCTGGAATGGGCAAGATTCCACCCTTCTTCTCATTTCCCCTTCCCATCCCCCTGAATTAATTGAGTGCAAACTGTTTTTGCACTTTGAACCCACTCTGCAGCAATTGAAGTAAGCTGAAGACAAAGAAAGAAAGTGGGAGGAAGAGACAGAAACTGGGACATTTTGAAAGCAGCTGAAAATGTAAGATGGCAGAAAATTAATCAGGACTGTCCCTGCCAAATCAGGACAGTTGAAGGGTATGCTGTATTATAAATCTTGTCATTCTTTCTTTAATTGATCCGGTGTTTTAAATAAACAAAGAAATGAATAACTAATAAAGTACTACAGCAAGTCAAGGTTTTCTTTTTTAAATAAATCTAAATATAAAGATGTTTTTCTTTCGTGTAGTGGCATTAATATTCTTCTCTGCCTGTGCTAGTAGAATAACTATCATTAGACAAGAGCTTGAATGGGTTCCTTTATTGAACCTCAACTCCAAGAATCCCCCTGCCAGCATGGCCACTGGCTATGCTGGCTGGAAGATTCTGGGAGTTGTAGTCCAAAAAGTAACGTTTACAATCTCTGTATTTAGTCTCTCAGGGTGTCACCTTGGATCACTCGCCTTTTATTTTCAATGTAAGTAATGCATCCATAACAGCGCTGGAAGCACAGGATCAGATTGGCTTCTGTTTGCATACAGACATTAGAAGCATTTTAAGAAAGAGTGGTAAACACATTAAGCAGTTAAAAGGGGATCTTTTGCAGTGATGACTCTAACCTAAGGTTAAACCATTATGTTCCCAGTAACACAGGTCTGTTTTCCCCTTCCTGCTTGCTTACACTACAAGCGCTTTAATTGGGATTCATCATGCTTGCAAAGCTCATACCAGGCATAGTGATGATAAAGTAAAAGCATCTGGGTTGCAGTCTTCTCCCCACCCCCCATTCTAATGTCTGCAGCCGCTCCATAAATTAGCTTTCTAGACTGTTACATCACCATCCGCTTCAACTTGACATTTAGCTTCACACAAGTGCATTAAATTGTATATTCCTAAATAGCAAGAAATTGAGAGTTGCGGGGGGGGGGAGCAGCGTGTTTTTTAAACTGAATTGGAGGCTTCTGAAGTAGAAGGGATCCCCCCTTCCAAAATTCATGTTTTTTCCAAGTTCCTGCAACACCTATGTGGGATATTTCCATTCTGTAATTTACCCACAATACTCTTATTTTGTGCCATTAGTGATATAAAAGCCTATGGTGGGGTCTTTTCTTTGGAGGTTTTTAAACAGAGGCTGCATGGCCATCTGTTGGGAGTTCTTTGTGCATTCCTGCATGGCAGGGGGTTGGACTGGATGTCCCTTGTGGTCTCTTCCAACTCTATGAGGCTTTAATGCTCACTTAACTAAAGCAGCCCTGTGCAAAACCACACATTGCTTGTTTGCTTTCTGTCCCAGTGATGAGCATTTCCCCCAGTTCATGTTCAAAAAGGGGTAGTTGGTTTCTCCCACCACCCCTGCTTTTTTGGAAAAGCTTTCTTGGCAAGATTCCTCCAGGGCAGGTGAGGCCTGGCATCATGAGTGATGACTTATTCTTGAGTCTGTAGAGATGTCAAGTGTGTATTTAAGCAGGCTAATGTGGGATAAAACATGTGTTTGTTAAACAAACACACACAGCTGGAATATTTGAACCCCTGGTGAGACAGCAAACTCCTCTGTCTTTAAGGGTTTGGGCCCCAGAACAATCATTCCAGCACTGCAGCAGGCGTGATTCTCATCCTGGGCCAATTGCTGTATTGCTCTGATGAACTGGCATAATTTCATTGCAGTCATAGACACAGGATACAGTTGGCCCTCCGTATCCATGGATTCTGTATCCATGGATTCAACCATCCACAGCTATTTTTCCCCCCCTCCAAAAAAAATCCAAAAAGCAAACCTTGATTTTTTACTATGCCATTGTATATAACAGGACTTGAGCATCCACAGATTTTGGTATCTGTATTGTCCTTCCTCGGAGCTCTTCTCATTTCACTGAAGGATCTAATTTTTGAAGGAGAACCTGGATTTTCTTCTTGCTGTAGGTGATAAGTTAAAAGCTAACACATTTAGCATATCTCATGGGCTTTTGTAGCTTGTTTTAATCTCCGAGCCAGCATGGTATAGTGGTTGAGTGTTGGACTAGGACTCCAGAACACCAGAGTTCAAATCACTGTTTGGTCATGGATATCTGCTGGGTGGCAAGTCATACACTCTCAGCCTCAGAGGAAGGCAATGACAACCGCCCCCCCCCTTGAACAAATCTTGCCAAGAAAACCCTGTGATAGTTTTGTCTTAGCTACCTTAAGTCGGAAACAACTTAAAAGCGCACTACAGCAACAAAGTTTCGTAGGAGAAATCAGGTACAGTTGTCCCTTCATATTCGCTGGGGTTTGGTTCCAGGACTCCCCGTGAATACTAAAATCTGTGGATACTCAAGTCCCATTATATGCAATGGCATAGCAAAATGCTGTCCCTTATATAAGATGGCAAAATCAAGGTTTGCTTTTTGGATTATTATTTTTTAAATAATATTTTCAAGCTATAAATACCTAAATCCATGAATACCAAATCCGTGGATACGGATGGACAACTATATATTTATTTACCCAAGGTAGAGCTTGGTGATATTACCTTTTTGACTACAACTTCCAACCCACCATCACCACCAGTATGGCCAAAAAAAAAAAAAGTAACTGTAGTCCTACAGGATAGCATCCATTAAGAAAACACTGCCATTTTGTTTTGTGCTCAGCTCTACCTGTATAGGAATTGTTTTGCCTTCCAACAAAAAACCTAATCAGAAATTGTGGAGAGGGCCTTGGAAAAGGAAACAGGGTGTTGCATGGTTTAGGAAGCAATGGCATAGGTTGTCTGAAAGTCCAGAATGTCTGAAGAGCACAAACGGATTAATGGGTGGAAGTGGATGGGTGACCATTGTGAACTGAAGACATTGGGGGAAGGAGAATGTATGCTGGCTGTGAGGTTAATAGACAATGAATCAGATCACTTCAAGAAAGCCCTTGAAGAGAGGGAGAGAGTGTGTTGATAATTTGCTGTTTCCCTGTGCTGTTTTAGCTCTAGAAATAGACAGATAAATTTGCATCCTATCAGACTTCTATTAGCACTTAGTTTTAAGTAATTTGATTGTTGTTGTGTTCCTTCAAGTTGTTTCTGATTTATGACAACCTTAAGGTGATCCTGTCACAGGGTTTTCTTGGCAAGATTTGTTGGGGCTTTACCTTTGCCTTCCTCTGAGGCTGAGAGAGTGTGACCTACCCAGCAGAGACTTAATACCTCAACACGTTGTAACAAACGGCTGACCTTCCCCTACATTTCAGTCTTTGTGTGTTCTGCTTTCCTGGCTGTTATGTGGTCACGATCAATCAGGATTCTTTTTTTTCTTTTTTCTTTTTTTTTGGTCTCTATTTCCCCCACAGCTTCCTGTTCCATGCAGTGTGCCCAGCTGAAATTTCAGCCTTTAGAACTTATTGAGCTGCTGTTAGGATTGATCTTAACAATATGTACCTCTGAGGCACAAAAATTAAATTTGGATTCCACAAAGCTCTTACATGGTATTGCTTTTGGAAAACATTATTTCCTTAAACTATCATATCCTTGTTTTGTTTCAGATTTATCTTGCTAAGCCTAAATAAATTTTAAACTAAACTGCATTAGTCATCTGTCAAGCATATGAGAGCTGTGATAAAATTTCCAGCATAACACCATGGTGGACTCTTTAAGAAGCGAAACAGGCTGGGTGGAGAGCACGGTTCCTGTCTGTGAACTTAATGTGGCATTAACTAGCTAAGGTTCTTTACAGCTTCAGGCCATATTGTCGAATGAGTCCCAAGCGATATTTATACAATATTATCAAGTATTAGTTTTCATATGTCAGCTGTTGATATGGTTTTGGTAGAGAAAAGAGCTGAAGTATGCTGGTTGGGTAGAGAACAGAATACTCTGAGGGAGAAAAATGAACTCAGGTGGGTAAATATTGAATAGATGTTCTCCAACGAGCATAATGAATCCCCCCCACACACAAATGTATAACAAAGGTAATACAAACAAGTAAGTGGCAGCACAAAGAATACTGCATTAATTGTGTATGATCACACCTCCACCAAAAAAGAAAAGAAAAATCCACCTAAGGATATTTAGAGATACAGGATTTTATGAATATGACCATCAGTGTGTGTATTACTAAACAGGTAATAGGATCACTCCCAGCCTTCCCTTGTTGGTTGAACTTTGGCTTATTGTAGGGATCCCTGGATAGTTAGTTATTTCCCGGCTCTGCCAGACATGGTAATAGATAGCTATTCTTTTGAAATGTAATTTCCTAATGTGTTTAACTGTATTTCAAGTGCTTCAGAAACACGTATGCACACAACTCCTTAATGTTTTAATTTTCCATTCATGCTCTTGTAACTGTACATAAGGAGGAAACTTCAGGAGTCGTATGCAAAACTCTATTGCATTTATATCGGACTAAAGGTTAATATTGCATATTGTTTTCAATTAGGAGTACAATAGATTTGGCTGGTGGGTAGGAGAAATGAAAGGAACCATTGGCTTGGTGCCTAAAGCCTACATAATGGAGATGTATGATATTTGAGAGGCCCGGGTAAGTACATTTTAATTCAATCTTCTGTAATGGCTTATATGTTCTGTTGCTCTCTGTTTCATACAGATTTCTTTTTCCTGGAACCATTGCTGTTGTTCTGCTAACAAAGATTGAGGCAAAAAGACAAGTGGGGGTGGGGAAGGTCCGATTAGTAGCTCTTTGTGAAATAAAATAAATTATATATATATATATATATATATATATATAGCATTTTATCCTTTCAATAACCCTATATTTTTCAACCTCTGTCTTCTGAGGAAGCATACAGATGTAGCCCTGAAGCATGGGCTGCAATGGATTTTTCTCTTGTAGAATGAACCCAGCTGCCTCTTGTTTTCAGAGTGTAAATAATAGACATAGAGACCATCATACTGGATACTGGTTCAGCAGTCAGTCTAGCCCTTGTCCTGTATGCTTCATAGAGGAGTTCTGCATTTTAAAAACACTTTGCATTTTTTAAAAATAAACTTTCATTTTGTTTCTGTTATCATCTGCTTGTTATCATAACCATTTTTATCACGGTCCCCTGGATGGGGGTGGGGGAGAGAAGATGGGTTTGTAATACCAGAGGCACTTAGCCAACCACAGATAATACAAACCAAGGTTCTACTCCAAGTGCTCCAAATTATATTATCCCAAGTTCAAGCCAAAATGGTATATTTAGACAGGACAGTGCACAGTGTGTTTCTGAAGCTGCCCTATGGCTTAAATAATGTTATGTCTGTATATCCTGAAACATGTTTTTTATGCAGATTCCAAGCATTATCAGTGTCAAAAGCCAAGAACTAGGATTTCAATTATTTATTTGGGAAATATTTAATTAGTGCTTAGCAATCCTACTGAAAATCAATATATATCTATTTGCATTTACATTGTACCTTTTGTTTTCTATCTCTCTTAAATGAGGTGTGTATGCAAATAGTTCACATATTTGTCAGCTCATTTCCGCTTTTGCACTCTGCATGTGCCCCTTTCCCTATGTGTGCTTCTTAAAAATGCAGAATTTGTGTTGTTGTTTTTTAAATTTTATTTATAGCATTTATATACCACCTGTCAGCCCATCAGGCATTCATGCAGGCACTGTTACCTACAGTCAATATATGCCCCATGACACTATAGCTGCGCTCTCAAGTGTCCGAATTTCTTATTGTATGAATGATTTAAATGGCTCCCAAGGGGTAGAGAAGTGAGATATGTCCTAGAAAAATGAGGCAATAGTCCATGCTACATATGCAGATTTGTTTATATAATGAAGAATGTTTGGATCAGGAACATGATTGCTTCATATCATGAATTCCACTCACATTTAGATTATATTGTTACAAGTGGGAGAAAGTCAGGAAACATCCCCTGCTCATGTCAAAATATTGTAACTTCAACTTAATTCAACCTTGACTTTCACCCCGTGGCTCAGCTAGATGGGAGGAAATACTGAGTGGGGATGCACATTTCCTGCAATTCACAGCAAGCTCCCTTTTGTCTCCACGATTTCTGACCCCCAAAATTGTCTGCAAAGCGATGTGTGTTGATGTGCACACGGATCCCTTCCCAACGAATCAAGCAGGTGCCCGTGAGTATGGGGTGCTAATGATCCCCCCAATGATAACCATTTGCACATTTATTTTTAAACGTTTGACTTTAAACGGGTGGAAGGAGACCTCCTGCTTGTAAAAATAAGTGTTTTTTCACCTCAGCATGGTGAAAAAGCACACTGTTGCTCCTCTAAAACACAAAAATGGTGCTTCCGGACTCCGCAACAGGAAAGCCCATCCCCACTTGCACAGTGGACCAATCAGCTTTCAATTTCCGCCTTTGCCTAGAATGCGCAGTGCTGTGAATCGGTCGTCCAAATACTTGCAACGCTCATCTCCCTGCAGTATAATAAAAACTTAGCAGAAAACCGCAAAGTCTCTTGGCACGCTGTAAATTGATTTTTTTTTGCCCCCCTCCTTCCGAATACGATGACTCTCCTGCACAGCTCATTGAGACAAAAAGTATTCTCTGTCCATTCCGTTAGGATTTTATTTATTTATTTATTTATTTATTTATTTTTGTCATCTAGACAACATTCCTGTGGTCATGCAGCTAAAACCAAGTGGTTGAAGCCATGTAATGATATTATTCTTTATTGATGGGATAGGATTTGGGAGAGTGCCATGGGAACTTTGTAGATAGGACATCCTCAACAGCTATTAATTGCCAAACAAGTGAAGGTATTTCGGTTCTAATCATATACTGCAGGAAGCAAGCAACACTCAAATTCACAGGAGTGTGGATTAGAATAGGTCTGACCTTCTTGCCTCCCACCCCATCTCCACCTCCTACAGCTAATATTTTAGAAGACTTGGGATTGTACCTGTGCCCTCCCTATACTTGGCAGATGTGATCTAGAACAAGCAGCAGATAAGTTATCTAGAACAAGAACAGCAAGTGATCTAGAGCAGAGTTGCCTTTGGTTTTGAAATAGTCTGTGCTTCCTTATGCATAACTGTGGGCTGTTTCTTTTCTCCCATTCTATTTAGGTGGACTCCACAAAAATGAGATGATGACCGGCATAGATACCAACGCAAGATGCAAGCTTACGTGTGCTGTGCCTGCTTTTCATTAATATATATCTATTTATATATTTTTATTATTATGCTGTATTTGGATGTTTACTATTGCATATAAACTGTCCATTCTCATTTTGGCAATAGGGGTTATATGAAAAAATGTCAAGTCCAGGCATTTATTATGCTTTTGATAAATGGGCTCAACATTAAAAAAAAAATATCCTGAGCAGGTCCGGTTATATTATCGTTAGATAGATGTGGACAATCTCACATTCATTTTCATGTGAGTGACTCTGAAAATGTTCTCAGGGCATTATGCTTCTCTTCTGGATCTCCCCTGTGAATGAATGTTCTTCTTGCTTCAGTTTTCTCTAATGTTACATTTTCTCTAACGTTTCATTTTATTGTTACCTACATTCATTATGCTTAAATAGGTTAAATTATGCTCTAAAGTCCAAGACACTGTGGTAGTAGACTATGCTTTTGATGAAATATAATACAATAGCTGTTTTAAAAAGTAATTGGAGAAGCCTACATAATCTTGGGCCAAAAGTAGTGTTTTTGAAGGAGTATGAAATAGTTCCCCCCAACCCAAAATATCTTGAACTTTCTCTGTTTTATTGGTAATTGTGCCTAAATACCCTAAAGGTACCAGATCCTGTCTGGTTTGGGAAGCTAAGCAGGGTCAGTCTTGGTTAGTACTTGGATGGGAGATTACCAATTAATACCAGGAGCTGTAGGCTGTATTTCAGGTGAAGGAACTGGCACAAGCACTCTGAATATTCCTTGCCTAAGAAACCCTTTTGAATTCATGGAGTCACCGTGAATCAACAGGCGACTTGAAGGCACATACACACACACACACACCATCTCCCCTCCTTTCCCCTTTGTGTTTCTGTTGCTTCTATCCAATTTGGTGTTGTTGCTTTTGACTGCTACACTGTCATGTTCTTGGGTTAATCACATTGGGTGGTCTTTAGACAATCAAAAACCACATAAAAGAGGGATTATATTGTAAAGCTAAGTAGACAATTAGATTTGGCTACATAAGGTCTTTGAGAGCAAATACACTCAGTTGCCTCTATAAACCAAGATTCTATTGAGTAGCAGAAAGTCCTCCCCCCAGCCCCAGAGTCATACAGGATTGCTATGGGTTGCTCTTGCAAATACTACAGTGCCCATGTAGAAGACATGACTTCTCTTTGCACAATACAGTAGTGTTCTATGAGCAAAAATGTCAACTGCTCACACTGTGGTCCATTTGCATGAGCAATTTAGCTCAATAGGATCTTCGCCTTAAACGGTAACTCCAGCAACGACAAGCATATGATGATGGTAGTGGTGGTTTTGTTTCACAGGGTTACAAGATGTTACAGACTGAATTTTTGGACCATCACTGATGGTGGTGGTGGTGGTATTATTACTACTACTAATACTACTTCTACCACCACCACACTGTCACTGTCAGTTTATTTCTATCTGTCATATATACAGGAATCTCAGACCGACATACAATAAAATCAAGTGTAACAGTTTAAAATAATTTAAACCAGTAACAATAATTTAAATAGGCTAAAAACATATTAACATTCTGACAAGTTAAAATAAAACAATTTCAAACCGGTTAAAACAATGTGCGACAATTGAAAACTTCACATTTGCAGATTTTCCAAACTCTGGTGGATTTTTTGTTTGTTTGTTTTGTGGGGGGTGGGGTTTGGCCACTGCTGAATGCATTTGTAAAAGCAGTTCCCCTTTTGGTGATTGTTCTGAAATTGCTCTGAAAGTATGCAAAAGTGTTTGTCCATCCAGAGTGAAGGTAATTCTGTTCCAAGGAGCATTGCCTCACCCTGACTTTACTTTGTTTGCTCCCTAGCAACAAATTGTTCACATAACTGAACCTGGTTGGCTACATAGCATCATAATGTTATGCCATCCCCATCTTTTGGCTCAAGACATACCTACGACCATATGTTATCCAGGCACATGTTGGAAAGACCAGAAATGTGAAAGGAATTGTAACTGTAATTTTACAGGTGCTGTTTGGATAATCCTGACCTTAGTTCATCAGAACTTCTTGTATTTGGAAACAAGTGGTATCTCCAGAAAGGCAAGTTACATATTTCCTAGTGGGGTTTTTTCTGTCCGCATTGTACTTGGAATTATACCACAAATGATCAATGATCAAAATGTCTGTAAAATTACGTAGCATTATTTCAGAAGAGCAGCACCAGTAAGGCTAGCTGTAGCAGAGATTTTCACATTTCTTACTGCAAACCCCCAAGGAGTGCGCACAGACTGCAGCTGTGGGTGGTTTGCCAACTTCATAAGGAACACTCTTGCCAGGGACCAAGAATAACCAGGATTAATCTTCTTAAATTATCATGGCTATTAAAAGCATTTATATGCAGTACCAGTAAAACTGTACTTGTTTGTTTTTTTCAGTCCACTTGCTGCTGCTTTGCTCTCTGTAGCTCTGGCTTTCACCCTGCCATCCATCCATCACTTTATTTATGTGCCTTTCTCTGAGGCAGGGACTCCAGGATTTCATCATTCCTCTGAACTGAATAGTATGAGTGTAAGGATTATCAGCCCTCCATAGCAAAGAAACATTCAGTGCATCTCCCTCCTTGCTGTTTAAAATGGTGTAGTCCTGGAACAGTTTTACAAAGTAATGAGCTCTCTGTTTTTTTCATATACATCATGGCAGGATGTTCCATTTCTGTAGCAACACGAAATAATAAAAAGGGAACAAAAATATGAGTGTCATTTATGTTCATTGAGAGACTTTTATTTAAAGCAAGGTCATTTGTAGACAGGCTTTACAGGGATTAAATCATTCTACAGTTTTGGGCATTTGATCTAAATCGCTGTGAAACAATGCTTTTTAAGAAACCAAGAATTACATCGCTGCTGTATTGCATTAAATATGGCAAATCTGAAGACAAAAAAAAAGAAGAGAGATGTCTTGTTTTACCAAGGTTGGCCAGTAGATGGCAGCAGACTTTCACAGCATATTGGACGACTAGGAAACCCATCCCCCACGGGTGTTTGTCATGCTCAGATGAATCTTTTAGAGCCTAAAATATTTGGAGGGGCTCTCTTCCCCTTTTCATGTAAATCCAGGAGAGGGAGTCCTTAGCTAACTGATGAATGACAGACCCTTCAAACCATTTTCCCTATTGATAGGATGATAGAGACAGTTGCAGTTTTATTGTTTTCATAACCTTTTTCTCACATAGTGCAAATTGATATGTTTAGCACGCACACATACATATTTAAAATGAGGATATTTGAAAGGTACACTATCCCCACCTTTTAATCAGAGATCGTGTTGCACTATGTTAACAAAGTGAAAGGATGAAATGTTTGTTTGGAAATCCTGACAAATACCACATAACCTTTTGGGTGCAGAGAGAGAATACCCCGTTAATGTGACTGAAATAGACCAGAATGTTGTAATATATACTAATTGCTTTATTCTTGTTATTTACTTATATTTCCTTTGCGTTCCTTGGAATACTAAGAGAGCTCTTTTCTAAGTCATATTTTATGCAGCATTTTGCTTGATTATTTGCTCTGTACTGGATTTGTACGATACCACCATTAGATCTTGCGCTAATGTTCCACTCTGCAAATTTTTAAGGTTCAAATAAAGTTTAATTGTTTGCAAACTGTTATGATGCTAATAATTCAACAGCCTGCTGTGTTACTAATGAAATTACTTTGTTATGATTAATTTGGAAAATAGTGTGTTGATTGTAGTAATTAAACACAACAAGGTGAAGTAAATGATTCTAATGCCATCTGGCCTCCAAACCGAATGAAGAAATGAAATGGAGCTGTCATCTGAATTTATTCAGAGAAGTAAGGGTAATACAAATGCCTTCCATGGCAGTGGCGCCATGATCTACTCCTGCTATCTTATACAGCAATTTCATATGCATCCGCATATAGTAATTCAATTGGTTGTCTGGCTTCATGCTTCAAAACAGCTCTCTTATAAAGGAGTCTTTGTGTCTGTTTAATGGCATCTGCATTTCCTATGGCCACTGTGTATGCAAGCTAAAAATGAACAGCTCAGCCTCACTGCTATATATCACCATGCCACAGAATATATACAGACATGACTTTTGTGGTTGATCCCAGGAATCAGCATTAGTGGAAGGGCAAACCTTCTTGCACCCCTATTTGATTATCCTTCAGCCTTTATCCAGTCTCTGTGTAAAAAAATCCTCAGCTATTAGGGTCTATCTGTACCTACAATCCAATGAATGAGATCTGTTTCTAGTGAAAGGCTAGGAAGGGAATGACAGGATAAAGTGTTGTCTTTGAGGAGATAGCAAGGAGAGGGTAGCTAGGTGCAGTACAACGAACAGGTACGCTTAGGCTTTCCTATTGATATTTACTTGGAAGTAAGTATTATTAGACTTACATCTAAGTAAACATGTATAGGTTTGCACAGTTAAGCTGTAATCTTATGCATGCGTATTAACAGAGAGTAAGCCCTAGCAAACTTTGTGGAAATTACCTCTGCATAGAATTGGACTGTTGTGCTGCATCTGAAACAAGGGAGATCCTATGCAGTTAGGAAAAATACTTTCTATAACTAGTAAATGTTAGATACTATAGTAGATAACAGGAGGGTTCCAGGACTTAGAATTCCAACATTTTGTGCTAGACTCAGATGACTTTGAAACTTTAGGAATTTGCATATTAGAGGCAGAAAATAGTGTGCCTTTCTGGGAAATAGTAGTCTCTCACAAGTCACATAGTTTTTTATTTCATACTCACATTTTTGAGCAGTTGGAGAAGTGAACAAGGCAGTAAAGGAAGAAGTACGAGTAAAGGAGGGTTGTTTCTGCTGCTAAATTATAGGACCTAAAGGTTTGAAGGACTGTAGTAGAGTGGCAGAGTACATCTTTTGCATGTATCTCCAGATACTGTAGGAAAGAAGCCTGTCTGAAACCTTGAAGAGCTATTGCCATTCAATGCCAATAATACTGGGTGCCAGTTACACAACAAGTTTTGTTGCGGGACTTACCATGACTTCCTGATCCCATATCCATCCCTCGCTGTTTGTAAGATTTTTGTCACTCTTTAGGAAATTCTGGAAGATCCCATGATTGATATTTACATGACAAAAATTTTTATTGGTCCCACACTCTTATATCCCGTGCTTTTGCTGTTTACACATTTTTAGCTTACCGGGATTTTTTTTTTTGGCTGTCAGTCAAGGATGTGATTAGTCGTGTTTTCACAACCTCGGTGACGCACTTCCTTTAGAGTTCCACACCACGAGCGATGCTATTGGCTGGCTGGGGGGGGGGGAGAGAGGGGGCAGAGGCTTGGGATTCCCCTTGTCTCTTTAAAATGTTAACCCTTTAAGCAGAAGGCATTTTGAAAGACCCAGAACGTGATCTTTTGCTCAGACACAGGAACGAGTGCTTTCGTTTTGAAATCAAGGCTGGAGAGGGGAGAGAGGGGGCAGAGGCTTGGGATTCCCCTTGTCTCTTTAAAATGTTAACCCTTTTAAGCAGAAGGTATTTTGAAAGACCCAGAATGTGATCTTTCGCTCAGATGCAGGAACAAGTGCTTTCCTTTTGAAATCAAGCCGAGTGAGGTGGTGGAGAGGCTTGGTATTCCCCTTGTCTCTTTAAAACGTTAACCCTTAAAGTAGAGTTTTAGCTGCAGAGTGAAGATTTCAAGCCAGCGACAGACAGACATTTTGAAAGACACAGATGCTGGCATTTTTTTTACTGTGCATTGTGGGGGGGAATAGAAGTGTGTTCATTTGCTCAGACACTGGAATATTTTACTGTGCCCGTTCAGACCCAGGAAGGTGATCAAGGCAGGGGATGAATGGGCGACCCTCTGCCCACCACGATCTCTTTGTAACATGCAGTTGAGGAAGAGGTTAAAGCTGAAGGGTTTGCAGTGTAGAAATCCATTTAAAAAGGTGATTTAGTACACGCACACACACACACAAACCTTCGTGCAGCTGGAAGTGATGCCTTTGTTTTCAGCTGGTGAGGCTGGATCTGTTGAACGGGTGACTGGCCCTCCTTTTCTGGTCGCTGATCTCTAAGCCCGCCCCCAGCCACCATTTCCGGTCATCCCCTAGTACCGAGATATTTTGTCCCAGGCTGTTTACATTTCCGATTTTCCGAATCCTCCAGTGACTTTTTTAAAAACCGGCACAACCTGTGGCCCCCCTTCCGAAAATCACGTACCCGTCCCGATGTACATGTAAACTGCCAGGGATCGACACAAATTCTTCCCGGGACATTTTCATCGTGTAAACGGCACCCTGGACTAACTAAATACCCTACAGGTACCAGATCCTGTCTGATCTTGGAAGCTAAGCAGGGTCATGCCTGGTTGGCAGACCACTAAGGAATACCAGGTGCTGTAGGCTATATTTCAGAGGAAGGAACTGGAAAACCCCGCTCTTGAGTATTCCTTGCCTAAGGAAATCCTGTGAAATCCATGGTGTCACCATAAGTTGGCAGGCAACTTGAAAGCACATTCAGAGAGAGTAAGAGAGAGTGATAGTCTAATTGGTATAAGCAGTTTTCTGTGTACCTATATGTGAGTAAATGCTGGGTAGGTCAAAACCTGACTCCTTTTTCTGGAAATGTTGCTCCTGCTTGAACTGGGGCTGAGTCTGACGGAGCCCTTAGTGTGCAGTGATTCCACAAATGATAGTGGAGGACAGTCCTTTCTCCCTCTGTAGATTTCAGTACTGACACAGGGGCTGGTGAGCAGGCTTACCAGAGGACAGTGGTGGCTTTCTTCTAATGAGTGTTGAGCAGCCACAATCACCCTCAATGCCATGCAGGAACATGATGTCACCTGGAGTCATTGGGAACAGCTGAGAGAATACTAGTGGGACCTGAGCAAGTGCCTGAGGATGACCCCTGCTGACTCTCTGTTGAGATTTCTTGGCCCAAATCTGTTACTATGCTAGCAGGGGTAGGAATCTCCACTAGTTCACTTATGCTAGATTGCATCATTTTGCAAGCGATTGTGCAAAGATAGTGCAGCTGTTTCCGTAGCTGTGTGCACAACCTTCTACAACGCATTTCTACAACAAAAACTGTCTAGGATCCCACCCTTGCTCTGAAAATGAACAACCAGTTGCACAACAGATCTTAATAATAATAGTATAAGGATCGGCAACGTCTAGAAATCTGGGGAGCTGCCTAGAAGACCCCACTGGAACCTGAGATACAATACCAAGCCAACCCTCAACTTAATTTTACTCAGAATGTTCCCTTGCCCTGTCAGGGCCACGAGGAACGCAATATCACAATGTTCTCCCTCCATACTGGCCTGGAATATTTCAAAACTGCAGATGACCCAAAGTCACTTCTGATTTGGAGGTATTTATGAGGAAAGGCTCTTTCTGGTCCAAAACAGCAGGGCGGGAGAGGTAAAAATCCAGCACTATTGCTGTGTGTGACCCCTAGAGGTTACAACAAATTTTAATGAATAAGATATTGGGGTTGCAGTGGTATTGGAAAATTCTGATCCTGTCCTCTGGGGTATTAGCTACCCCTCCTAATTTGGTGTCATCTGCAAACTTGATAAGTATACCCTCTATTCCCTCATCCAAGTCATTGATAAAGATGTTGAATAGCACTGGGCCCAGGACAAAATCCTGTGGCACCCCAGTGGTCACTTCTCTGCAGGATGAATAGGAGCCATTGGTGACTACCCCTTGGGTTCGGTCAGTCAGCCAATTACAAATCCACCTAACAGTTGCATTGTCTAGCCCACAGGTTACTAACATTTTTGCAAGAGTATCATGGAGGACCTTGTCAAAAGCCTTATGGAAATCAAGATACATTACATCCCCTGCGTTCCCTTCATCTATCAAGTTGGTAACCCTATCCAAAAAAAAAAAAAAGAGAGAGAGAGAGAGAGAGAGAGATAAGATTAGTCTGGCATGACTTGTTTTTGAGAAATCCACGTTGACTTTTAGTGATCATGGCATTCATTTCTAAGTGCTTACAGATTGTCTGTTTAATGATCTGTTCTAGAATCTTTCCTAATATTGATGTCAGGCTGAGTGGGCGGTAATTATTTGGGTCTTCTCCCTCCCCCACTTTTTTTTTAAAAGATGGGGACATTCGCCCTCTTCCAGTCTGCTGGGACCTCTCCTGTTCTCTAGGATTTCTCAAATATTATTGACAATGGTTCTGAGATTACTTCTGCCAGTTCTTTTAATACCCTTGGATGAAGTTCATCTGTCCCTAGGGACTTGAACTCATTTATACTGGCCAAGTATTCCTGAACTACCTCTTTACCAATTCTGTGCTGTATTTCCCGTACTGTATCATCTGCTCCATTTCCCCCAAGTTGAGCACTGCTCCCCCTTTGGGAGAAGACTGAAACAAAGAAGGTTTTAAGTAGTTCTGTCTTTTCTCTGTCCCCTGTTAGCCTTTCACCATCTTCTCTCCGCAGCGGCCCTACCATTTCCCTGTTCTTTCTTTTGCTATGGCCGTACCCCAAAAAGCCCTTTTTTATTGTTTTTAACCTGTCTAGCATGCCTGAGCTCCAGCTGACCTTTGGCTTTTTTGACTTTCCCCCTACATGAGCTGGCTATTTGTTTGAATTCTTGTTTGGTGATTTTTCCCCTTTTCCCATTTCTTGTACATGTCCTTTTTAAAATTTAGCTCATTTGAGAGTTCTTTCGACATCCATCCTGGTTTCTTTAGACACCTGCCATGTTTCCTTCTCATTGGAACTGTTTGAAGTTGTGCCTTCAATATCTCACTTTTTAGAAACTCCCATCCATCTTGAACTCCCTACTCTTTTAGTATTCCTGACCATGGGATCACCCCCAGTAATTCCCTAAGTTTTCTGAAATCAGCTTTCTTAAAGTCTAGAAAGCATGTCTGACTATGCTTGGCTTCCCCTTTCCTCTGTATAACAAACTCCAGGAGAACATGATCACTCCCCACTAAGAATCCCGCTACTTCCACTCCATTAACCAGGTCATTCCCATTGGTTAGAATCAGATCTAAAATAGCTGGTCTCCTTGTTGTGTCTTCCACCTTCTGGACTGAGAAATTGTCTGCAAGGCAAGTGAGGAATTTGTTGTACCTTAAATTCTTGGCAGAGTTGGATTTCCAACAAATACAAGGATAGTTGAAATCCCCCATTACTACTACATCTCTCATTTCTGAATGTGCGGTCATCTGTTCCAGGAAGACATCATCCAAGTCTTCAGTTTGGCTTTGAGGTCTGTAGTAGAGCCCTGCTGTTTCTCTCTCCCTTAATTTTTATCCAAAAGCTCTCAACCTGGCTTCCAGGATTTAAATCATGGATCTGTTCACAGGTGTACACATCCTTAATGTATAATGCTACTCGACCACCCTTCCTGAGGGATTGAGGTATTGCATGACAGGCCTGTTGTAAGGAATGTTTTGTTGATGATAATGGGGGATTGATGATAATGATGGGCTATGGGGCCTCTTCCAACTCAATGATTCTATGATTTCATGATGTACTTGAGGCACCTTGAGTCCTTAATAATACTCCTTATTGGATGGGTTTATAGAATGATCAAGATGGGAAGTTGAGAACATATAGACAATTCTGAAGTGATTTCAGAAAGTACTGGCCAAACTTTACAGTTTTTAAAGAATGGCCAGTATTCAACAGTGTGATTTTCTAGCACAGAAAATTCATGGATGTTTAGTTCTGTGCTGTAGAAGAGACAGGGAACTGGAAACCAGAATCAGTTTCCAGATCCAAAACTGGTTGCACAACTGAGCAATCAGTAGTATGTTTGGGGACCACTAGAACAAGTGCTCTACCATAGAATCATAGAGTTGGAAGAGACCACAAGGGCCATCCAATCCAACCCCATGCCATGCAGGAATAAGCAATCAAAGCATTCCCGACAGATGGCCATCCAGCCTCTGCTTTAAAACCTCCAAAGAAGGAGACTCCACCACACTACAAGGAAGTGCATTCTATTGCTGAACAGCTCCTACTGTCAGGAAGTTCTTCCTAATGTTTAGATGGAATTGCTTTTTCTGTAGTTACAGTCCATTGCTATATGTCCTAGTCTTTGGAGCTGCAGAAAACAAGCTTGCTCTATCCTCAGTATAGCATCCCTTCAAATATCTAAACATAGCTATTATGTCCCCTCTTAACCTCCTCTTCCCCAGGCTAAACATAGCCAGCTCCCTAAGCCGCTCCTCATAGGGCATGGCTTCCAGACCTCCTAACCATTTTGGTCGCCCTCCTCTGGACACGTTCCAACTTGTCCATATCCTTCTTGAATTGTGGTGCCCAGAACTGCACACAGTATTCCAGCTGAGGTCAGACTAAAGCAGAATAGAGTGGCACTATTACTTTCCTTGATCTAGACACTATACTCCTATTGTTGCAGCCTAGAATTGCATTGGCTTTTTCAGCTGCATCACACTGCTGACTCATGTTCAGCTTGTGGTCCACTAAGACTCCCAGATCTCTTTTGCATGTACTGCCATCAAGCCAGGTGTCACCCATCCTGTATCTGTGTAGTTCATTTTTACTGCCCAAGTGTAGTATCCTACATTTCTCCCTGTTGAGATTAATTTTGTTAGTTTTGACCCAGCTTTCTAATCTTTGGATTCTGCCCATCAACCAATTACAAATCCACCTAACAGTTGCATTGTCTAGCCCACAGGTTACTAACATTTTGCAAGGATATCATGGGGGACTTTGTCAAAGGCCTTACTGAAATCAAGATACACAACATCCATAGCATTCCCTTCATCTACCAAGTATGTAACTTTATAGAAAAAAGAGATAAGATTAGTCTGGCAGGCCTTGTTTTTCAAAAACCCATGTTTTTAGTGATCACGGCATTCTTTTCTAAGTGCTTATAGACTGTCTGTCTAATTCTCTGCTCTAGAATCTTTCCTAGTATTGATGTTAGGCTGACTGGGCAATAATTATTTGGGTCTTCTCCCCCCCCCTTTTTTTTTTTTTAAAAAGATGGGAACAACATTTGCCCTCTTCCAGACTTTTGGGACCTCTCCTGTTCTCCAGGATTTCTCAAAGATTATTGACAGTGGTTCTGAGATTATTTCTGCCTGTCCCTTAGATGTAGTTCATCTGGCCTTGGAGACTTGAATTCATTTATACTGGCCAGCTATTCCTGAACAACCTCTTTACCTATTTATTCTATGCTGCATTTCCCCTACTGCATCATCTGCTCCATTTTCTCCAGATGAGCACGGTTCTCCTTTTGGGAGAAGACCGAGGCAAAGAAGGTGTTGAGTAGACTGGAACACGGAGCAATGGATGCAAGCTCCAGGAACAGAGATTCCACCTCAACATTAGGAGGAACTTTTTGACAGTAAGAGCTGTTCGGCAGTGGAACACACTCCCTCAGAGCGTGGTGGGGTCTACTTCCTTGGAGGTCTTTAAACAGAGGCTGGATTGCCATCTGTTGGGGATGCTTTGATCAAGATTTCCTGCGTGGCAGGGGGCTGGACTGGATGGCCCTCGTGGTCTCTTCCAACTCTACAATTCTATGATTCTATAGGTCTGCCTTTTCTCTGTCCTCTGTTAGCATTTTGCCACCTTATCCCCCCAGCAGTCCTACCACTTCCTTGTTCTTTCTTTTGCTACAGACATATCCAAAAAAGTCCTTTTTATAGTTTTTAACCTCTGTAGGAAGCCTGAGTTCCATCTGTTCTTTTGCTTTTCTGATTTCCCCCCTACACGAGCTGGCTATTTGTTTGAATTCTTGTTTGGTGATTTCTCCCTTTTTCTATTTCTTGTACATGTTCCTTTTAAGTCTTTGCTCAGTTTGAAAGTTCTTTAGATAGCCATACTGGTTTCTTTAGACACCTGCCATTTTCCCTCCTCATTGGAACTGTTTGAAGTTGTGCCTTCAATATCTCACTTTTTAAAAACTCCCATCCATCATGTACTCCTTTCTCTTTTAGCATTCCTGACCATGGGATCACCCCCAGTAATTCCCTAAGTTTTCTGAAATCAGCTTTCTTAAAGTCTAGAAGGCACATCTGACTACGCTTGGCTTCCCTCTTCCTCTGTATAACAAACTCCAGCAGAACATGGTCACTCCCCCTTAAGGATCCCGCTACTTCCACTCCATTAACCAGGTCATCCCCATTGGTTAGGATCAGATCTAAAATAGCTGTTCCCCTTGTTGACTCTTCTACCTTCTGGACTATGAAACTGTCTGCAAGGCAAATGAGGAATTTGTTGGATCTTAATTTTTTGGCAGAGCTGGACTTCCAACAAATATCAGGATAGTTAAAATTCCCTTGATTACTACATCTATCCTGTCTGAATGTGTAGTCTTGATACCTTCTCTTGTAGGAAGGTATCATCCAAGTCCTCGGCTTGGCATGGAGGTCTGTAGCAGACCCCCACAATGACATCCCTGCTGTTTCTCTCTCCCCCTTGATTTTTACCCAGATGCTCTCAACCTGGTTCCCAAGATATAAGACCCCCACAACAACATCCCTGCTGTTTCTCTCCCCCCCCCCTTGATTTTTACCCAGGTGCTCTCAACCTGGTTCCCAAGATATAAGTCATGGATCTGTTCACAGGTGAATACATCCTTAATGTATAATGCTACACTACTTCATTCTGTTTATTTCCCATGCTCTGTGCATGAGTATAGAGACATCTAAGACCATGGGCCATTCCTCTTACCTGTCTTTTAAAGGTTTTATTCTTCCCACTGCTGGGTTCTTGTACTATTTGCCTTGTTCTCTGTATAACATTCAGGCTATTATCTCCAGCACTTAATGAACTCCTGCCCTCATGAATACTGCCTCCCTCCCCCCACACAACTCATTTTAAAGCCCTCCTGATCAGATCTTTCAGAATCTTAGCAAAAAGATTCCTGGCAACTGCGGTGACATGCAACCCATCCCTTGGCAGAATTCCACCTCCCTGAAACCACACCGCATGGTCCAGGAAGCCAAGCGTTCTGGGCGGCAACATCTTCACAGCCAATTGTTCACCTCCACTATCTTTCTTGGGCCATGCCCTTCCACTGGAAGGACAGATGAAATTACTACCTGTGCATCCAAGTCCTTCAGCGTCCTACCTCGAGCCTCATAATCCCTTTTGATATTCTGAAGGCTATGCCTTGCAGTATCATTGATTCCTGTTACATCATGGATTTTTGCACCTGGGAAACAGCACACCTCTTGAGACATCTTATCAGGCCCTCAAACTACCGATTCTGTACCCCTCAGCAAAGAGTCTCCTACCACCACCAAGGATTGGCAGAGGCCAATCTGTGTGCTGAACCATCCAAGGTCTCATGCACTTCCTCTAAGGCCTGGCTCTGCTGCTTTCTTTCCCATTCTTTGTCATCACTCACAAGGGAGAGAGCTTCAAACCAGTTCTGCAGTGCCAAACTCATAGAATGGCGCCTGCTCTTTCTCCTTCTACGAGTCACATTCTTCCAAACAAAGAACTACCCTCCTCCACAGAGACATCCCCTGCGTGTTCCTGAACCAGGACCTTCTGCTCTGCTCTAAGAAAACCTCCTGCTCTCTAATATTCTGTATAGTGGCTAATTGGGCCTCAAGGTGCTGGACTTTCTCTTCCAGTAACACAACCAACTTGCATTTACTGCAGGTGTAGAGTACATCCACAGGCAAGAAGACAAACATCCCACAGCTGTTTCAGGTGACTGTCCATATTAAATACTCTGAAGTAGGCACTAGAACGGAACTGTGTGTCTCTGCCTCAAACTCTCCCACTAAACACCCACACCAAACACCCCTGTTGGCTTCTCTCCTGTACGCCGAGATCCAGAGACTGAAGCTGCAGCTATAGAGAGAGAGCTACTGGCTGCTAGCTCCTCCTTCTGCCTCCCACCCACTTTCTCTCAACAATCTCTGCTGAGAAAAAACCAACAGCAAACTGCTAGCGCACTAGTTTCCTCCATTAACATTATATTAGTTACACCCAGTTTATGTCACTATATATTTTGTAAATCCCAAAATCAAAGATAGATTAATGTAATTGATGATATCCCTGCCACTGCATTTGACTGGGTTGTAAAACTGCTTCTTCTTAGATCATGATACTGGGAAAGCATATTAAATATGTTATGCAGAATACGAGAAACAGTGTGGTGTGGTGGTCAGAGTGTTGGACTAGGATTCTGAGGACAGGGTTAAAAACCCTACTGAGCCATGAAACCCACTGGTTGACCTTGACAAGTCACACCATCTTAGCCTCAGAGGAAGGCAAAGGCAAACCCCCTCTGAACAAATCTTGCCAAGACAGATCCATTATAGAGACTCATTGGGGCCACCTTAACTCTGAAATGACTTGAAGTCATACAACAATAAATCATGCAGAACATCATAAGGTATTTGGTCTCGTCTGGCAGTTTGTGGCACATTTTTCTGACTCTTTTTGCTTTTCTCATCTTATGCAAGTGAAATAAAACTAATATGTGTTTGACAATGTGCACAACCAAAACTCAAATTAAGATGAGGAAAGAGTATGAGAAACTCATTTCATCTTTTGTTTCTCAGATCCATGAATATGTATTCTTCACAAGGATGGAATGGGCTATAAATAAATTGCTGAATTTGTCTGTGGCTATTAAAATATGAGAGCCAATGTGGTGTAGTGGTTTGAGTGCTGGACTAGGATGCTGGGAGACCAGGGTATGAATCCCCACTCAGCCATGAAAACCCACTGGGGGACCTTGGGCAGGTCACACTCTCTCAGCCTCAGAGGAGGTCAAGGGCAAACACCCTCTGAACAAATTCTTCCAAGAAAAACCTGTGATAACTTCACCTTAAGTGTCTCCATAAGTCAGAAATAACTTAAAGGCACACAACAGCAACAAATAAAAATATTGGCAACCATCTTTTGCATATTCACTCACAGGCAAGTCACATTTAGTTCAAAGAAGCATAGCCTCAGGTAAGTGTCCATAAGGGTAGAAACTGATGATATATGATGAAAAGGATTTACTATTGAACACATCTCCTAGGCCTTGGGTTCCACAATCAGAGCATCTATAACAGTGGACAACTTCCACTAGAAGCAGGACCAGGCTAGGTGTGTTGTACTTAGTGCCCAATGAAATCAGTGGGACAAGTCAAATTACCTTGTCCTATAGATTTCAACAAAACTTGGAAGTAACTACTTACAAATAACTAGTAATTCTTTGTTAACAAGTTAACAATGACTAAGCGATATTTTGCTTCTTAGTTACAGTTATAGGTATGTGGAATGGCCTCACTAGTTAAGGTAGCAGCTTGAAGCAGCTCATGTTTTCTTTTAAAAAAAACCAAAAAGTAACTATTTTTGTTACTGTGGAATAAGAAAATAAAATAATATTTAAAATTGTAGCTATGATGAAAACTAATTACTTTAGAGGCTTGTAAATGTAAATACAGCTGGACCCCCATATCCGCAGGGGCTTGGTTCCCAGACTTACCATGGATACCATAAACCATGGATAACAGTGAACCCTATTAAAATAAAGCACATGTGGTAAAAACATACTGTACAGTTGCGTTGGAGGTCCTGGAAGATGCCTGGAGAAGATGTCTCTTTAGGCATGTTCCAGCATGACTCTATGGTGTGTGTTCTATGAATAACTGAAACCCTGGGTATTGATTCTGTGGATACAGGGGTCTGACTGCACTTACATTTAAAAGTAAAGTTCTAAGCTCTGGATTTTAATGAGATCTAACTTCAACTAACATAGTATGGACCCACTCCAGATAGTTGTTTCAGATGCATAGGTCCTTGTATTTCAGGCATTGTGTGGAGGCTGAAATCAAAATGCTAGTTCAATCTTAGTTTTAAGGGGTTGCCCAAAGATCTATACATCCCTCTCTCTTTTTAAGATAATGTAGATTCAAATTACAATGGCAAAGGCTTAGAAGAGCAAGGAGACTATGGCTGTTAACACACTGCAGAAATAATGCTGTTTGACACCACATTATCATGGCTCCATCCTGTGGAATCCTGGGATTTGTAGTTTGTTATGGCACCATAGCTCTCTGATAGAGAAGGCTAAATATCTCACAGAACTACAGATCCTGCAATTCCATAGCATTGTGCCATTTTAGTTAAAGTGGTGTCAAACTGCATTATTTCTGCAATGTGTCAGAAGTCTATGTGATGTATGTGGTGCATTTTTTATTTTTATTTTTTTGGTCATGTGAGGCTCAACCTCCCTATTTTTACAATAACAGTTCCCCTGGCAAAATAGAAAAAGCATTCCCGAATACATGAACAGCCATGACAAAAATTAAAATGGAGGAAAATCTACACTTTGTACTGATCTGTGTTATAGGATAAGATGATAAAAAGAACTGATTCTGAAGATACTCATTTTTCTACTATGTAAAGCAACGTGATCAGAAGTTTTACTGATCTTCAATCAGATTCTTCAATTTCATTAATTTCAAATAAGGGGAGTGCTTTTCTGAACATGTTCTTGGACTGGGAAGGGCAAATGGAGGTGACTAAATTGCACATACTGTAATTTCATGGAATCTAATGAAACCTTGCTAGTATAAATGAACTTGGGGCGGGGAGGAATGCACAGTTTATGCTGAAAAATGTTTTGTTCACTCAAGAAGAGCAAATTAAGTGTGAAAGTTAAAACAGAAATGTGATGTTAATATGTAAAAAGGCTAGATGGGCTCCAGTGTGGCATCTCAGAGTGGATGTGCCCTGGGGTGCTCTTTGCTTTTTGCCCCCTTTTTCTCATTTGGACTCCTTAAAATGTTGCTCTAGAGGGCTGGGAGGCCTACTAGACCAGCATGGGAGATAGTGCAGAAGGCTACAGGTGTAAAATGGATCAGCAAAATATAGCCTATGCTCAGTTCCATTCACGGTGACTACTACTGGGTCCAAGATCTTTCCATGAGAGAGGGCATCTTGGGAACCAACTCTATGTATGGAAAAGTAAAAATCTTGAAAATTTAGGTGCTTGAAATGAAAGGAGATCAGATAGGTAGTCTTTTGTACTGTTCTTGATTTGCTGATAAATGTTTAACTCTTCTCATAGAAAGGATCATTTAAAACCAATTTATACAGGTTGAGTCTCCCTTATCTGGAATTCTGACATTCAAAATATCCAAAAATAGTCCACATGGGTGGCTGAGATTGTGACACCTTTTCTTTCTGATGGTCCAGTGTACACAAACTTTGTTTCCTGTACAAAATTATTAAAAATATTGTGTATAAAATTACCTTCAGGCTATGTATATAAGGTGTATGTGAAACATAAATGAATTTCATGTTTAGATTCTGGCCCCATCTCCAAGATATCTCATTATGTATAAGCAAGAATTCCAAAATACCTTTGGTCCCAAGCATTTTGTATAAAGGAGACTCAACCTATATAGGAGGCCATGCTGATACATAAAAATAAAAAGGGTAAACCACAGGACATTTTCATAACATAGAGGTGAAAATGTCAGCCACAAGGACCATTTTGTGCAGCTTACTGAACCTGGAAGAGAGATGGTTTCTTGCTAGCTCAGAATTCTTTCTATCAAAGGCAATCTAGACCCAGATCCAGGAGATTATCACATGTTGAAAAAGTCCCAGGACAGAGACGACAGGAGATCGCTAAAAGGCTTACCTTTTAGACGACGTCATCCCTGTCCTGTGATGCTCCCGTTCTGCTTCTGTTCCTCCCCTGCTTCATCTTATTCAAGGGAAAATCCAGGAATAAGAAGCCCATTCCATTATCATAACAGAATGATGGGCGAGTGAACAGGAGCCCTGTTCTGCTCCCGGGATGACGACGGAACGTGACATCACCGGGAGGTCCATGCTGGACACTTCCGGGTGCGATTGGGACAGCCAGGTAAGTGACACCCTTCCCCCCCCCCCCATTCCCTGGGTTACTTAGGCTTTTTGTGTTTTGTTTTGGGGCTTTTATTTTTTGATGTTTGTTTTTGTTTTTATTTTAACATTTCCTGCACGATCATTCTCTTGCGAGAACGAGTGGGATTTGGCTTCACTGCAGTAAAAGCAGCTTTACAACAGCTGCCTTTACTGCAGTGAAGCCGAGGGGAGGGGGAACCATTTCTATTCCGCAAAAAGGTAGGTGTTCGAAAAGTTTTTTTCTTTAGTGTTACAGGGACGGGAGTGGGGCGGGGGGGGGTAGCGGGACAAAGATAGTTTCCAGGGACCCATGTGATAATCTCTCCAGAAAAAACAACAGTGGGACTTTTCTGTCAGTGTGGATCACTTTACTCGTGGAAGAACACCTCTTTCAAAGGGTATGATCCTAAACAGGGCTACTGATGGTGGCACAGAAATAGTTTTGTGGTCACAGGGAAGGCCAGTGAGACCCAGCAAATTGTCTCTGTGTGCCTTTAACAAAATAAAATCAGCAAATACTGCTTTATATTGAATACTGAAACAGAAAAACTGTTGGGGAAAAATTGTGGGGGTGTGGGTGTGACTTGATGGCCCATGTACAGCCATGTTAAAAATAAAGATATTATATTTTAAAAAGTACTGTTATTCTGAAAGTGAGGCCTTTTTCAGTATTCTACAAACAGAGAACAGTATGAGACAACACTCCATTTGTTAATCAGGTTTGTTGTATACCTTTAGTAGGGTTTGCAGTCTCTGTAAATGAAGTTAGTTCCACAGTTTCTTAAACATAAAGCAGTCAGAACAAAATATAAATCCTGTGAACCAACTCTATTTTGCTTCCTCTGTCACACTGGCCTGTATCATGAAAGTAGTTCCAGAAAAACATATAACTGCTTCATTCTTGTTGTGTGCCTTCAAGCCATTTCCAACTTATGGCAAACCTATCACATGGTTTCCTTGGTAGGGTTTGTTCAGAAAGGGTTCTTCAGAAAGGGTTCGCCATTGCCACCTTCTGAGGCTGAGAGGGTGACCTACCCAGTGGGTTTCTATAGCTAAGCAGGGATCCAACCCCTGATCTCCTGGAGTCATAGTCCATTACTCAAACCACTACACCAAGCTGGCTCTCAGTATCCGCTTTAATTAAATAAACAACCCTAGTCCATATTAGTTATAGCAGATTGTAATGGATAGTTTAGGCCTTTCAATATTCATTTGGTAATTTATTTCTTATTTTCACAACTATCTTTAAAAGAACTTATAATGAAATCCAAATGCAACCTACAGAAGTGTTTCAGCAATTAAAATCTGATGTACCACTGCAGCACTTTCTTGGCTGAACAGAACTTTATGTGTGAACAATCCAGGTGAGAATTTAAGCACACCCAGCTCCATTTCAGAGTGATTTATTTCATTGGAACTAAATTCTGGTTAAGTACACTTAAAACACTCAAATCCATGGCCAGACTTTTACCAATTGATAGCAAAGTTGTATATGGCCTTTTCTGAAAACGGTGTTTTCAAAACTATGACAGAGACTTAATAAGAGTGCAGAATTATTATTTATGTGTTTGGACTTATAGGTATTTGGGGGCTACTGAGATCATGGCTTGGTCTGTTAGATTGTACATTAAAGTTATTTCATGCATGGTACCCCACAATGAGGGTTAGGGGCTTAGAAGTATTACTTTTAAAAAGAAATAAAAAGATGTGTAAGAAAAACAATTCTACTTATATATGTGCCTTTAAGTTGTCTGTCAACTTATGGCAACCCCATCAATTTCATAGGGTTTTCATAGGAAAGGAATACTCAGAGGTGGGCTTTGCCAGTTCCTTCGTTTGATATGTAGCCTACAGCTCCTGGTATTCATTCCAAGTACTAACAAAGGCTGACCCTGCTTAGTTTCCAAGATCAGACAGGATCACATTTAAAAGTATGGAGTATTTTCTGAGTCAGGAAGTGAATGACTGCTGCCTGGAGAAGGTCTCCTTCATATCAGATCTCTCCCCTTTCCAGATGGAAGTGTTGGGTATACAGCACATTTTTAATTCCCAGTTCTGACATTCAGGGACTGGAGAGATTCAGTTGAATTCTAATCACTTTGTCTTGCATGGTTTCCTGGTGGTATATGGAACATAAGTCAACATTCTAGATTTGCATGCTGGAAATGACAATAACAGTGGGGCCATCTTCTATCAATTTAAATAAGACACCAATTGCCTTATGAGCAGATGAGTGAAGTTAAGGGATCAATATCAGCTAAACTGTTTAAGACCTATGGATTGTGTGTTTAATCAAGATGTGCAGAGCCCCCCCCCCCCAACACATCTCTGGAGTTCCACCATCCACTGTGTTTTCATTGTTTATTCCAATGGAGAAAGTAGGTTTGTGTGCATGTTGTATTATACACACAGAGATGCTCTGTCTACGGGAGAGAATGGGACACCTCATGTCTGGATGAAGTCTCTACACCAGTAGTGGCTGATGGCTTCCATGTCAGTACAGCAGTGAATATTTCTCTGTGTTCGGCTGAACTTTAAAGGAGCTACCTAGTTACTGAATCCTACCTCCAAAAGAGGCTCAGTATCTTGGACAGCTGATTGAAAGTTTGGACTAAAAGCCAGAATGCTTTCACCACCCTACCAACATAGAAACTATCAGATGCCACTGCCCTTATATATACCTAACCACTTTCTGCGTTGGCATACAGTCTACACATGCAGGATCCCAGTGTTTCAGCCAGATCTGAGAATAGTACCGGTACTTTTAAACAGTATTTCACACACACACACACACCACTGTAACTAAAAGCCAGTGTTTGAAAAGTAACTGGTGGCAATGGGGAAATAATCTCTGATGAACTTATTGCAGTACAGCTTACTCTTCCATTACTTTAATTTTTGAATAATTTTTTTATAAAAGAACAGTGTGAAATTTGGAAAACACTTCTCAAGTTGCTTCTAAAATGCCTGAAAGTGCCCTTAAAAGATAACTTTTGAAAATAACGAAAAAGTGTTACTTGTTACAATAATAAAGTGACTTTATTCTTATTCATTGTGATTTTTTAAATGTGGTGTCCTCGCATTCTTTGTTATCCAAAAAGTGACCAGTTATAGAAAGGGTTGTCACTTGCAGTTTGTTACTCCTAAGCAATGTTCTCAGTCCATTGTATTCTCCTCTATGTAGCCCAAAAGAATTTACAGTATTTCCTTTCAAATTTCAGCTTAATAGTCCTCCAGCGTTCCTAATTGTAGTGGAATGAGAGACGTAACCATTCCCAGACTTTGTTCTCTGTTCTGTCATTAAGGCTCCTTCTCTTTAACAGAATCTGAACACCATGCCTGGCTTCAGTTTCCACCAGGAAATCTACAGAAGGCCAGAGCTAAGCAATAATTTTTGGGATATTGCGCTATCCTTGAAGGGGTGACCTCCAGTTCTTCTGTTTGCTTTCAACAAGAGCTCCAATGACAGTTGTCAAAGAAGTATATAGCAGATTTCATTTGCCAATGGGGAAGTGAGCCAGAAGAGAAGTGATGTGCAGTGTCCACAGCTGGGGGAAGTACAGATATCACTTGCAACTCACTTGGTCAGTGAGTCACTTGAGGATCTAGCAGCAGAGATGAATCCAAGAACACCTCAAGACTGCAAACATGAAGCTTCAGAGTACGATACATCCAGGACATTTATTTATTTTAATTTTTTAGAGTATTTATAGCCCTTTCTTCAGCCACAAAGGTTCTTAGAACAGCTTACAAATTGTTAATTTGACAGTTCCATGCCCTCAGAGTTACCGTTCAAATCAGGCACAACACACAAGGAAAAGGGAATGGTAGTGAGGAAGGGGATTAAATATGGCAGATACTGTTGGTTCTTCTCTTCCACTGAGGCCAGGGCAGTGGCACCTAGGATGGAGGGAAGGTCTTTCATCTGCTTCTGGGCCTAGGCGTGATGGAACTGTGCCTGCTGCTTCATCTCTTCCTCTGAGGCCAAGACAATGGCAGCTGGAATGGAGAGAGGGCCTTTCATCTGCATGAATAACAGCAGCTGTCTACTGGGCTTACAACTATTATCTCAAAGCACTCTGAATTGAGTTAGGTCAGGGTTGAGAAATGTGTGTCCAGAAGGCTGTTATGTGTCCCACCAGGAAACCTCCTTGTGGCTCCATAAGCCAGCGTAGAGCTAGAATTTTTAAAAAATCCAGCTCCCAAAAAGAGAATTGCACACCCCAGAAGCCTCCACCATCCCCCATTTTAAGGCTCTTCTCCATTTTAAGAATTTTGGAGGGGACTACAAGAGCCTATTTTCTCTTCTCCCCACCAAAAAAGGTGGTCTTGGGGTGGTGGGAAATAGAATGGGAGTCATACCTGGCTGGTGGCTCCCATGTCAGTGAGGCGGTGAGTCTATTCTGGGTTTAAGCGCAAATTTTAAAGGGCTATCCAACATGCTAAGCCCATTTTGGGGACAGTATTCAGTCCCTTGGATAGTTCTTGTAAAATAGACATCAGATTCCCAGCCCTGTTGATGTGGAAGCCACCATGCCCTGGAGCTCCATTGCTGTCCACCCCTAAATTAGGTGATCTCTATCCAATTTACCACCTTCAAACTCTGGTTCAAGGAAAAGTGTACAACCTGTTCCAGTATTCAAGTGTTCACTGGTACTTCTGCTAGAGTTTTTCCTTCTGCTTTGCATATATGTGACTTCAGAATCAAAGTGAGCTGTGAACTTGGATGGCTCACATGGGAACACAGGAAGTTGCCTTTTACTAAGTCATGTAACTGGTCTACTTAGCTCACTGCTGCCTGCACTTATTACCAGAAGGTTTCTCAGTTTTCAGATAAGGTTTTCTCAAGCTACTAGCGATACCTGGTGTAGCATACATTTCCCCCGCACGCTACACCCCCCCATGGTGTGTGCTACACACACACACATACACATGCCCCCCTGCACCACCGCACCACCCTCCCCATGGCCCCCGCTGCCCTCCCCGCCCCCTGCAGCAACTCGCTCCTCAGCGCCCTCCCCACCCACACCCGCTGCACTCCTTGCCACCCTCCCACTTTGCCGCCCTGGCCCCCCTCCCACCTGGCCGCTCTCACCCTGCCACCCCTCACCACCACCACCTCACGCACACACACCATGCCACATTCCCCCAATACTACTCACACTTCCTCCATGTTTAAATTCCATGTTTACAAAACACTTAAAGTCCTCATGTTCCCACCCCCAGTGTGCTGATTGGCTGCCCAACCAAGCTTTGATTGGTTTGTTAGTTTCCTAAGCAGCCAATCAACACACTGGAAATGGCAACATACCCAACAGAATTCTATATATAGATAGCTGGGCCATTCCAGGGACTGAATCTGTGAGTTTCCAGTTGCAAGGCAGGTGTTCCGTCACTGAGCTTTGGATTTGACTGACATCTTGGGAGTGATGTGGAAAAGCTTTCTAAGTACGCTTCCTATTCTTCCAGGTGTTATTAAGGGTCAGAGTGGGCAAAGTGCTGCCCTCCAGTTGTTGCTCACTACAATTTGTACCAGTCCGTAGCCAGTGGCGAAGGATGCTGGGAATTACACACACAGGAGCCAGTTGTTGGAGAGCCAGTTGTTAGGATATAAGTGGTAGTAATTAGTGATTCTCCTGTTAGAATTGACAATGGCAAGGACAGTAATACAGGCATACCTCCGTTGTTGTTAATAGTAACAATTATATTATTATTATCATTATCATCATCATCATCATCATCAAATTTCTTACCCATCTCTCCCTATGGCCTCTGACAAAGAAGTTCCCCTGTTTCTTCCTCATCCATGATCTAGCTGGGTGTTTTTTAACAGCATTGGCACTGGAAGGATGGTGAAGGAGGGCTGAATAAACACAGACTTTTGGTGCCAGGTTACAGCAGTAGGCCTGGCAGTAAACAATGCAATAAAGCTTGAGATGAGAAAGAGTGGGATTCTGCTCTAGCTGATCCTGCTGTAGCAATGTGTGCCTGCCTATAACCGGCAAGGTAAACAGCAGGTGCTGCCAGAATCCCTTACTGAGCAGTGTGAATAGCAAAACAGAGAGGAAACAGGAGGCCAGATAAAGCTTCCCTCACCAGCTATCCCCAGCATGTCCTCCCCACAACCCCAAAGCATAGATTTGTAAATTTGGCCACCAAAATGGAAATCATAAGAAAAGTAGAACCTGGTGAAAGAAAGAAAAATCATGTGCTTTGGAATAAAACTTCAAGTGGTTTCTAGAAGATTCAAAATACAGTTGTCCCTCCGTATCCACATATTTGGTATCCACAGATGTAAGTATTCATGGCTTGAAAATATTCTTTAAAAAATAATAATCCCAAAAGCAAACCTTGATTTTGTCATCTTATATAAGGGACACCATTTTGCTATGCCACTGCATATAATGGGACTTGAGTATCCATGGATTTTGGTATCCATGGGGGGGGTGTCTTGGAACCAAACCCCAGTGAATAAGAAGGAACAACTGTATTGCCTTTTCTTTGCTTCTGCAAGGCTTACCTGACCTGGTTGTTTCATTTCACATGTGCATGTGGTTAGTTTTGAATAAAAAGTTCTGCTGAAACATGTTGTATGGCTTTTTTTTTCTGTTATAGGAAACTCTCCCTATTCTTTTTGTGTTATTTCTACTTCTGGTGCCAAATTTTCTGTTACCGAAGTAATGCCCAGGAACACATTGATTTCATTAACAGAGGTTTTCCTGTATACAGATATGACTGAGGTTGTGAACTAAGTTTTGTCACATTTTATGCAACACACATGGAAACCTGAGCCAAACTCCAACTTAGAATCTTTTAAATAATGCCATACAGTATTAAAGGAAAGGTGAGGACACACTGGGTTGTACAACAAGAGTTGCAATTAGACAATATCTGTAAATTAGTAAGTTTCTTTTTTCCAAGAGAGGAAATAAAGATTATCAAAGAGCAACAAATGGTCAAGAAGGAAAGGTTTATGCTTATCTTCATGGATGTGCCCATAACAATAAATACTCTCCTATTGATTACTTAATTGCAGTGGAAGTCTATTTAGATGGGAGAGGCATTACAGCCTGTATGGTAGTCTTAATTTTTTAAAAGGGTTTTAAATTTAAAGATTAATATTGAACTAGATGTAGTGTAGTACCCCACATTATAGAATGAAGCATTTCTCTGTGTCTGGTTTTACTGAGAAGATAAAAAAAAAAATTAGGCACTCAGACTTGTGTTTCTCTTTAGTTAATATGTTTTAGATAAACAAAGGATTTAGTTTATTGATGGGCGGGGAACAATACCAAGGCATTTGGTTATATGGAGTAACCAACATTTTTTTTTAAAAAAAAGATGCAACACAACATCTTATATCTATTCCAGCTTATTCATTTTAAGGAGGACTTACTTTCTTTTTGCTTGTAAAACCAAAGTACAGGTTTCTTAGGTTTCTTGACTGCATTCTCCCTGTGAATGAACTTACAGCTTTGCCCAGCCAAAAAATCCCAACTTGGCACTCTGAAAAAGTTACTTGGCCAAAAAGTTTCCTTTACTGTGCAAATACCTTGTTATTACAATAAATTTGTCAATAAATACATATCACAGCTCTTCACACAAATGTTAGCTAACAATTGTTTGGACTGATTAAAAGGTACAAGTATATTCCATCCCCTCCATCTCTTCTATTGATACCTTTGTTTCCACAAGACCTCACTGCAGTCTAGATAATAGAACAGTTGTACCTATTGCTGGTCTAAATTCTTTCTGGCCTGCACTACTACTGCAGGGAGCAAAATGAAGCTCCAAAGAGTCTTTAGTCGTGGCCCTTCTAAAATAAAAATTAAAAGCCAACATTATACCCACTGAAGCCCTAAGCCAGACACAAGCTTGCATTTAATCCATTATTACAGGAAGAAAAAGTATCGGTATTGCCTTTGGATTTCAGGAACACTGAACATATGATAAATTCCTATAGGGGAAGCAAAAGAAGAACAAAAAAGAAAAGTATTTACAAACTGTGATAACATCTTGTCCGTAACTGCAGAAAATCAGGCTTCCGTCTATACAGTATTTCCTTCATAACCGAGAAATAAATATTAGTAAAGCAGAATGATGTTGAACTCTAATGAGGGCTAGATTATATAGACACATAGCAGGAAAATGAGGATTAATTCCTTTGTATGCCCAAAGCTACCCAAACTCCACTAAGATCCCTGCTGCTTCAGTTTGGGGATACTTATTGCCATTTCTGGCACTAGAACTACCTATGTCCAGATTTGTTTCTGAGGCAGAGGGTGGATAAAAAATATTGACACTCTTCCTACCCTTATGTAGATCTAGCGACAAGAAAATGTTATGCAGCAGCTTTTATTTTAACTTAACAAAAAAAAAAAAAGAGGGGAGGGAGCTTTGCTATTAATTGTTTAATTAGCGGATAGGTTAAAGCATAACAAGTAAAATGATGTGGAACACATCAGAGAAAGAGGAGAAAATAGCTTTTGTAAACATGTCCATTTTAAATCATCCACTTTCTGACAGGCAGCCAGCCCGATGATTATGGTCAAAGATCTCCCCTCCTTTTCCTTGGAGATGTTGTTGATGACCTATCCACTGAGCCTTTAAGACACTCAATACAAATGCAAGCACAACCCTGCACAAATTAAAAATATATTTTTGGGGAGGGGGCAGGGAACCCCAAAGGTAATTTAAAAAAAAAAAACCACCCAAAGCCAAGGTGGAAGTGATGGAAAGGAGGAAGGTTTGGTTTAAGAACAAATTGCCATGTAAAATGATCAGCTCGAAAAGGCATTGGGGAAGAGAGCGAGAGGCTGTGCCAAACAGATGGCATACCCTGCTGTGTTTTTGATTGAAAAAGAAAGGTAACATTTGCAGCCACGTCAAAGAGACAGTGATCAGCTAAACAAATTGGTCTCTGATGTACCCCAGTGCTGGAGCGAACTCTGCTGCAGAGATACCAGGGAGGCTGTATTTCACAATAATGCTATGTGTGCGTCTCCTCCCCTCCTCTCCAGAACAGCAAAGGGAGATTTTTTTCCCTTCTCTCCCTCCTTTCAGCGAAAGGAACGCACGCGCACACACAAAGCCTTTGTTGAAACAGACTGCGGTAGACTCTGCAAAATAAGGGGACCCAGGGCTAAACTTGCTACTTTCCTGATAGCAGCTTTGCCCCAGACTGATGAAGGAAAGGTCTAACAAGCTCGATGCTCCACGTGTTGGGCTTCTTAGTCACCCACTCTTAGAATAAAATTTGTATGTGCGTTTAATAATAATAAATAATAATAATAATAATAATAATTATATTCTATTCTTTTCCCCCAAAAAAGGCTCAATGCCAAGGAATTACAAAGGCGCAATTGCAAGAGGCTCTAGCTAGGCAATGTCTCCTCATGCCTGGGTACTACTGCCTGCCATACAAACATCAAATATGGCAGAGGAAGAGTGTATAACGAGTTTAATTTTTTTTTTTTTTGGCTCATCTCAGCTGGCAGCCTTATTCCGCTCCAGTAAAGACAAGGTACAGAAATGTCCTTTGGGTGACATTCAAAACTCGATATAAATCCTCTGCTTTATGAGACTGCAGTGCAATAAATTACTTAGCCTAATTGTAGATGTAATGAATTACCATAATTAGTCATGGGCTACATTAAATTAATCAGCATGGTACATTATTTTGCTAAATTACATCTTTGCCTTCCAAAGGCACCAGTGCAGCAATCAGGGCTCCTCCTTGCAAGAGGGGGAACGGTGCTGTAATGATTCTCGGCTTTTTCGGCTTCTAGAACAGTGACAGGAGATGAATTTTGATGGGAGACAGGAAGGGTTTGGAGACACCACAGCCTTGGCATGAGCCTGAAGTGTCTTTGGTTGTTAATGATCATCGAGTTCTCCTGCAGGGGAGCAGTGGGCTGTATCCTGCGAAGGTTGTGGAAGAGGCTCTCACAGGGGAAGAAAACCACTTAGATGATGCTTTAAGGCAAATAATATCGCTGAGATGACAAGTCACAAAGCAGTGGGGTGGCTGGGTGATAATGTCTTTGGGAAATATTAATAGATTTAGAATGTTCTTTTTCTACATTGGCTGATGAGATTTATACTTACCAGATTTTGAGTAGCATGATTGTTATTTTGGTTATTTTTTTCATACCGTTTGGGTCTGAGTTAAAGCCTGTAGCTATATTTTTTATTTTCGTTAAAAACCTCCAGCTGTTCAGTCTCTTTCTTCTCAGTGAACAAGTTTGGAAGGCAACCATATTGGAGCTAAAGATTATTCATTATTCAGTTGTTGGGTGGGCTCAAAGGTCCACTTTCAACTTAACAGATAAAGTATTTGTTCTCCTGCTAGTTTAATATTGGGCTCCAGGATGCAAAAACTAATGCCATTTCCTTATGCCCCCACTCTATTCACATCTCATCCCAGTTATCTCAGAAAGTAGAAGCCGTTTGTCATTCTGCAGTGTTGTTGTTTCCCCCCATAATACTTTACTTGGCTGGATGCTATTTCAGGCATTCAAACCTGCTTCTTTAAATATTCATGCACTTATTTGCAGGAAAACGTAATTATTGTGGCTTTGGAGCAATAGATAGTTTTCTAATGATGGTGCTTCAATCCAATTTCATGTTTCAGCAAGGTAAACTGAGGAACATCTAAAATGCCGGGCTTAAATGGAAAGGAGATGAGAGTTCAAATCAAAAACGAAAGGCTGGCATTCATGAAGGAGGTGGGTGCCTTTCTAAGAAACTGGTAAGATTTTCTTTTGAGTTCCAGCAGTTATCCAACACCTGCTAGATTTTTTTTTTTAATCAAAATCCAAAAGAGGGTATTTTAAATATTGCAACTATGGCTGTTTATAGTCTCACCTCTTTGGTTTGACAAGACAAAAGCACAATGGCCCACCTTGCAAAGCCCTCTTCGGACAACATTATCAAACAATAAATCTCACTCAAACACAACCCCTTTTACTGCAAGCTAAGCAGGCAAGCAAGCATCCTAGGGTTAAGTCCTTCTTGGGTATATCCCAAGTCCCCAAATGGAGCCTGATCCGCATATGAAAAATGCATAGGAATGCAGAAAAGGCCAGTATGTTTGTAATTTGTGTTGTTGAGTCATTCCTTTTTCTCCCCTCCCCTCCCCTTTCTCCGCCCTGGTGGGAACCCATTTAATTAGTGAAAGAAGGTATTGAATTTTAGCTTATCATGCATATTGTTTTCCAGCTGTACAGAAGATTGCCAAGTTTCTAATGGTGTGACCCTGTTCTGTAAATCAGCAGTAAACTGCGACATTTACACTGAGCTAAGGCAAAGGGCTCATTCTGTTGGGTATGCACTGTCACAGGAACCTGGGCTCAGGGATTAATGGTCTGATGTTAAACATCTGTCCCCTGTCTTTTGGGGGACGTAAACACACAAAGACGGAATCTAATGCCATCTACTAAGAGATCTTCAATGAGAGGAAGCCCTTGCTAACATTTCTAATCCAGTGGCACCTTAGACGCATTGCCTCTTTATGCTAAAACCCCACTGCACTAAGGGCCCTATAAATAGTCTCCCTGTGACAGCTCAGAGAAGAAGAGAGGTTTCCTCTAGACATTAGTTGTGCTAAAAGATTCATCATTACCTGCAGTCATGAAATAAATCTTTGATACTTACAACTATAATATCCATGCTCTACATTTTATTGCAGATATAGGTAGACAGTCATTATTTCTGACACTTTCCCAGCATTACATGGAGCACTCTGAGGGGGGGGACTAGTGTACAGTGATACAGAAAATAGATTGATATAACCACATGGAAGCCGGTTACTTCACTAAGCCTTTGTAGTCAATATGATTATTTCCTTAATGATGTTAAACAGGTACATAGATTCCCATTTAATGTAAAAATCTTGTTGAAGAAACAAACTGTAGTTACCTGCAAATTAAGTTTGCCAAGGGGGAAATGCATATATATTTTCATCTTCTATTTTGTCTTGGAGCAAAGTCAAAGAGAATTGAAAACATGCATAAGTCCACGTACTGTGGTAGCTTGTTATTTAGGGATTTGAACACAAGATTGTGGTCAACAACAGTAATTTCCCCGTCCTTGTGGGATAGCAGGAATACAGTGTGTTGGTTAACACAGCCAGAGAGGGTATTGGCAATAGCTTTTCTTTCTTTCTTTCTTTCTTTCTTTCTTTCTTTCTTTCTTTCTTTCTTTCTTTCAGTAGAGACTGTTATATAAAGTCAGTGAATGTTTACACTGCAAAACCATCCATTATGCTGAAGGTGTCTCAGGGCAAGGCCCATCGAAAGCAATAATTCTCTTGGTCTGACCCCATCGGTGAATTATGGATTCCTGCAATATTTCTGTCTTGTATGCCTGGCTGTATTCCCTTAATGTGAACTTCCAGTGAGTTTCACAGCTTTCCCTGCTCTGGGTCCAGAAGACAGCTCAGTACATTTGTCAAAGGACAAACCAAGAGGCAATAAAGACACTGCATACTACCCTCATATTTTATGATTGATTGCCCAGCAACAGACTGTTGCCCATCACCTGTTTATTGGGATTAATTCAGAGCAACAAGGGAACCAATATGAGCAACCTGTGCAATCAGGTAGATAAGTGATGTGATGGTCAGGGCAAGGGTATCATTGAAGTAAAGGTTGCTAGGTGGTAAGGAAGATGGGTGTCTTCGTAATGGCCTAACAATGATACCATCTATTTTTTAATACTGTAGAGATCCTCCAATTACACAAATGTGCCCAGTGCATATACAGTTTGGTATTAAATGGAAAAGATACTGTGGGAAATAAATTAGGACCTGAAAAGATTTAAACACTTATGGCAAACTGCCTTTAAATAGATTTTCCTTGTTTTTTTTTCCGGGCTGTGAGGGTGTGTTCTGGAAGAGTGTACTTCTGATGTTTCGCCTGCATCTGTGGCTGGCATCTTCAGAGAATGGTTGGGTAGGTGTGTGTGTGTGGAATTTATATACTGTACTGTGAACCCCTGTTGGGGAGTATATGTAAATTTGTGTAATTGAATGGTTAATTTCTGGGTATAGAAATACAAAGCTGATTAGTGTCTGTTTGGCTAATGCTTGGTTGATGGTCCATTATCTGCTGGAAATCCCCCTGTGTCTGGGTGGAATTCATTTGCAAGTGTTGAGTTTTGATTCTATTGTTTTTCAAAACTGGAAGCCAGATTTTTGTTTAGTTTTAGGGTTTCTTCTTTCCTGTTGTAGTTGTCCAGGTGTCTGTAGATTTCAATAGCTTCTCTGTGCATTCTGACATGATAGTTGTTGGCCTGGTCCAGGATTTCTGTGTTTTTAAATAACATTTTGTGTCCAGGTCGGTTTATAACATGTTCTGCTACTGCTGATTTTTCTGGCTGGCCCTGCAGTGTCTTTCATGTTCCTTGATTCGTGTTTGCACGCTGCGTTTAGTGGTCCCTATGTAAACTTGTCCACAGCTGCATGGTATGCAGTAAACTCCTGCAGCTGTGAGAGGGTCTCTTTTGTCCTTCGCTGAGCGTAGCATTTCTTGGATTTTCTTGGTTGGTCTGTAGATTGTTTGGAGTTGTGTTTCCTCATCCATTTCCCTATTCTGTCTGTGACTCCTTTGATGTATGGTGAAAATACCTTCCCTTTGGGTGGCTGTTTTTCTTCTTCATTCCTGTGGGCCATCAACCAACCATTAGCCAGACACTAATCCTCCTTGCATATCTAAACCCAGAAACTAACCATTCAAATACACAAATTTATATATACTCCCCAACAGAGGTTCACAATATATAAACTCCACACACACACCTACCCAACCATTCTCTGAAGATGCCAGCCACAGATGCAGGCGAAACGTCAGAAGTAAACTTTTCCAGAACACAGCTTCACAGCCCGGAAAAAAACCAAGGAAAATCTATGGATGCCAGCCATGAAAGCCTTCGACTTCACATTGCCTTTAAATATCTTGAATTCATTTTGTGCACCATGCATGTTTACTTGGAAGTAGGACCCCTAGTGTCAAAGGGAGTTACTCCCAGGAAAGCATGAAATGGATTGCAACCCGAAGTATTTTTAGGACTATTTTTCTTGCAAAAAAAATTAAAATCTTTTTCAAAATATTTCCTTTATAAAAGATCCATTATGATGTACACCTAAAATGACTATTTCTAAAAGCAAACAATGATGAGGGCAATAAAAAATTAAGATGCCTTAAAATTTTAAAATGTAAGCAATAGCAAAGGTAATATTAATCAGAGAAACTGGAATTATTTTTAAGATTGGGGGCAGTGAGGTTATTATGAATTTTGCATATTTGTATGTATGTTTTTACAAAACAGTAAAAACAAAGAATAGCAACACCACCAGCAGCTAAAGCAGCTAACAATGTGACTATCGTGAAGACAATGACACAATAATAAATTAAACATTATAACATTGTTTAAAGCATACAATGAATATATCAAGGAAAGAGGAAAATACAAAAGACCTTATTAAGAGAATGCAAATATGTCTATAAACTTGTACACTTCTGATTAGTAGTTCCTCAGGGGGATCAACTACATAGGAATCTTAGTGGTCCTAATCTCTGGTGCCTGATCCTTTCAGGGGGACTCAGCCCTCCTACTCACACACCTAGGTTTGGGGTCCCTCAAGTCCCCCACCCCCACTCCCATTTTGGGATCCATGATATAAACCAAAACTAAAGTTTTGGGACAAGGAAATCATAAAGGCTATCACAGCTTGGCCATTTAGTGAATATACAGCTCTCATCGAAACATCCATTCAGGGAGAACATTCCACAGGTAGGAATGTGCTACTTAAAAAGTCCCCCATTTCATGGTTGCTATGCACCTCACCTCAATGAAGACCAATAGTATTAAACAAAATAAAACTAAAATTTGGTTATGAAATCCCTAGAAATGTTTCATTTCTTGGGAGGAGAAACTCCTATAGTAAAGCTATAATACTGAGCCAGCAGTCTTGCCTATCCAAAAATCTGGATATAACAAAAATAGACTCTATATTTAAGCTATAACACGTATGTGAAAGTGACTCTTTAGCAATATTTGTGTTGCAGATTAAAACCTAGTCTTGGTTGCTAGTTGTGGTTGCCATCATAACTCTAATATGGTTACATCTCTACACACAATAGCAAAATTTAGATATTGACTTAGAAATTTAGCTAAACAAAATATTAAGGCTTTTAAAATAAATTCATATTTGATTATTGTAAATATGGGAAATCTGCCTTTTTAATATTGTACTAAATTTTATTAACACTATCTTTCCTAGCTACTTTGTTGTTGTTTTAAAAATTAAAGCCTTTGTATTAATATATTTCTTGCTTAGTGCTTTTTAATAGCATAAACCAATGTAGCATTTAGTTTTTTTTTAAAAAAAATGAACAACAACTAAGAAATAATGAGAAAGAGGGAGAGAGAGCAGTTGCAATGTGTTGCCAGACACTTTCCCTCTATCAACACAGTTGGAGAACCTTCTGTTCCTTTTGCTGAAGGATATTAGCATAATGTCAAGCTCTCACCTTTAGGCTATTGTATAAAATTAAGTACTTGGCTTAGTATCTTGTTGATAAATGGAAAGAGTGAACGTACACAAACATTTATTACGCTACAGGTAATTATTTCAAAGTTCTCTTAATGGCTCCAATGATGAGACTGGCTTGAAAACCCAAATAAAGAAGATTGATTAGTCTGCCATTCTCTTTGGTTGATGAGACCTTGATATTATAAGGGTGCTTATAGCTCTCACCTACTCCAGTGACTGGGATATCAACAGGAAGTGTAATAAGAAGTTCTTTAGGACAGAGGAAGTTCCTAACACAAGTATTTTGTGTCATGAAAACTGGCTCACTGCTACTTCCTTCATGCTGCCTGTATGGATCTTGTGACTCCATTTAAACTAGGAATACATCTACCCTGACTGCAGTTGTAGCAGTTGATACCATGGGTCCATCTATCTCTTGGATGGTGACAAATTGGGTCATTTGATCTTTGCATGTGTGTGTGCCTTCAAGTTGCCCATTGACTTATGGGAATCACATGGCTTTTATAGGGTTTTCTGAGGCAATGAAGACTCGGAGGTGGTTTGTCATTGCCTTCCTCTGAAATATAGCCTAAGAGCACCTGGTGTTCCTTGGAAGCCTCCCATCCAAGTACTGACCAGGCCTGACCCTGCTTAGTTTCCAAGATCTGATGGGATTTAGTTCCTTCAGGCAGGACCCTGAAAACTGAGAGCTCAATGACCTAAGAGGTTCCCAGGATTCTCAGCTTTACATGCCTTGACCCCTTCTTAGGGCAAAAGTGGGGCATGAAGATGTCTCACCCAGGGTCTCATGCCAATACTAGTTGACACAGTACTGTGGGAAATGTACTTCCAAAAAAACCCCATGAGGATAATGTTGGAAGCACTAAACAAGTATACTCTTTGCCTGTTCCTTCATGAATGACTTCTCTGTTTTATAAACTGCAATCAGTGATAGGTCTACATGGGTAGATCTTGGTGCCCTTAAAAGTCACAACCAGAATTGTCTGGATTCAGCCCCTCCCCATCACTTGTAATAAAGCTCCATAGGATTTGGGTCCAGGCTAACTGAAAGCCCATCTTCTTCCCAGTGGCAGCTGGAAGCAACCAAGTCAGTGGGTAGGTGAGTCTGTTCCAAATTTTAATCCAAACTTGTCCAAGGAGTTATTTGGGGGATAGGGTTCAGCACTTTGAATACATCCATCTAAAATCTAGAGAGGGTTCACTATGCACTGACAAAAATGCCACCAGCCACTTCTACTTATTAGCCTGTCCAGATTTTAAGATCTTCCAGGAAAGTGACTTTTCTTTTTGGTTCCACTGCCTTTGGAGGCCTCTTTGACAGGGTTTACTTGGTGGCTGCTCCTAGGCTTTGGAAATCCCAGCCAAGGCAGGTTAGTCTTCTTGGTGCCCTATTGCCTTTCCACTGGCAGACAAAGATCTTTTTATTTTAACAAGCCTTTGGAATCCAGCTAGTTTTTAACTGAAGGGCCTTTTCTGGCTTTCCTCAGTGAAAAAGTAGTATCACAACTGGAGCTTGGAGGAAAAATAAATTATGAAGGGCAGACATAATACCATGTTCCAAATGAAGAAAAAGGACATGCAAAGTAGAGGGAGAGGGGAAACAATTAGCTTCTCCGGAAGGGAGATGACAGGAATAGAAGCAGCATCAACTTTAGGCTAATCGTTCAGAAAGCTTTCCTGTATAACATGTCAGGCATTGAAATAATTTGCCACTGGAAAGCCTGGAAGCTTGGTCACTGATGGGTTTAAAAAAAAAAAAAAAGATATGAAAGAGAGAAAAGAGACAGAGAGAGATGTGCCAGGGATATTTTTGGCATAGGGATTTGGAAGCCAACCTCAACATCTCCAAAGGATTTCAATGTCAGAAGACAAGAAGGGGCCAAATAATAGACTCGATAGTTAGGAAGACAAAACATCTTCCAAAATCTGGGGAAGGGACTGTGTTCAAATGGGCCATGGGGGCGAGGGAGGGATAATTTAAATTTGGAGGTGTCACAATTGGTGTTCATGCATTTCATTTAAATGCCTTTAATCTGAACCATAAATTCAAGTGTCTGTCCATTAGCCTGTCATACAATCATAGAATCACATAGTTGAAAGGGAGCACAAGGGCCATCTACTCCAACCCCTTGCCAAGCAGAAATACACAACTAAACCACTCCTTTAAGATGTCCATCCAATTTCAGGCAAAAGATAGAAATAGCACTTCTATTTCTATACCACTTATCAGTGCCTAAGCAGTTTACAACATGTTAGCTAATTGCCACCAACAAGCTGGGTACTCATTCTAATGACCTACGGAAGGATGGAAGGCTGAGTCAAACTTGGAGCCCTGTAGGATCGAACTTACAACATTGTGGCTGTGGTACTGGCATTTAACCACTGCACCACCAGGGCTTCCCAAAAGATGTTCACAAAAAGTGAGTGCACCACCTTCTGAGGCAGTCTACTCTACTGTCAACAACTCTTAGAACTTTATCAGATGCAGTCTTTAAAACGTTCTTTTGCTGGCACCCCCCCCCATTTTTGTGCCAGCAAAAGAACGCCCCCCCCCACTCATCTCCTTTCCTGGCAAAGACTTCTCCGTGAATGAAGAGAAGGTGAATGGAGCCCTGTTCACTTCCTTGTTTGAAATCTTGCGTGATTTCATCATGTGGGAAATTCAAAATTTAAAACAGAAATAAAGCATCTAAAGTTTACACAAGCACCTATACATACTTAAAAAAACCCAAGTAATGTGGGGAGGGTCAAAAAATGTTTGTCACTTACCTGGATGTCCCAATTTGACCTGGAAGTGTTCACGCCAGTCCGGCCACTGACAGGATAAGTATGAGATTTAAAGAGACAGAGGTGTTGCATGCTGGCAATGCTGGCAAAAAAGCAGCAGGGAGATCTATTGACAGCTTAAGCTGTCAATTAAAAACAACGGGGGTTTTGCTCTTTATAACTGTTAAAGAGTGATGTTATTTGATCTGCGCACCCTTTCACAGTTTTGTGGCATCGTGATGACGCCATATTTTCCTCGTCTGATAAAGTCCTTATAGTCAAGAGGTTCTTCTTAACGTTTAGATGGAATCTCTTTACTTGTAATTTGAATCCATGGGTTTGTGTTCTAGCCTCTGGAGCAGCAATCTTCTACGTGACATCCCTTTAAGTATTTAAATATAGCTATTGTAGCACTTCTCAATCTTCACTTCTCCAAAGACATAGTCTGGAATATCAGTATGCAAAGGGATCTTGTAGCACCTTTGAGACTTGAGAAAGTTGTAGCATAAGCTTTCATAGACTTCAGTTTGTATCTGAAGAAGTAGACTGAAGTCTACAAAAGCTTATGCTACAACTTCTCTCTCACACTTAGGCTGCTGACACACTGCATAAATAATGCAGTTTGACACTACTTTAACTTCAGCCTGGTCTACACTGGCCAAATACCCCAGCTTGCCCTTGGACTTTATCAGACCAGGCAAATGTGGTGCCATAAGGACGCCTAATTAATGCAAAAGGGTACTCATACCAGATAACGTTGTCCTTTCGTGATCATATGTAGGGAATAAGGCTATCAACATGATCGCTGCCAAGCATCCTCTCCAACTCGCCATCCATGGTATACAGAAGAACTTATGAAGATGAAGTGGGTTGGACAACAACTAGAGTGCATCTGGCGAAAAACTCGGCTCTTACCTGACAGGACTCATCATAGGAAATTTCTTCGTTCCTATAGAGAGGCAATATGTGCAGCAAGGAAATCTTTCTCGTCTGCACGTGTTGCGTCTGCAGAGTCTCACCCGGCAGAGCTATTTAGGGTGGTGAGGGAACTGACACCGGTTCCACCTGTGCAAAACCCATTACTAAACCCAACAACAACCTGCTGTGATGCATTCAACAACTACTTTGCAGACAAAATCTCTCAGATAAGAGCCAACTTGGACACGGGGGTTGTAGCAGATTCGATTGATGAGGCATCCAGTAACTTTGTTGATGAGGTTATACTGGATCAATTTCAATTTGTAAGCACTGATGATGTGGACAAGCTCCTTGGTAGTGTGAGGAAGACTACCTGCCCTCTTGACCCTTGCCCTTCATGGCTGGCTGTCCAGAGGGGTGATGCCTTGAGGATGTTCCTTAGGGACATCATCAATGCATCCCTTAGGGAAGGTCACGTTCCAGCTTGCTTGAAGGAAGCGGCAGTTAGACCGCTCCTAAAAAGACCTTCCCTTGACCCTCTGGATATGAACTATAGGCCAATCTCCTTACTACCTTTTTTGAGCAAGGTGATCGAGAGGGTGGTTGCTCTCCAACTCCAAGCTGTCTTGGAAGAAACTGATTATTGAGATCCATTTCAAACTGGCTTTAGGATGGGATTCGGAGTTGAGACTGCCATGGTTGCCTTGGCTGATGACCTTTGAGCATTGACAGGGGTAGGGTGCCCCTGTTGGTCTCAGTGGCTTTTGACATAATAGATCATGACATCTCTTGGATCACCTGAGAAGGCTAGGAATTGGAGGCACTGCGCTGCAGTGGTTCTGTTCCTTCCTTTCGGGCAGATTCCAGAGGGTGATGCTCGGGGACAGTTGCTCTGCAAGGAAAGAGCTTAATTGTGATGTCCCGCAAGGCGCCACCCTGTCCCTGATGTTATTCAATATATACATGAAGCCGCTGGGCGAGATCATCCAGAGGCATGGGCGGGGTGGTATCAGTACACTGATGGATCCTAGATATATTTCTCCATGCCTCGGTCTTCAGCTCTGACTTCAAATGGTATCTCTTATCTTAATGATTGTCTTAAGGCAGTAATGGACTGGATGAGGGAAAACAAATTGAAGCTGAATCCAGATAAAACGGAGGTACTCACGGTAGCAGCCCCGAACCCAGGTATTGGGATACAATCTCCAGTCCTGGATGGGGTCACACTCTCCTCCAAGGACTATGTTCGCAGTCTGGGGGTGCTCCTGGACCCATCGCTCCAGATAGTGAATCAGGTAAATGCAATGGTCAGGAGTGCCTGTTATCAGCTTCAGCTAATATGCCAGCTGTGCCCTTTCCTGGAAGTTGGGGATCTTGAAACCGTACTACATGCTCTGGTAACCTCTTGTCTTGATTTCTGTAATGCACTCTACATGGGGCTACCCTTGTGCTAGGTCCGGAAACTTAAATTAGTACAGATTATGGTAGCCAGACTGGTCTCGGGTACATCCAGAAGAGACCATATAACATCAATCTTAAAATCACTCCACTGGCTGCCCATTTGTTTCTGGGCCCAGTACAAGGTGTTGGTTATCACCTTTAAAGCCCTAAATGGCTTGGATCCAACCTATTTTTGGGACTGCCTCCTTCCATATAATCCTCCCCATGCACTCATGTCTTCTGGGAGGAATTTGTTACAACCTTTAAAACTAGGCTTTTTTCAACCTCCCGGAGGGCCTTTTCGGCTATCGCTCCCAGATTATGGAATCATAGAATCATAGAATTGCAGAGTTGGAAGAGACCACAAGGGCCATCCAGTCCAACCCCCTGCCATGCAGGAAATCACGATCAAAGCATCCCCGACAGATGGCCATCCAGCCTCTGTTTAAAGACCTCCAAGGAAGGAGACCCCACCATGCTCCGAGGGAGTGCGTTCCACTGCCGAACAGAATGGCCTGCTGAATGAGACCCATCATATCACCACCCTAAATAGCTTTTAAAAAGCTCTTAAGATGGATCTCTTCCGGCAGGCCTTTCCTGAATAGATACCCGGCTGTCAAAAAAGGAAATCTCACCTGTCCCAATCTCTCCACATCCAGTGTCCATTGTTCATTTTTACTCTTTATTTTTATTTATTTATTTATTACATTTTTAAGTATGTTTTTAATTCCTAAATTATTTAATTGTATTTTAAGGGGGGTGGGATTGAGGGGTTGGATATATATTTTAATTGTTGTAAGCCGCCTCAATTGCGTTTCGTAGAGGGGTGGGATATAAATACATTTTTTATTATTATTATTAGGCATACTTTTTTTTACTGATGGGCCAAGCCATTAATAGATCTCCCCTGGTGCTTTTTTTTTGCCAGCATTGCCGGTGTTTGAAACTTTGTGCCATTGTGCTCACATGAATGCAGTGTGAATGACAGAACACTTCTGGTGAGATTGGGCCAGCTGGGTAGGGGATGCTCTTTTTTTTTTTTTTAACCTCCCTGGTTTACTTGTAATTTTTTAGTGTGTTTTTGTGCTTGTGTGAACATTTTATGTGTTTCTTTTTCTTTCTTTTTTTTTAAACATTTCCCATGCTTGCGTCTTCTCATGAGATTCGCCGAGATCACAAGCATGGAAGTGAATGGACCATTCACTCTCTGTCAATGCTGGGGTTGTCTTTTACCGGGACTGAAGGTAAGGTCTGGTGTGTGTGTGGGTTCTTTTGCTGGTGTAAAAACAGTGCAAAGTATGCCGGCAAAAGAACAAGTAAAGAGGCTTATCTGATAAAGTCCTTTGTTCCAGAGCCCTGTATTCCAGATGACATAGGACATTTACCCTGACCTGCCCCCAGACAGTCCAAATGACCCCCGGGGCAAATACAGGACTGGAACAGGAGCAAGCCAGGATAGGGCCTTTTATCATGTATTGAGAAAATACTCGGTTTAATCCGTTTCTGCCAGATCGGTCCCCATGTGGCCATGGGAGCCCATCCCAGAATGCTGTTCCTCACTGCCACTCCCAGCTCCCTGGATCTCCTGGAAGCCAGGCAGGGGTCCTGCAGCATGTGAGCAAGGCTGGTCACATGCAGGGGGCCTTGGTCACACATGGGACCCCTGCCTGACATCCACTTTAGTGAGGAAATGGAGGCCATGACAGCCGTGGCTTCAGCGATGGGTTAGCTTCCTGTTTGGACTCCGGCCCATTTTTCTGGATGGTAACAAGGGGAAATGGGCCAGATCCAGAGTCGGGTTACACTGCAGGGAGCCAGGGTATCCTGCCTGGTGTAGATGAACCCTGCCATGGCTCAATGCTATGGAATTCTGGGATTTGTAGTTTTGAGAGATATTCAGCCTTCTCTGTCAGAGTGTGCTGGAGCCACAACAAACTGTAATCCCAGGATTCCCTAGGATGGAGCCATGATAGTTCAAGCTGTGTCAAACTGCATTCTTTTTGCACTGTGCCAGCAGCCTTAGTCTCAAAGGTGCTACAAGATCCTTTTGCATCTTCAAATTAAACATACCTAGCCTCATAAGCTGTTCTTCATAGGGCTTAATTTCCAGACTTTTTACCATGCTGGTTGCCCTCCTCTGAATGTGTTCATGTTATTCAAATCCACATGGTTGCTTACCAAGCATATCACCCATCTTGGTGTGTTATCTAATGGGGCCTACATAAAAACTGTAGTAAAGATTTGGACCTGATCAATCAATTATTTAGAATAACTACTGAACAAACTCTTTGGAGTTTTGACGTTTTTGCTGCAGATTCTAGAATCTAGAAAGTACACTCATGAGCTGATTTTGATCAAACTTGATACTGACCCTTTGGTTGACATCCCAAATATTTTTATGCAAATTGGGGACCATTCAGCAAGTTTATTATTATTATTTCCAGAATTCCAGTCCATATAGATGGTGTGATTTTATTTTTAAGGACTGTAGGTGCTGTTAGTGAAATGCTGGTTTTATTCGAATTAAACATCACTAACATCAACTTGTTGAATATCAGCATCAGCCCAAGCAATGCTGGGTAAATGTCCTCGTTCCCTACATTTTGAGGAAATCAGGAAAAGGATTCCTTCTTCCACCTGGCTTTGATGTTTACACTTAGGCATCTTTCACAAAAGGCAATAACCTGCTTCATTTAAAAAATAAAAACAGGGAAGTAGACTATACGATATACAATATGGGAGATGTTTATCTTAATTTTTTAATAATTTAAGCCCTTCTCTCTGTCCCACCAGCTTCCCAGGCTCATTTGGTGGGAACAAGGGAGAGGGCCATCTCAATGGCTGCTCCCAGACTTTGGAACTCACTCCCCAGAGAGGCCAGGATGGCCCCATCCTTGCTCTCCTTCCAGTGGCAGGTTAAAGCATTTTTATGCTGCCAGGTTTTTACAAACTGACAAGGGCTGTGCTTTTAAGGCCATACAGTGCAGTTTTAAAGTCCACTCAGTATAGGCTCACTGAGAGGCACCTGGCACAGCCTGGGGACAAACTAACCCAGGAGTAGCCAAACAGCAGAACTGCATAACAGAAAGGCCACAAAAACAAAGGGTTCAGCTAGCAGCTGTTTCACTGCTCTGACACTCTTTCACACACAACAAGAGACTTACAGGCAGTAAGGTTCATCCAAAGATATCTGGAGGTCTTCATCTTCAGTTACAGTATAAACAAACACAGTATATACATAGCAAACCTCATTAACAAACCCAAAAGGAATTTCTCCAACATCCACCAACATTCCTCTTTCTCCATGACCCCAACCTACACACAATGTATCTTGTGCTTTGCCTATATAGGAGTGTTTGATTGTCAGCCTTCTGCCTAGCCACAGCTGTGAACAAACCCACTTCACCTGTGCTAGCCTGTGGTCTGTTGTGCTAATATTTTTCCTTTTTCACTTAAAGCAATATTAATAGTTTTAAAAATGCATTTTAATATTTTAAATGTTTAATGTTTTAAACTTATAAATTGTTTAATTCTTTTTTAAATTTTGTATTTATAATGTTATCTTTACTTTTGTATTGTTTTTAACTTTTATTGTTTTAAAGATGTTGATAGCTGCCTTGAACCCCATTGTTGGGAAAAAGAAGGGGTATAAAATGATGATGATGATGATGATAGCCCCTAGAAATGGAGGTAGTTTGGGTTCTAGTTGTTTACCCACCCCAGTAAACTGAATGAGATTGATGTCTGAACAGAGTGGAATGTTATTTTTTAAAAGTGATCACTGAGATTCTACATCTCCAAAAACATGACTATGGCATGTCTCCCAACCTGATTCCCCAACCTTATCTTAATGGCCTCATCAAGTGTATGAAGTGATGGAGGGCTCTTCTGCTGGTGTTTGGGGCACAGCAGAGTGATGTTTCCAGCTCCTGCGCATCGTGACCTGTGGTTCAATGAGGAGTTGAGACAGTGGTCCTGCTTCTGATTGTTGCACCACAGATCACTGGTGTGAGGGGGCTGGAAATGTCAGCCTTCTGCACACCAACTGAACAGACCTCCACTGCTGGACATGGCTGCTAGCTTTTAAGTTAGGTGTCTGGTGCTATAGTCAGCAAGCAATCCAAGAGTCAGGTGATTATAAGGCAAAGAGCTGTAGGTACACAATCCAGCCAATCTAGTAAGATGGAAGAACAGGAGCAAGGACATCAGCTAGTCCAGGAGTTGTTACATCAAGCCAGTAATTGAGATAAGCAAAGCCAACAAGAGGTAAGACAATGGACTTTATCAGATGCAGCAAATACGGCATCATAACAACACCCAATTAATGCAAAAGGGCACACATATCAGATGATGTCATCTTTTTGCAAGTTTGTATTGTGAAAAAGCTGGTTTTTTTATTGATGGACCAAGCCATCAACAGATCTCCCATGGCGCTTTGTTGCTGGTATTGACAGCATTTGAAACTGTGCACCATTGTGCTTACGTGAATACAGCGTCTATGACAGAACACTTCTGGGTGAGATTGTGAAAACCAGGTAGGGGACACCCTTTTTATGAACCTCCCTGGTTCACTTTTAAGTTTTAAAGTGTGCTTCTGTGCTTGTGTCTACGTTTTGTGTCTTTACATTTTTGATGCATTTTTGAAATTTATCATGTTCGCGTCTTCTCATGAGAATCGGCGAGATCTTGAACCAGGAAGTAAATGGAGGTCTGTTCATGCTCCATCAATGCCTTTGAATGCTGCTCAAAATAAGGTCTGATAGGAAGGGTTCTTTTGCTGGCAGAAAAATGGTTTAAAATATGGAGGCTTGTCTGATAAAGTCCACAGAGTCATCAACCATAGACAGTCCAAGGTCAAGAGGACATGAGAGCACTGTCAGTCACTAAGACAGAATGGTTGCAAGTTACAAAGGGTTTGTCTATACAAGGCAAAAAATGTGGATTGCTCCATAGTAATGGCAATTTGCAGGAGCTGCTATTTGTTTTAACAGGGTTTTTTTTTTTTTTTGGCAGATCACAGGCATGAGAAGCCTGTTATCAAGTTATAGTGGCATAAGTCCAGCTCACACCATCATAGCCCACTTTTTTTTGGATGTTATGGAGATAGAATTCTGTTTTGACTGCAACCACCCAAACCTCCCAACCTCTCTTTTCAGTGTAGTGGCATCTCCTGAAGACAGCCATTTCCATCAGTGGAAAACAGAGGGAGCAGCAGACAAGGGTCCAACTACAGTATTTTCCTTTAGCTGGCTGCACAGCAGTAATGCCATCTTCAGGAGCTGCCTAAGGACTCCCAAGAGATCCCTAAGGATGCTTGTCACTATGTGTGCAGCTAAAGAGCTGTATGTATCTCTGCTGCTCCCCTGCTCTCCAGTGACATGGAAATGGTTGGGGGGTTGCCACACAGAAAAGGTGGTTCTAGGAGGGGTTGTACTGGGACACATATCACAGCTGTATGCCAGAGATATGTCTCTTCGTGTAGGATCTCAGCCAATGTTGTAGAAATAATAAGCAAATTTTATTCCATCCCCACCCTCACAGATATATTGATGTTACCAGTTTTTATATTATTTTGCAAAAGGAATGTGGCTATATCGTAATTATTCTTAGAACCTAATGTCTTTCAAGTAACCTTTCACACAACTATGTAGAACAGCTTTTCCCAATCTGGTGCCTTCCAGTCTGTTGACCTAAAGCTCAGAGCTGGCTAGGAGATTCTGGGAGCTTTAGTGCAACATATGTAGAGGACACAAGGTTGAGGAAAGCTGATTTAAAGGATTTCACAGCTGGTCCTTTCTCACACGTATATTCAAGAGGGATCTTTTGACTGGCTTACTGTTTTCAGTTCCCAAATGGACATTTGTTTCATACTTGTGTCATAGGACTTTATCAGACGAGGTACATACTGCTAAAAAAGCATCATTTAGGATGCGATGATAACACAAAGGACAAAATTATCAGAAGTTCTCATCATTCAGCTGTTCCCAGGTGTAGCACTGGTGCGGACAGGGCATCGCTTTTTTATTGACGGACTCCCTCTCTCTGGCTTTTCTTCGCAAACGAAGATTCAGGAAGGACTCATCCCGCGCTTTCTGCAAGCGCGCTGATGACTAAAAAGGCCAATCAAAGATAAACAAGTCCGGTTGCAAAAAGCACAGCAGAAGGTCTCCTTGGGTGATGTTTTTGGGTTGTGATTCTTTCTGCGTTGTCGTTTCTCTTCAAGACTTGTTCGTCGTGAGTTCTCAAATAAGGCTGCAGCATTGTGGATAGTGCGTCTCCATGCCTCCCGATGTGAGGCCAGGGCGGACCACTGTTGGTGATCAATTTGGCCAAGCCTGAGATGTTGTTTCAGGGAGTCTTTGTATCGCTTTTTTGGAGCGCCCCTCTTACGCTGACCCGTGGCGAGTTCACCGTAGAGTAGTATTTTTGGGAGGCGATGGTCCTCCATCCTAGAAATATGCCCTGCCCAGCGCAGCTGTGTTCTCAATATCATGGCCTCAATGCTGGTGATCCCTGCTTGCTCAAGGACAGCAACATTCGTCACATAGTCAGTCCAGTGTATATTTAGGATTGTGCGTAGACAGCGCTGATGAAAGCGGACTAAGCCATCAATAAAAAGTGACGCCTTACGTATTTCATGCCTGTGCTACGTCCCTGGAACAGCTGAACTATGTCATCTGATAATTTAATCCTTTCGTGTTATCATCACGTCCTTTTTGCCGCATCTGATAAAGTGCATACTGTCCACTCACATTCGGCTTGTGTACCCGTGTGTGTGTGTGTGCCTTCAAGTCACCTGTTGACTTATAGTGATCCCATGGATTTCATAGGGTTGTCTTAGGCAAGGAATATTGGTGTTGCCAAACAGTCAGTGACACAACCACCCTATGTAATATAACAAATCAAGACAATTAATAAACCTATATGCTTGAAGTTGGTATTTTTTTGTCATTTCATTTTTTGTCATTTCATTTTGTCATGTTTCCTTCAGGTTATGGGAGAAGATGCTAATTGCTATTATTATTTAATAACAAAATGCTATTATTAATTAATAATACACAACAGGTATCCAAGTAAGCATTTGGAAAACCCAGCAATAAAATTTGAGTTTTGGCTCCAAGGTTCATTGAAGAATGGCAGGCTGCCAGTCAATTCTACATGATATTTGTAATGCTTCAGTATCAGTTCATGGAAACCAGTGATAAGCCTTACAATTCAATGCAGCTCACATAGGTCAAAATATTCTTATGAACATACATGTACACGTGTAAGCCTCTCTCTCTCTCTCTCTCTCTCCAATGCCTCCAGGCTTTTCTGTCTTCCTGTCACACCAGCACACTCACACTGCTCTACTCATCGAGGCTACCTTGTATGTGATTGACGATAATTAGGTTTCAACTGCCTTCTGATGCAGAAATACACACCATTACAGCTGGGCTGGTTTCTGCTCCTGCAATCATGCCTCTGAAAGGGTATTGATTCACTCTTTCACATTTTTAAAAGGTCATAGCAATAATTCCATCTGAACTGTGCTAAGTGAAAATAGTTTGCAGAAATAATATGGTTACTGCTTAGCTTAGATACAACTGAAAGCTATAATCATTGCTTGTTGTTGTTGCTGTTTTTTTAAAAAGTACATTTTAATTACATCCCCCACCCTCAGCTTTTATTGGACAATTTAAATACCTCCAGATTTTTGAAAGAAGAGAAAACCTTCTTTGCTTCTGTGAGTCTTGGGTTTATGCAGACTTATCCCCCCTTCCCTTATATTTCTGCATGGTATGCTGCAGGAATGCTTGATTTAACACATAATTCCTTTTAAACATGTTACAAACTAAAAAACAAACAAACACCCCCCCACACACAAATTGTTGCCTCCCCTTTCTCATGGAAAAGTTCTGTTTCATACACTTAACTTTTTTAAATTTCAGAGGCAATTGTGCTAAATAGTGCCTCCAACAATAAAATCATGGGCATTGGGATGACCCTGGTTCTACACCCTTTTGGCACTCCTTCACATATGCAGGGCATTATTTGATTCCTCACTGTCTTGCGTATTCAGCGGAATCTATGAACAGGCTCAAATAAAAAAGCCTTGTGCTTTTACTGATGTGTCACACTCACACAATGTAATTTTTTTCTAGGGACTCTGATTTGTTTTAGGCGCCTGCAGGGCATCTACTGTATGTCTTTAGCCGTTTTACAGAAAAGAGCATTTCAGCAGACATAGCTTGCATGACAAGGTGTAGAACCCTTATCTTCTACTGTATCTAGCCACCATATCATCCATGTAGTCATGACATGTCTAGATTTCAACAGCAGGGATGGAGAATGTACAGCCCACCTGCTGTTGCTACACTACAACTCCCATTATTCCTGGCCATTGGCCATGCAGGCTGGCAGTCAAGGGAGAAGAATTCAGCTATATCTGGAAGGTCCACAATATGATGCATGGTTCTGTCTAAAAGGCCCCTCCTCAACACTATTATTATAAGCAAGTTCTTTTGCATTTTAATTTTTAAGAAATAGTTTGCGTACCAATGTGTAGAAAAGCCAGAACTACCACACAATGTGATGACAATTACATATATCTACAAAGCCCAACATTTGATATTGCACTGGGAATCTTTATATGCTCATGAAATTCATGGGGTCGCCATTAGTCAACAAGCAACTTGAAGGCACATGCATGCACACGTACACACGCACGCACACACACACACACACAAACACACACAGGATTTCTCATAATTCATTCTAAAACCTATTTGCTAGTATACTCTTAACATCCACAGCCTGCCATTTAGCATCCATGTCAAGCAGCAATTGTACATGAATCTCATAAATAGTTGGAAGATATGTGATAGGTTAGCTAACCTTGTTTGCACAGATGAAATGCCACAGACCTGAAATCCATTCATACTCCTAAGCACTGTGCTCTCCTCTGCTTTTCTGTTCACAGTGCTGTAAATTTGTCAGCCTAATGGGACACTTTGTAGATGTTTTCCTTTTTAAGTGCTCTAACAGGAGTGGGTATTACATTGATCCAAATTCCAGCTTAGCATTTAATTTTGTGGTGACTGGGGTTAGTATTTTTAGCCATATAAAAAGAATGAAGTGATATTTTATTTCCTAAGTGGATCAAATTTGTTCTCAACACCAGGAAGAAATTACAGCCCACTCTCCAAGAATTGAATTGAAGCAGCCACTATAGAAGGGCCATTAAATTCTAAGATTACGCTATATCAGTGGTGGGGATCGTGCAGCCCTTGAGATGTTGTTGGACTGCAACTCCCAGCATCCTCCACCATTGTTTATGATGACTAGGGCTGCTGGAACCTGCAGTCTATCAACAGCTAGAAGGCTGCATGATTCCCATCCCTGCCCTAGATTTTCATGGAGGATATGAACACATATTCTGAGCCATGGGGAGAGGGGTATGGTTCATTTGAAGAACTGTTCCAGGGAAGTTATGTATATTTTGGAACTAAGGGCTTGTCTAGACTTGCCAGAATACACTGGCTTTGTGCTGGCATATTCTTGCCCCAGATCAGGCCTTTTGCCCATCACCTACACGAAACGGACATGTTGGCCCGTACTGGTGGTCACCTCCACCACTGGTGCATGTCACTCCCTCTGAAGCCAAGGAGGATGCCTGCAGCATGTGAGCAAGGCAGTTTTGCATGCAGGGGGCCTTGATCACATGGGGGGGTGTCCTTCTTTGCTTTAGAGAAACACCAGGAGCAGCAGTGGCAGCTGCAGATACAGACTGGTATGCAGATCCAGGTTTTTAAAAATGATGTGGGTTTTCCTGTGTATTTAATAAAAGATTGTAATGGGCTTTACCTTGCCTTCTGCTTGTCTTTTCAGAGAAAACAATGGCAACCCCTCTGAACAAATATGGCCAAGAAAACCACATGATAGGGTCACCATAGTGTCTTCATAAGTCAGAAACGACTTGAAAATACACAACAACAACCACAATCACAAAAGCGCCTAAGAATTCAATAAATTAGACAAGAGGTCCATATGGTTTCTTAATAGTTTCAAAATGCAAAACAACAACAAACAGGAAACATTGGATAAAGCCGCCCCAATTGTTTTAACAGAGGGGCGGGGTATAAATAAATTATTATTATTATTATTATTATTATTATTATTTACACTAGCAGTTTTCACAGGGGAGAAAGGAAACAGCCCTTCCCCAAGGGCTGTATTAAGACTGGTGCTAATTGCTGTTTCATAAATGACCTGAAGTCAGCTAGATACAGTGAAGCTGTCATGTTGGTGGGTGACACGGAGTGATTCAGGAAGGTGGAAAAAAGTGCTTTAGTTCAGGGGGGAAATACCCATTTCAGCTTGGTTTGATATTTAAAGTTGATTTCCAAGGTGCTGAGCCCTATTGCTTTTAAAATTTTAACTAAAGCCCAGAGCAGATTTCAGCCCCAACGATGGGAGTGGTCACTGCCACTGAGGGTTACTATTCAGTAGTGTGTGTGTGAAACATCCAGCTTGGAGTAAGGATGGAGAAATCTCTCAATTTCCTTTTCTCTTGAATTTAGTTTTTTTCCCCAAAAAGAGCTCATTTTTTTCCATCCTGAAAATGAAGAAAAGTGTGACTTTTTCAGTAAATTCTTCAAAAACAATGCAAATGAAATTGTCCCATCTTCACTGGTCAAATTCAGTATGCTGAACTGTTGCCATGATGGAGAGGACCAAGTTGTACACACTAGCTAAGTAGCTACTAAAAATGAGGGGTGTCTTACAAAAAAGAAGCAGCAGCTCTAATTTGGCATTAACTCTGTTGAATACACAAAGATTTGAAAAAAGGATTTTAAGAATTAAGCATGGAAGGATAAATGAGGTAGTTTTGTTTTCTCTTACGTTCAATTTTTATTATTATTTTTTAAAAAACAATTTCTTTCTATTCTAAACATGAAGAAACTTGGAAATTTTGGCATGTTCTTATAAAAAATGAGCTAAAATGAAATTCAACCTATTCCCTATACAGGAGATGAGATTTTCACACTACACTGTTATAGTGTTATTATTCCACTTTAACTGCTCTGGCTTCCTCCTGTGGAATTCTGGGGTTTGTAGTTTAGTGAGGCCTAAGAGCTCTCTGGCTAAGAGTTGTACATGCCCCTCCCTAAACTGCAAATCCCAGGATTCCACAGGAGGAAGCCATAGCAAATAAAGTGGAATAGTAACACTATAACAGTGTAGTGTGAAAATCTCCAAGGAGATGTAAAAATGATAGGACTCATGAATATTCAAATTGGATGTGCTAATAGCACATGTCAGCTCTGTTACATCTGCCCCGTCTAGCATGTCCATAATTTAAACACTATGTCCTTGTGTGTATAACCTGGATTTCTAAAATGATAGCATAGAAAGATATAGCAGGCTAAATAGGAAAGGAAAAAAAAATAGCAGGAAATCTAGTGCAAGCAGGACAGTATGTGGTCTAGACAGCATAGCATAACGCAAGAAGTTCGTAACTGCTTACTCCATTGATAGTGTGCTATAATTGAGTTCTGCCATGAGGATCCTGTAAAATGAATAGCCTCTGATGCAATTGGAAGTGCATCTGTTAAGGCCAGGCACTTAACCCTGCTTTCCAGTGCTGTCTTCTGAAACCGGCTTTCCCCTTTTCTGTGTTAATAACAGGGCACTGTGTCTGCCACTGAAAAGACTCTGAAAGTTTTGAACATCTTGGTTGCCTACTTCAGTGAACTTTTGCTGTAGCAGAATGTCAAGGTCAGGAGATGATTGAAGAACCTTCTTTCTCTCCTGAAGTCAGTGTTCCTATATGATATTGTTTTCCACTGTAGAAGATTCTCTTAAAAATGAGGTTGAGATCCCTAAAGAAATTGCTTCAATCAGCAACAGTGCTTAATGACTGTTAATGGGAAGTGGAGATAGGATAGTAAGTGTTACTTTGATTAATAAGAGAACTGCAGAGAATTTAAATTGTGCCACTGATGGATTATTTTCTTCAAGCTTGATAAGCGCTTCTCATTTGTTCTTAAATTTGGTCAATACTGTTAAAGACAGCAAAATGAAGTATAATTAATTCTATTACAGCTGCTTAGACCTGGTGCTAACCACGAAACAGATTATGATGCAGACAACAGTGTTAAGTAATGCTTTTGACAGTGTTTTGGGAGAGTAGCCGAAAAGACAGCAGCCTGACCAAATCCCACCAAATTTGCCAAGTCCACCAAGCAAGCCACAGCTGCTTCTACCTGGAAGACCCTCCCATTAGCCAGAATCATAAAACGAAACTTCCATGTTCAGAGGCAGGTTACCTTTAAATAACAGGTGCAGAGGCGGCGGTGGGGAATAAGCAAAGGTTATTATTTTAATGCTGTACCAGTAAACTTTCTAGAGTCATTTGTCTGGGCTTATTCGTGGCAGACAATAATTTGGGAAGACTACCTGCTGGCTAGGTTATTGTGGAAGTTTTGTCTTTAAAAGTAATCCCCCTCCCACAAGTTCTGGTACTAGATTAGATGTCCAAGGCAGCAAACTGAGTACAAGACAGGCTGCTGTCACACTGCAGAAATAATGCAGTTTGATACCACTTTAACTGCCATGGCAAAATGCTATAATATTCTAGGATTTCTGGTTTTGTGAGATATTTAATCAGCGAGCTCTGGTGCCACAACAAACTACAAATCCCAGGATTCCCTAGGATGGAGCCATGATAGTTAAAATGGTGTCAAACTGCATGATTTCCTGCAGTGTGGCAGCAGCCTAGAGGTGAGGGTCTAGGCTCCAAAACTGCCCACACCCATTGCCCACACTTTTGCTGTTAAAACACCCATTTTTAAAAGGGCAATTCAGAAGGAAGAAAGAGAGGCATGGCCTGCTCAAAACCCTAAGGTGAATACAGTACAATGAAACAGGCATGGTTCCCCACCCCTATTTCTTTAAACGGAGGGATTGGAGGTTCTTTGCCATCTGTTAGTCTGCATCTATTTGGAAGTCCCTTTTACCTATGTCTGGTTACTGGGCTCCCAGCTCATGAACCAATCAGGCAGAATTAGCATCAACACTCCACTTAAGCACTTTTAATTCTTAGAGATTGTTAGATGATGGGGGAAAAATCCTCAAAGAATGTGGGCAGAATACCTTTTGTCCAGATGAGCTCCTGCCAGGATTCGACAAATTGAGAAGGAGAGGGGGCTGAAAACTCCAAGTAGTTCATAATAACAGATTTTGCTGTTTCTCACAATCTTTTTAAAAAAGTACATGAAAATGCTCATAACAGGCTGTCTGAACAACCAATTTGAATTGGGGCACATCCAGGAAGTCAAAATGTGACTGATGGGATGTGCACAGGGGCGGGATTGCCAATGACAAAGTGGCTAGAGCCACCATTGTTGTTTTCAGGGACACAATCGAGCGCATGATCGAGCACTATTTTGAAGTGGCAGAGCAAAAAAATATCATTGTAAGCAGATCACTCTTCCTTATCTGTCATTTAACAGCAAAAAGACGGGGACGGAGGGAGCTTTTTGGGAGATAATAAGGCAAGTAATTCACTCGCAACCACCATCTTTCCTCACGGGCATGCTCCATGTGAATTGCAAACTTGGATAGCTATCCATGCCAGCGATCTTGCGAATGATTTGTGGGGACAAATGAACACTGCTGCGATAGTGATGGAAAATGTGCTGTTTTCCACACTTAATTCTCCCATCTAGGTGAGCCCTTAGTATCTCAGGATATTGAATGTGGGACAATGAGCAACCACTGATAACCTTTTAGGCTATTTTATTTAAAACAGTAATGGATATACAAATATACACTCCCAATCAGTGCCTGTTTGGTTTGACTTGACCTGCACCTGGGCAATATCTGGCAGCTGTTGCAGAGCCCAGCAAAAATTGTTTCTTAAGGGAGGTACTGGATACCTCATTATGCAATGTCAGAAAAAGTAGTTCTGGTAGCATAACCACTATCATGAAGGATTCTGGCTTACATTTCTTTCCCATCCATAGTAAGCTCAGGCTCGAGGCATCTGAGATAAAAATTCGATCCATGAAGCTCCAGAACCATGGCAGGAACCATGCTTTTCTTCTTTTTTATTATTATTCCATACAAACTGAGAGTGTGAAGAAATCTTTGTGAATGCAGCTGGGAAAGTCTCTCAGATGAAGCCTTTTAGCATCTTTGCAGTAGCACTGTGGACCCTTTTTATTAGGTTTCAACCACCATCTTTGTTAGGGGTTTCAATGTGTAACCCTTGGAAATTTATGTCATAAAGAGATACCATATATTCCATTTGTCTGTAGAGGATAAAGCTGAAGGTTAAACAGCTATGCAGTAGACTAGGCAGCTGATGTTTTTCAGCCAGCTTATCTCAGTATGACTAATAAAGTGGAGATAACATACTAGGGATGATGTCAGATGATGTCACCAGTCACCAGTTGAATGAAGGAGAGTTGCTAGAACTTGCTAGAACAGCTAGGAAACCCTATATAAGTTATGGTGCAAGGGAGCCCACTTCACTTCTTCAACTGTCTTCTTCAATTGACTTCTTTGACTGACTGCTAACTGTAAGCTTAGCTATTAGAGCAATGATTTTGTTTGTAGTTTAGGATGTAAACAATAAAGACTGTTAGTTTTTAGACACTAAATGTGTCCATCTACTCATTGAACACTGAACATGCTGGAAGCATCTGGACCAGGCTTTTGCTACTCTGCTAACCTGACTGCTGGCTGGACTCCTGAACATAGACTCCAGCAGGCTGTGGCATGACAATCTTAAAGGTCCTGCTCTAGTGCAAACATTGTAATTGTTGTGCTACAATAGTTCTTGCGTAAGAAGAAAATACAAATCACACAACAATGCTTGATCACATCTGCCACTCTTTTTAGCTTTTTAGTGTCTGTTTAGCTTTCAGGTTTTGAATCTTTCCTCCATAGGCCTGAATTTTAATAAAGAAGTATGATATAAATTTAGTTTTGAAGAACCACTCATACAAATATGAGAGCAAGTGTAGTGTTGTGCTTTGAGTGCTAGACTGTAGGGGCATCCACACTAGATAAATAATCCAGGTTGAAACTGGATTATTTGCATGGCTCCTTCCTATGGAATCCTGGGATTTGTAGTTTGGCGAGGCACCAGCACTCTTTGTCAGAGAAGGCTAAAGACCTTGTAAAACTACAAATCCCATGATTCCATCAGAAGGAGCTATGCAAATAAACCAGTTTCAAATGGGATTATTTGTGTGGTGTGTATGCCCCAGAGGATTCTGGAGACGAGGGTTTGAATCACTGCTCAGCCATGGAAACCCAGTGGGTGACCTTTGGCAAGTCATACTCTCTCAGCTTCAGAGGAAGGCAAAGGCAAATCTTGTCAAGAAAACCCATGATAAATTTGCCTTAGGGTCATCATAACTTGGAAACTATTTTAAGGCAGGCAACAACAAATTCGTACAAATAGAAACTATTCTGCTGAAGGTTAGAGTTTTCTTAATGAAAGGCTTGAGGTTTTGGTGGAATTCAATTGGTGACCTATAGCCATTACTTGGATGTAATATCTTTTTGAAGTTGATTAAATCATATAAAATTTCAATTTGCACTGTAATATTCTGTGAAGGATGGAAACACAAAAGTAATAAATATAATAGTGCTTCTTCCACAACATTTTATTGTTGATTTTGTTAAACCCTCTTACATACAGCAGCCAGATTATTTATGTTGGTGTACTAATTTTCTATCTCCAAATTTAATTCTGTAAGAGTTAATTACAAATTAGAATAAAACAAATGTGGTTGTAAGCACTAGTCAAGTGCTGCAGAATGACAGTATATTTTTACAGGAGGAGTTATGTACATGTGCTTTAGCAATTAGAATTCCAAACTACGTCCATGTTTACTTTCCAATGACCAGTCAGAAAAATAAAGCACACTAAATGCAAGAGGGCAATCTCATGCTATAACAATTAGATGTCTTCCAGCACTTCAAGGAACACTCTTTCTAAATAGCTGCTAAACACATTGGTGGGCATCCTACATTGCAGTACGAATTCATAACCTTGATCTGTAACTGCTCTGTATTCACCTATGCAACATATTCACAATCATGGCCATGATCATAAATGTCACCTGAATCCCATCTTACATGCCAGAGAGCTGCTCTAAGTTATGGAGATCTGAGACTTGAAGTATAAATGAGTGTTGGACTATGACTGTCTAGAAGACTGTCACACTAACCACTCTACTAAAATGGATTTCTAACTTGAGGATTCTCCTTCAGAAGAGTGAACTCAACAGCTTTCATGTCATCATCACAACACAGAATACTTTCATAAAGTAAAATAGAACCCAATGCTAGCCAATCCTTTTCTGTGCACTCTTATGTACGTTTACTCAGATTTAAACATCACCAAGTTCACTGGGGATTACTCCTTAATAAATGGGTAGGATTGCATATATTTTCCAGAGTTTGGGATTAACTCACTGTTAAGTAATTAATTCACTGGATTTTTCTAGATTGCTCTATTAAGGGTGAAATTAAAAACATGCTTTCATGAATTAAATTGCTAGGATTTTTTAGAATTTATTAGGATGGATGCCTCTTTGTGTCATATTCAGTAAAAAAGGAAGGCTTACTACTTCAGCAATAAGAAGTATTAGGACCAGAGCCCAGATTATATAGCTTGGATTCAGAATATCTGAAAGATCTAATTTCCCAATATGATCCTGCCAGAGTTTTAAGATGGGTCTCAGTACTGTTCTAACACATCTGATGAGGACATGGGACAGAGCCTTCTTTACGGTTGTTCCCAGACGGTGGAATTCTCTCCCATAGGAGGCTAGATTGGCCCTCTCTCTTTTCTCTTTCTGATGACAGGAGAAAGACTTTCTGTTTACCCAGGTCTTTTGACTGTGAACTGTCCACTGAAGATCTTTTAATGGGGCTGTGTTGCATTTTTATCATTATTACTGTACTGCTTTTTTTTTTGAAGAGATGATTGTACAAAGAGAAAATAAGGAACAGAATGAAATAATAAAGGGTACCATAAGTGAATTATATAAATTACTGTTGAAAACTGAAGAACAAAGTTATTATCTTAAGGTAATATGGGATTATGATTTAATGCAGCCAATAAGTAATCAGAGTTGGGGGGAAATTTGGCACTTGGGCATCTTAAACATGTCTGTAAGAATAAAAGAAAATTATTATAAATTGGTATGGAGATGGTACCTGACACCAGCAAGATAAAGTCAAATAGATCAAAATTATTCAGTGTTATGTTGGAGGGAATGTAAAGAAAAAGGTACTTATGTCCACATGTGGTGGAGTTGTAAATATGTACAGAAATTTTGGCTAATGGTAATTAAATAAATAAGAGAGATAACAGGACAAGATTTAGAAATGTTATTGCATTATTATCAATTTATGATAAGGTTAATTGTACTCAAGGTATTAAGGCTTTGATTACAAATTTACTAACAGCAACAAGATTAATGATTCCCAGAAATTGGAAGATTCAAGGAGATTATCAAATAAAGAAATGGTATAGAGAAGTTTGGGATATTGTTATTAATGATAAGTTAACATGCAGACTGAAAGTTAAAAAAGGATTATAGAAAAGTTGCAACTTTGATGAAATATGGAAGCCACTTGTAGAATACGTTTTTTTAAGAAATAAGGGGCATACACCTCCAAGAGAATTATTGCAATTTTGGAAAATGGAATAAAGAAATGGTATAGATAGATTGTCCTGGGGGTGGGGAGCACTTTGTAGAGGGGTAGAAAGTAATTAAATTAATGTCAATAATTTTTTAAAAGATGAAAATTATGTATCATTTAATATAAACAAAAGATTGCATTATGTTGTATGTTTTTAAGTTTAAAATAAAATATATTTTGAAATTACTGTACTGCATTTTAACTGCCTTTTAAAACTGTTTTAAGTTAATGTTTTTAATATGATTGTTTTTATTTAATTGGTTTTGAAAACTGTTCTTAATTATAAATTGTTTTAACTATATTTTCATAGAATCATAGAATTGTAGAGTTGGAAGAGACCACGAGGGCCATCCAGTCCAACCCCCTGCCATGCAGGAAATCTCAATCAAAGCATCCCCGACAGATGGCCATCCAGCCTCTGTTTAAAGACCTCCAAGGAAGGAGACCCCACCACGCTCTGAGGGAGTGCGTTCCACTGCCAAACAGCTCTTACTGTCAGAAAGTTCCTCGTAATGTTGAGGTGGAATCTCTGTTCCTGGAGCTTGCATCCATTGCTCCGTGGAAGAGGTGTGAAGTATTAGAGGGAGGGGTTTTATCAGATGCAGCAAATACAGTGTCATAATGATGCCTAATTAATGTGAAAGGGTGCATATCAAATGACATTGTCCTTTTGAGATTTTGTATTGTTAAAAAGCCGTACCTTTTTATTGATGGCCTAAGCTGTCAACAGATTTCCCCTGGCACTTTTTTGATGATATTGCCAGCATTTGAAACCTTGCACTATTTTTCTCTCATGAGTACAGCGCCAATGACAGAACACTTCCGGGTGAGATTGCAACAATCTCCCCAGTTTACTTTGGATTTTGTGAATGTGTTTCTGTGCTTGTGTGTACTTTTTGTATTTTTTTTTAAATGTATTTTTGAATTTACCTGCATTTGCCTCTTCTCGCAAGAATCTGTGAGATCTGGAACCAGGAAGTAAATGGAGCTCCGTTCCTGCTCCATTAGTGCTTCTACGCTGCTCAAGGTAAGGTCTGGTGGTGGTGGTGTCTTTTGCTGGCAGAAAAATGCCTCAAAATTTGTCGGCAAAAGAACGTTTATGGAGGGTGGTCTGATAAAGTCCAGAGAAAGAGACAGAGAGAGATTGGAAATGTGTCACATCCCTTTGTTGGCTATGCAGGCTAATCTTCCTGCTTTCTTTGGGAAAGAAGGAGAAAGAGAGAAAGAAAATTTTTGTGAAACAGAAGACCATCTAAGTTTGGAAAAGAAAAAGAAGCAGAATGCAAAAGAAGAGAAAGGTGAGTCTTGGACTGGAAAGATGTACAGTAATGGGTTAGTGATTTGTTTCTTTAGAAGCTAAAGCAAACATAAACAAGGCCTTCAGGAAGCTAGGGACTTTTTAGAGTGTCCCCTTTATGGAATAGGCATAAGGTGGAGTCTTTCTGGTGAGTGGCAGTGCATTGCGATTGTCTTCAGTAAATTCTCCTCCTCTATTGAATATGCATTGGCCAGGTTTCTATTGTATATTATAGTATAGTATAATATACAATTATTGCATAATATTACTTGGGCCCTTTCAGAATGGCCTTTTAAGCCTGAAGACCTCTTAGGCCTGAAAGGCAGGGACTTCCCCATGGGCCATAGTGGGGGAGGAGTGCATTATGATTCTCTTCAGTAATATTTCCCCCGATTGCCATTCTACTTTATTGTACAATATACAATTATTATTTGGAGTGAACTGCAGTGAACCCCATTGCAGTTCTTTTGTGCATTATGCAGTGCTATGCTCTTGGAAATTTAAGTGAAAAGTTTTCCTGAAGCTCATGCCCCATTTATTTCTCTCTTGCCTTCTCTCTCTCAGTCTCTCTTGGGACTTTTTCAGACACCCTTTACCATGCAAGAAGCCTCTGTAGCAGTAACAAAGCTGCTGCGCAGCAGGGAGTCCGTTTTGGACGACGCTGTCCCTCTCTCAGTGTCATCCATGACTGTTCCTGATAGGATTGAGGGCGGCCGCACCAGTTTTTACTCACGAAAATATGGTGCAGCCACCCTCAATCCTACCCAGAACAGTCACAGACGACGCTGAGAGAGGGATGGCGTCATCCGAAACGGACCCCCTGCCATGCAGCAGCTTCGTTACTGTTACAGAGGCTTCTTGCATGGTAAGGAGTGTCTGAAAAAGTCCTCGCTCTCCTCTTTTCTCATTCCACTTTTTACTTTCACCCCTCTTCCTCTTCCTCCTTTTTCTTACTCACTCCCTTTTAATTAAACTATTAAAGTAAGAAAGCTGAAGATAGGAGTAAGCTCTGAGTACTCCTTGCCTAAGAAAACCCTATGTAAAATTCATGGGGTTGCCATAATTCAACAGGCGCCACACACACGCAGTTTACATGATGGTGGGAGTGAAATGGCAAGAGAGATATGGGTGATTGAAGAAGTTGTAAGATGAGATCCCGTGCTTTAGAACAGCCTTCCCAAACCTGACAGTTTGCAGATGTGCCAGGTTCCCACCATCCCCAGGTAACAATTGTATTATAGATTTTGTTGTCTACTTGGTAAAAAATGCAAGATTGAAAGAAGGCAACTTTGAAAGGACACAAAACTACTTTTTGAAGGAACTAGTAACAAAGTGTGTTTCCATAAGGTCAAGAGTGGCATTCCCATGCTGATCTCTGTAAATCCCATCATCTGGCCCTTTGCTAATAGCTTAATCTGTGAATAATTAACAATAATGTAACAAATTAAATGAATTCAGTCTTTAGTGTTCATGTTCATGAATTAAACACCCCAATTTCTAATGGTTAACATTCTTAAATTAATTTTCAAACCTAACATTACAAGCTCTGATAATTATCACACACATGCTCCTCCTTCCTTCAAGGAGGCGAGGTCAGTATTGACTGCATTTTCCTTACTTCATATTCACAACAAATGGCTGAAGTACGCTGACTTGAAAGATAACTTGTCCAAAGTCACCTATTAAGGCTCATGGCTGAGGGCAAAATGGGCAAGATTCAGGAGAGCTAAGATTGTATCTCCCAGTCTGGCCCACAAAGAAAAGCAGTTGCAATTGATCAGAGCTGTGGTCCAAAGGAAAAAAATGTATTCCATGTGTCCATTTGTGAGATTTATATCTTGTCTTTTTGGCAATGAGTCAGTCTGACACACATGGTTCTGTTCCTCCCCGCTTTATACTTCCAACAATCCTGAATGGTAGGTCAGGCTGAAAGAAAGTGACTGACCAAGGCCATCAAATCAGATTCATGGCTGAGTGGGGATTTGAACCTGGACCTCCCAGGTCCAAGTTGACCCCTGCCTATGCAGGGGATACATTTCAGGATCCCCTATGGATACCTGAAACCAAGGATTATAGGGATCCATATTATTTTCATTGAGACAAACAGTTGAAGTTGACCATAGAATCATATTGGAGGACCTAAAAATACCTAGAGATAACATATTTTTTGAGACATGGATAAGTGAAACCATGGATACCAAATCCATGTATATGAGGGTTGACCTGTACATCACTCTAAACACCCAACCATGCTGTCTTTATCGCTCTCTCTTTTTAAAATCTGAAACTATGGACTTTTTCAGATGCCCCAAAACCCATTAGGGGAGGGCGGGAGAGTTACGCGGCTATCCTGCAGGAGGGGGTCAGTTTCGGATGATGGCATCCCCCTCCTGTCATTGTCCATGTTACTTCCGTGTTCAATCTATTGCAAACGCACCACTTTTACTCACAAAAAGTTGACTATAGTTGGGAATAACAATAGGATTCAAACCATAGACTACAGCTCTCAGAATCCCTAAGCCAGTATAGTTATGGTGGCTTGGGGTTCTAGGAACAGTAGTCCAAATGTAACTTTTCCAAGCTGAGAAAAAGAGACATGGGAGAAGGGTTAAGAAGAACATCATCCACTGAAGTTGTGGCAATCAGATTTGGAAAGACTGACACAGCCAGAGATCACTGTATCATGTCTGTGTGGATCCTGTCAGAATCTGAACTCAAGTCCTGCTGTTCCAATCTAACACTGTTGTCAGCTCCCACCCAGCCAAGTATGATCTACAAAATAGTTGATTTTCAGTCTTCATTTTGGAATGCCTTTTAAAAAGTATTTCAGAATGTTATCAGGCAAAAGACTTTTCATCACATGCTTTTAATAGTGAAACAAGTGGATCCAAATTTGTTAATATTCTTTAGGTTATATGGGACAAATTACAGATAAGTGAATTGGTAATGAAATTTGTAATGAGAATTTCTCAAGTATGAAATGTTGGCACAAATTAATTGCAGGGTTTTACAGCTATTATAGTTTATATCATAAAAGCAAAAATGACTGGGGCTTTTAAATTACAGCAAGAATACACTAAATTTTTATAGAGTGCCATTTTGTTAAAGAGGTACTTGGATGTAAAGAGCAAATGCCATCCTTAACAATGAGCCCAGGTAGCTTGCACACCAAAGTAAATATGCTATAGCTATGAAATTGTTCCTTGGATACTTCGATTGGCACAATGACTAATGGTATGAGCTTTTGTTCACAGCTTCATTTACATTCAATTTACATTCAATCAGAAGTTTTCAGAATCATTCCAGGCTTGAAAAGAGGCAAGAACAAGCTTATTCTGAATGTGTCACATTTGCCACTTGTGTCTTGAGTCAGGCTAACAGCTTATGTCTTCCCTAAGGACTGATCTTTGCCTATGTGAATGGGATGGAATAGTAATCTGATACTATGTTTTCTATTTGTGCAAAATATTTAATTGGCAAATGTATAAGTCTAGGAAGATTTATTGAACTTACATCTGTGCTGAAGATGGAGGTCTAATGCCCCCATATTACATGTGCAGTTTTGTCCAAAGCTTGAGAAAGTTGCTTTTTTGGACAACTAGCCATGCTGGCTGGGGAACTTTGAGAGATGTGCTGTCAGAAAGGTCCATCAATTTAAACTGAAAGGTAAAGTCAGTGTATTGCTTGAATTGAGTCAAAGGAGACGGACACTATTGCCATGGATTGACTTTTCCAGTGACCTCAAAGAATTTGAGCCTAGTTCTTCAAATCATTTTATTTATTTATTTATTTCATTTATGTGCCACCTTTCTTCCAAAGTGGTTTCCAGAGAAGTCAATGAAAACAATTACAATAACATTTTAAACGGAAAATATGGCATCATAAGGACGTTCTATTTCATCAGTTAATGTGTTACTGTATTAGTGTTGAGTGTTGAAGTTTTTTATAGCCTAAATCCAATTGCTAGTCTGAACAAGAGTATACCCAATGAATCAGTCAGTCTCAACTAGAGTAGAACCATTGTAAGTTCCTTATGTAAGTTCCATGGTCTTAATGAGTACTCTAGTTGGTGCTAACAATTGGATTGGACAATATATGGTTTACTGCCCAGAGACTTTTAGTTAATGGATAGTTTTTTAGTTAATGGATAGTTTAAGGCCAGAATCCTGTTGGTGCAATGGGGGCAGGGTTAAATCAGTGTAAGTTCTTTTCTGGACACCGCAGAAGGAAATATCTAGTACCTCTTTGCGCTACACCTTTTCAGAACTGTTTAATGGCAGCAAAGAACTCTACTGCCTAAGCCACTCATCACCTGAAGGGGTGTGCCCAGGCGCTGTGAAACTGCTCTTGTTCAGCTGGAGAAAAAAGAGCAGCCCTCTCACTGCTTTAATATAAGCCTTATAATCTACCACTGTCTAGTAGGATCGTGGGTTAAATGCACATTAAACACATATACACATTTATACTGTGCGTACTAGACGTTATCACGCCAGCCTTGCGTCTCACAGCAATCATGTTATTAAAGGAAAAGGGACCATACAGGTTGTAAAATGTTTATTATTGGTACACCGCTCTTCATTCCTGCAACTGCGCTCCTTTGGCAAACCCCTGGTGTGATAGGTCCCTTCACTTCAGTTCTAGGACTAATACCAAGTGGGAGAGGGGAGAGAGGTGGAGAGAAGGAGAATCAGGCCCCCTCATGCCTTGTGGCTGCAGTTATCTTGGAACTGAAGTGAAGAGACCTATCGCACCAGGTGCAGCAGTGGAACAAGAGCGATATTGGCAGGTATTGACAGGATTTTCCCATCAAGTCAAAGGGGTGTAGCAGTGACAACTACAATGCAAAACACCAACAGGCTAGCCACAACATCATCTGATAAGTACAGTAGGACCCTCATATCCATAGGGGATTGTTTCCGGGGGGGGGGCATGGATACCGAAAACCACAGGTAACAGTAAACGCCATGGAAAATAATGGGACTTGTGGTTTAAAATACCATAGTGCCTTGGAGGACCTAGAAAACGTCTAGAGAGGATGCCTCTCTAGGCATTTTCTAGGAAGATTCTATGGTAGGTGTGCTGTTTTGTGTCCCGTGGATAACTGAATCAGCGGATAATGAATCAGTGGATATGGGGGGGGGCTACTGTACTTGCCAAATTCATTACTATCCTGCTGAAATGTCACTTTAACAGAGTCGTGTGACACAGTCCACTGTATAATATTGAATGGAAATCTTGGTTTGCATTAGCCATGACCAGCAATCAGTATAACAGACGTGGGCAACAGCCAGGGCTCAGGGGCTGCATTGGGATCAAGGCCCTCCATGGGATCTTGAAGGGCCACACATCCTTGCTTCTCCCCATCCTAATTTTTTAAAATAAAGATCCACACCACATTCCTAAAGGAAGACTGCATTAGAGGAGGATAGATTCAATCAAGAAAGCCATGGCCCTGAATGTGGAAGACATGAGCAGAGCTGTTGACAAAAGGGTGACTTTGAAGGTCTCTTATTCATAGGATCTCCATAGAGTGAAGTTTACTTGACGGCAATTAACAAGAACAACATCCTCAGGGGGAAAAAAAGTGCATCCCTGGGCCTAAAATGTGACACAGTGAGTTGCTGGGGGATATTTCGGAGAGTATATGTTTTGTGCCATTAAAAAAAAACACACACACACACAACATAGGTTGTTTTTTTTAATGATTTTTAATGGTTGTGGAAAGTCCCAGCGAGCCTAAAAAACAGCCAGTTGGGCTTATTGTGGCCACATTTTCTCCACCCCTTCAGTATACCTTTGTTCAAGTCAACTTCTTGTTATATTGGGCAAATGCCCTGTGTATATATGTTTAGCAGGATACCTTCTGTAATAATAATAATAATAATAATAATAATAGTAATAGTAAAGTGGTAATTACAAAAGCAGCTTGAATACTCAAAATCACCCCATCCATTGTCTCCAGCTGTTGCTGTAGCATTAAGTCCTGGAAATGATTAACAGAAGATGAAGTGTTGGTGCTTACTTTTGATGGTTTCTACTTGAGCTTGTGAAAAGCTTGACATGCCATGGAAGGAAGGTCAGACCATCCTAAAGTCAGGTCGCCAGTACATGGCAATACAGTTGCTGCAGTTTAATGGGAGGTTTTACTCTCTTGGCAAATGAAAGGATGCTGTTGCAGTAACCAACAGCTGGTATGTGGCGATGGGCTGTCTTATGGGGGAAATATCACTGGCTCCCAACATGATGGAGTGAACTTTAATTGTCCATGTTTGGATACCTGAGGGAATGCTCCCAGCCAGGCTAATATAAAGGGAAAGATGGTGACATTAGAAGCAAGGCTCTGCAACTGAAACCTTAACAGAAATGGTTAAACAGCTGCTTTGCCAAGGCCACATAGTGAAATGTTACTGCTCCACAGGGCGGATTAAAATATGCATTTTCTCCTAATTAAGCACAGCAGACTCAGCTGGAGGCCCTGTCACAAGAAGAGGAATAATTTTTCACAGCAAGAAATGTACAGCTCAACAAAGCATCTATTAGGTGGCAGGGTAAAAACAAAAACAAAAAAACAGCCAACAGTAAAACAAGAGCCATGAAGGTTGCCTTTCAGGTTTCACACTGCTCTTTTATGGAGCTCCGCACTGTATGGAAACATCTTGGATGGAGATGCTGCACATGGTGCCAATTAGGGCATTGTATGAATAGCAGCATGAAGTACGTATTCAAGGACTTTTGTCTAGAGCAGAGTGAATCCTCCTAGACCATCAGTGGTTTGAAAGAACAAGTTGGTAGGAAAGAGGCATGTAGAGAAGTCAGACTGAGGTGTGTGTGTGTGTGTGTGTGAAGCTCCTATTCCAACAGCCAATCAGGGCTGCAGCAAGGTATCTATCCTGCTTCCTTCCATCCTTGTCATGGAAAGGGAAAGAGGAGGAAAGGAGGAAAATAGTGGTAGCAGCTATAGTGGCTCTTCCTGACACCATCTACTTCCATGGCAGGGCAGTTGCAGAGGTAGAGTTATGTCTTCCTGTGTATGCACATGTACCTGTGTTTGCAGGAAGGAGGTGCCAGCATTGAAGTGTGGCTGGACCCTCCTTGGGTGGCATCAGTAGGAGAGAGCTGCTAGGACCAGGCTTTTGCCTTTGGAGCCCCATACCCAGACCTCATCACTGCTGGGAGAGAGGGGGATACTGAGTTGGGATCTATTAGCATCTGACTCATGCAAGGGTGTGAATTCTTCAGCTCATGTCTGGCCCTCGGAGCCTCCCCTTTGCTGGAAAAAAAATCTAGCCAAAACATTCCATTTTTACAGGGTATCCATTTGACATTGTTATCAGATTACTGGCCTCTCAGGTTTTCTTCTATCTTTTCTAATGACTTTATTAGACCACCCCCTAAACCAGTTTGTTTGTCGGCATAATTTGTGATGTTTTTATGCCTGCAAAAGAATGCCCCATACCACACTTACCTTGCATCCGTGCGAAAAGGCTTCCCTGGCAATGAAATCTGGTGGATTCTCGCAAGAATACATAGCACAGGAAATTCAAAAATAACAAAGTAAAAGTTACACAAAGTACATAAGCACACTATAAAAGTCCCAAGTAAACTGGAGAGGGTCATAAAAAGTGCATTACCTACCTGGATGTCACTATCTCACCTGGAAGTGTTCTGGCTGGACCATCCATTGGCACTGCATTCACATGAGTACAATGGTGCGCAGATTCAAATGCTGGCAATGCTGGCAAAAAAGCACTAGGGGAGATAAATTGAAGGCTTGGGCCATCAATAAAAAATACAGCTTTGTAACAATACATGATCGTGAAAGAATGTTGTTGTCTGATATGCGCACCCTTTTGTGAACATTAGGCATCCTTATGATGCTGTATTTGCATGGTCTGATAAAGTCCTAAGACAGCAGAAAGTCCAATATTTTTTTCTGAGTAGTGTGATCCATAAAAGTATATATGCCCTTAGAACTACTCATCCGTCTTTTTTCTCCTTTCAAACAACTGGTTTTGACTACTGCAATTGTGTTTTCAGAAAGTGAAGCCCTATCATTCTGCTTTTTACTTCCTCTGAGTATATTTCACCACTGCACTTCCAACGGCATCAGTTTAGCACATTGCTGTTGTTTTTAATTGCTGTAACTGGCAATCATGTATTCTGTTTTTTTTACAAAAACAGCAATTTTCAAAGCACTTGTTCATTGCAGTCAGATTTTGTGAAATGAAGAAAATGAGAACAATACAAGAAATTAATATGCACCCATATCCACTGCCCCATTATGATCTCCCTATCAAGTTTTTTTTAAAATCAAGTCTACTTCCAGAAAGATGGAGATGTGTTTCCACCACCACCACTGCCTATTTGAAAAGAACAGGGTGTCAAATGTGCCACACCCCTGATGATGCTGGACTGCAACTCCCATCAGTCTACCCAATTCCCAGACTAGTAAATGGCAAAGGATAATGGAAGTTGCAGTCCAACAACCTCTACAGCACTATACAGTTCCCATTGTATTTATTTATTTATTTATTTATTTATTTATTTTTATTTACCTATTGAATTTATATCCAACCTATCTCCCAAGATGGGATTCACCTCACTTGAAGAGGCCTGCTTGCTTATGGGATGGGGCTTCCTCCTGTATTACTTTCGCTCATACTCGTTCTGGAATTGGAGCTAGCCTGCATTCCTGAGTGGTGAAGAGTTTTTTCTTCTTAACGTGGCTTTCTGGATTGTTTCTGTAGTTCTTGATGTCAAGATAGATTTACACAGAGCAGGGTGGGGAAAATGTGGCAGCACAAGTCTTCTGCTCAGAAAACACACACAGAGAAGACAAAATCCTACATGTGTGAATAGCTCCATCATCCAGTTCCATCGTCTTCCCATGTCTAGCAGTTGTCAACCTCTGAGAAGGGTCCCTACTGCTGTCATTTACCAATGGGGGCAGGGCAGGGGCAGAGAGAGGCAATTCAGACTATAGCGAAGCAGCTGGTCTCAGCTTGGTGGGCTAAGAAATGAGGGTACACTCTGAAACTGAGTGCACCCACCTTTTCCTTTAATAATAATAATAATAATAATAATAATATTTATTTATACCCCGCCCCTCTGCGAAAAACAATCGGGGCAGCTTCCAACAATTAAAACACTACAATACCATCTAAAAGCACCACCCACCCCCACCCACCCCCATAAAAAGATATTAAACAATATAAAATTAAAGCCACCTAACTTTAAATCACATTAAAAAAACAAATATAAACAAGGCTAAAAAAGGCCAGGAGACATTTAGGGCTTTAAAGGTAATAACCAACACCTTATAGTGGGCCTGGAATCTGATAGGCAGCCAGTGGAGAGATCTTTTTTTTTTTTTTTTGGATTTTTGATCCTTTATTTATTTAATCGTTTACATTTACAGTTAAGCATCTTATACTATTACATTGGGCAGCTTATTTACTTACACTTATAGTTATATACATCATAGATCATCGAAAAATTTAATCAGCATAAGATTCAGTCAGCAAAGTAAGAATAAAAGAAAAGGACAAAAAGAGTACAGTACATTGTAGATCATTGAAGATCATTGAAGAGTTCAGTCAGCATAGGATTCAGTCAGCACAATAAGAATAAGCAAATAAAATTTACAGTGCGATAAAAGACGTTTTCCCTGAAGCTTAGTTATGACTTCCTAATTATGTTTTGGTGAATGTTTGACAAAACTGCATTTAAATTTATAGTCTGAGAAGTGACTTTGACAATTACATATTAGAATTTCCTAGTTTTCGGCTTAGCTCCTTGCTTAGCTAGGGTTATTTAACTACTAAAGAGGATAACAGCCTGTAGTTCTCCCTTTCCTTTCCAGTAATCAATAATTGGTTTCCACTCTTTCTTCCATACCTTATCCTTTTTATCACGCAACATTTTGGTCAGAATATCTAGTTCTAACATATCAGTCAACTTATTTTCCCACTCATTAATCATTGGGCGATCTATTACTTTCCATTTTTTAGCAATAACTAGTCTTGCTGCTGTAATCATATAAAGAACAATTCTCCAATAACTTTTTCTTTCCACATCATTCAACTCTCCCAAAATGTTTAGTAAATACATTTTAGGAGTGAGGACCATGTCTATTTGAAGGATCTCTGTGATTGCTCTGTGGACCTGCCTCCAGAATTTTTGGATCTTTTCACAATGCCACCACATATGCATTAAAGTCCCTTTGTTTTTCCCACATTTCCAACAATTGGAGTGCCCGCTTCCTTTCATCTTATACAATCTTGAAGGTGTATAGTACCACCTGAGGGCCATTTTAATATAATTTTCTCTTAGGTTTTGAGATGCTGTGAATGCAAATGATCTTTTTCTTGCGTCTTCCCATTCCTCTATAGATATGGTCTTACCCATATCTGCTGCCCATTTGCACATGTACTCCTTAATATACTCAGGTTCCATAGATCTTGCCAGTAATAACTTGTAGAATTTTGTGATGGCTTTTTTGTTACTTTCATCTAATAATAATTTATCTAGGTCATTGTAAACTTCTTCAAACCCCGCTTTCTTCCTATCCTCAAGAAACTTTTCTTTTAGTTGCTAATAAGCAAACCAATTTATCTTGTACCTATCTTGCAAAACTTCCCTGCTTTCTATCTTTAGCAGATTATCCTCTCCTTTCTTACTTATGTCTGCATATCTTAACCAGTAGTCTGTTTTTATCCATCTTGACATGAATGCCTCCTGAATAGATATCCATAATGGGATCTTAAAGTAGAAGGACCCTTTAATTTTCCCCCAAACTCTCAATAGGCCTTTCCTTATACAATGGTTGGTAAAACCTCTGTTAGCTTTTTCCTTTTCATAGAATAAGTAACCATGCCAGCCAAACCTGGCATCATGCCCCTCCAGATTTAACAACCTCCTGTTGCTTAAATTTACCCAATCCTTTATCCATGTTAGGGCCGAGGCTCGGTAGTAAAGCTTAAAATCAGGTAAGTCACAACCTCCTCTTAGTCTTGCGTCTGTCAGGTAGGACCTTTTGAATCTCGCTTTCTTCTTTCCCCACAAGAAAGCCTGGATATCCTTATCCCATAGTTTGAATATTTTATCACTATTCAGGATTGGTAAGTTTTGGAACAGATATAGAACCCTGGGTAGGACCACCATTTTTATAGCCGAAATCTTTCCGAGTAGTGACAAACCAAGGTTACTCCATCTTTCCAACTCCTTCCTTATCTCTAACCAAGTATTTTTATAATTGTTGTCAAATAAATCCGCATTACGTTTAGTGAGCCATATACCTAGATATTTAGCTTTTTTATCAATTTTACAGCCTGTTGTATCCATAAGTTCTTTCTCTTCCTGTTGATTCATGTTCTTTGTTAATATTGTTGTCTTATCTTTGTTGACCTTAAAACCCGAGAATTCCCCAAACTCTTTCATAGCGTTTAAACATTCTTCTGTTTGTGCCTTCGGGTTCTCCATGAATATAATCAGATCATCCGCGAATGCCCTTACTTTATATGTAAGTCCTCTTATCTTAACACCTGGAATATTTTCATTCTTTCTTATGTTTCTGTTCAGCACTTCTAATACCAGGATAAACAGAAGAGGTGATATAGGGCATCCCTGCCTAGTACCTTTTTGAATTTGGAGTGTCCCCGTCTTCTCGCCGTTTACAATAATTTGTGCTGATTGTTCCGTATAGATTTTTTCTATTTTCCCACAGAATTTTTCTCCTAAATCTGATCTTCTCAGCACTTCCAGCATGAAATCCCAGTGTATGTTGTCAAAAGCTTTCTCGGCGTCAACTAGCATTAACCCCAACTGTTTTTCATTATGTACCTCATAATATTCTATCATGTCTAGGACTATTCTGATGTTATCGCTTATTCTTCTACCTGGTATGAAGCCACTTTGGTCTTCGTTTACGATATCTTGTATTACTTCTTTGAGTCTGTTTGCCAATATCATAGTATATATTTTATAATCCAGGTTTAGAAGAGAGATAGGTCTGTAGCTTCCAATCTCTTTTCTATCTTTCCCTTCTTTCAATATTAACGCTATATTCGCGTTTTTCCATGTTTCAGGTATTCCCTTCGAATCAATCTCATTTAATGTTTTATGGAGTGGTAATGCCAGTTCATTCTCAAATTTTTTATAAAACAGTGCTGTATATCCGTCGGGTCCTGGAGCCTTGTTTTCCTTCAAATCATGTATGGCCTTTGATATTTCTGCCATAGTGATAGTTCCGTTTAGTTTCTCTATCTGACTTTTTTTTAGTTTCTGAAAGTCTTGTTTCTCTAAATATTCGGTCATTCTTTGTCGTTCATCTTCTTGTCTCCCTTTGTGGCTAAATAGGTTGGAATAATATGCTCTGAAAGCTTCTTTTATTTCGTCTTGTCGTGTTACATATTTCCCTTGGTACCTAATTTCGGTTATCAGCTTTTTTTCAGCCTCTTTTTTCAATCTATACGACAACCATCTACTTGATTTGTTGGCGTGTTCAAAATTTGCTTGTCGTGTTCTTCTTATTTGTCTTTCTATGATGGGCAAGGTTTCTAAATTTAGTTGAGTCTGAATAAGCTTAACCTGTCTAATCAGCTTTTTTCTAGAGGGGTCTTCTCTTAATTTCTCTTCTTTCTCCTTTAATTCTTTGATCAGATAATTGTATCTAGCAGAGTACTGCTTTTTAACTTCCACTCCCCTCTTGATTAACAGACCTCTAAAAACGGCTTTGGCAGCATCCCAAACTGTTCACATCACACATTCATTATTTTGGTTTTCTTTAAAGTAGAGAGTTATTTCCTTCTTGAAATTTTCTACAAACTGCTCATTCTTCAGTAGCCGAGATCTTAATACTGGAATTATATGGTCTCTCCGAGATGTTCCCGAGACCACTCTGGCTGCCATATTTTGTACCAACTGAAATTTCCAGACCAAGCACGAGGGTAACCCCATGTAGAGCACATTGCAGAAATCTAAACGAGAGGCTACAGTGCATGCACCACAGTCTCGAGGTCCCTTACTTCCAGGAAAGGGCACAGCTGGCGTATCAGCCGAAGCTGATAACAGGTGCTTCTGACCATCACATTCACCTGACTCGTCATCTGAAGCTATGAATCAAGGAGCACCCCAGACTGTGAACACAGTCCTTAATGGAGAGCATGACCCCGTCCAGGACTGGGGGTTGCAACCCAGCTCCTGGTTTTGGGGCCGCTACCGTGAGCACCTCCGTTTTGTCCGGATTTAATCTCAATCTGTTTTTCCTCATCCAGCCCATTACTGCTTTAAGACAGTCATTCAGACTGTCATTAAGACTTTCTTCAGGAGCTCTGAGCAGTCAGATGTCAGGGTCAGAAACCCTTTCCCTCTTCATCAGTAAGCAGCAGCAGAGGACGACCCCACCAGAGCTTGACAGCTGCTAGGCCTGGGAGGTTTGGGGACAGACAAGAGCAAGAGAATAGAACTCTATGCCTCATCCAAAAAAGGCACTTAAGTGTGCATCAGCTGCACATAGATGCACATAAGTCACTAATAGTTTGCTTGCCACAGTGTCATAACTGGAAAACATTTACTTTTAATAATAGTGCAGATTAAACTACTGATTAAAAATAATTGTTCAGAGGTACAACCTTACCTTCTTCATCTATGTGACCAAGTTATGCTTGTGGATGGAACATAGCAGAATGTACACAACAAAGGTGCTATACGAGTCTTACAAAACATGGAAAATCAGTTGCAGTTCTATTGAGAGCTTAAACAGAAAAGCAAGGAAAATGGAGTTGTGTTTGGAATTCCTTGCCTGGAAGGACCATCTGGAAGTTTTCTTGTTCTCTGAACAGACACAATAGTTAAAAAGAGATGTATTACCTATTGACTATGATCCATTTCTGTTTTTTATATAGAAAAACATGACATCGATGCTCTTCTTCATGAGGTGTGGCTTCTTTGACAGTAGACAATGATAAGTGTGCCTGCAGTCAGAATGTTTGCATCATACTAGGGATAGTCAGGAGATTTAGCAGTGAATACAGGTACCTCTCAAAGGAACCAACATTTTGTTCTCCTAAACTGAACCACCATTGCCAAGTGTATAAAGATAGCAACTGTGTAAGCATAGACAGAATCATGTGTTTGAGCTCTTTCAAGGAAAGATGAAGTATAAAGCATAAATCTACTACACAGTTACATCAGTTTGATACCACTTTGACTGCCATAGCTCCATCCTATAGATTTCTGGGGTTTGTAGTTTGGTGAAGTACTTAAAATTTTCTGCTAGGGAACTCTAGTGCCATAGTTCAGGAGAGTGGACTAAAGGATGAGTCGCTCTTAATCTTTGATCCTCCAGATGTTTTGGACTGGAGAACCAATGGACTACAGTTCTCTAGCAGACAAACTACCAGATTACAAATTCCAGTATTCCTTAGGGTGGAGTCATGGCAGTTAAGGTGGTATCAGGCTGCTATAACTGTGTAGTGGAGACACACTCATAAATGTAATGGCACACCCTCACTTGAAGAGCCCACTTGTTCATGAGATGGGGCTTTCTCTTGAATCACTTTGGCACATGCTCGTTCTGGAGTATGACCTAAGCATTTATCAGACTATAACTTTATTATTATTATTATTTTATTTTAATAAAGTTTTCATCAATAAAACCAAGCTGAAGTAGTCAATAGTTTGTTACAGAACTCTTTCTGTAACTGCAATAACATACATAAATCAAAAACAAAATATAACAAGTAATCAGAGAAGGGATGAAGAGTTGGACATGTTATGAAATCATAGTACTTCAGTCCATAGATATGGCATCAAAGAGGGGGGACAGAAAAGACATTGTTCCATATTTTGCTGTGATGTGCTGGAGGCAGTGCTGCAGATTCAGTTTCAGAAAGATATGTGACTATAGGAAACCAGCATTCGATGAAGGTTTCAGTGTCCGTTTCAGCATTTGATACCCGCATAGTAGCGGAAAGTTTTTCTATGAACCAAATGTCCCAGAATTTATCCCACCAAGCGTTCATGTTAGGCATTTCTTTTTTCCAGTTTTTAGCAGTCACTATTCGGGAGATAACGAGTAGGAAAACAATACTTTTTTTATGCTTTAAGCTTTTGTTAGAGTTGGTGAACAAAGACAGCAACAACAATTCTGGAGAGGGATTTATGACCTGACTTGTAATTTTGCTAGCCATGTCCAGCGTGGAGGTCCAAAGCCTCCAAACACTCAGGCGTTCCAGCTACATGTGTACATAGGTACCTAATTGGGTACATCCCCCCCCCCAGCACACAGGAGAAGCGGTTTTAGTCATCCTGATCAGTGGTATTGGTGTGAGATACCACTTGTAAAGCAACTTCAGTGATGTTTCCTTCAAAGCGATTGAGCGGAGACTATAACTTGAACTTTGAAGTGTTCTTTTGCTGGCATATAAAAAAAAAATCCATTTTTATGCCAGCAAAAGAATGCCCCCCCCCCACGCTTACCTCTAATCCTGGCAAAGACAGCTCTGGCAATGAAAGAGGAAGTGAACGGAGCACTGTTCACTTCCTCCTTTGAACTCCCACGAAATATCGCGAGACTTCATTGTGTGGAAAATTCAAAAAACAAACAAAAAATAACTCTAAAAAGTTTTAAAAACACACTTTAAAACGTACAAGTAACCCAGGGAAAATCATAAAAAGTATGTCACTTACCTGGATGTCACGATCTTTATTTTTATTTATTTAGTTATTTATACCCCGCTCTTCAGCCACAAGGCTATCAGAGCGGCTTACAAATTGTTTTAAGCAATAGCTATTTACACATCTAACTGCATTAAACAGTTTCCAATGTGTGTTAGCTAATTGCCCCCACAAGCTGGGTACTCATTTTACCGACCTATGAAAGGATGGAAGGCTGAGTGAACCTTGGAGCCCGCTGGAATCGAACTTGCAACGTGGTGGCTTGCAGTACTGGCATTTAACCACTGCACCCAGAAACGTTTGTGCTGGACCGTCCACTGACGGGGTAAATACAGTAAAGAAAAAAGAAAAAAAAAGATGTGAGGTTTCACACGCTGGCTATGCTGGCAAAAAAAAAACAAAAACAAAAACCCACAGCAGGTGGGATCAATTGATGACTTAAGCCATCAATTAAAAAGTACAGGTTTTGGCAGGGGCATAACCACGAAAGGGTGATGTTGTCTGATATGCATGCCCTTTCACGGTTATGTGGTGTCATTATGATACCATATTTGATGTGTCTGATAAAGTCCCTAGTTTGCATTCCTGAGCGGTGGAGTGTTTTTTCTTCTTAGCATGCTTTCTAGATTTTTTTCTGTAGTGTCTGACATTGTCATGTACTGGCTTCTTCAGATTCAGTGACCAGCAGTTTGATAGTTAAAAACAGAAAACTTTATTGTCACAATAATCCAAAAGGCTGACCCTACAAATTCATTGTTCAGAATGAAACCTAACTAACAAGCAGTATACTAAAAACATTCTACAGTCTACAAAATCTGGTGGGCTATACAGTCTTTGGCTATCCACGATCCCCACACTCAGTTCCCACAGGATCTAGGCTCAGCCCACTTTTCCCATAACTGAGGCCAGGTGTTGGTTGTATAAGATAGTTACATCCTACACACTAGTTGACAAGCACAGAGGAATGCAAACACAATTAGCCACAGAGTAATACAACAGAACTGAACTTGGAAGAAGGTCACGTCTGGGACCGATCCTGACGTCCGGCTTCCCCAAAGACACACCTCCCCACAAGTCCTTGTCCAGGGCCCGGCTTGCCCAGATACTTCTGATGAAAAGCTTTCAATAACCACATCTGGGACCGATCCTGACAGACATTGGTCTGTTTTTTGTTTTGTTTTTTAATATGTGGATGTTTATTTTAAATTTTAATTTTTTTGTATACCACTGTGGTGGTTTTCACAGCAGTGGTACGGAGATACTTTAAATAAAGAAAAGAGAAGAAAAAAATAAACAGCACAGTTCAAAAGTATATCATGACCACTTTCTTTCATTATAGGGTGTTAACTACAGATGTGTTCCCTGATCAGACAACTTGTCACAGATGCTTACATCATAAAAGCAAGGTGTTATAGCAAGGTCAACTCAAATATTCTTTGCTGTCATTTTTAATCTTCTAGGAAGCAAAACACATTATTTACCCAGTACACCTAACACTGGTGTGATAACAGACACATACTGTACAAACTTTCCCCCAGAAGACATTCATCACTGCCATAACTTGGAACGTTTTAAAAGTTATAAAGTTAACTTTTTTTAAAAAAGTATAGTCCCAATGCATAAAGTAGTAGTTTGTTAATGTTACTGTCTCAGTGTTAAAATATAGCACTTCATTTTCCTGTTCCTCAAAAGTAACTAAAATAATTACTTTGACTTTTAAAACCCCCCTGAATGCAGCATATTTATATCCTCTGATTCAAAACAAACATTCCTCTAGGCTGCTTTGTCATTACCTTGCTATCCACAGCAGAACAATAGTATGAGGCATAGCATAAGCAGCCCTTGAAGCATTCAGTGAAGTGAGACACTGGAAACTATAAAGGAACTAAAAGGAACTAAATGTTGCTAAAGGTATCCCAAGTTAGCATTACAGTGCAAAAGAAGTTGTCCCTTCTTAATTTAGAATTGTCATACAATTTACTGTGTTGCTGAGGGTCACTACCACCATCCCCACTACCATTATTGCCACCCATTCACTGTAGCTTTAACTTCTGTGAAGTGTTTGGCTGCTGGTGCCCAGAAATGAGGTGAACACTGAGTGTCAGGATGACAGCCAGTTGCCACAACAGAGGAATACTGCAGGTTCAATGGGTTAGCAGCCAGATGGAGGAAACGCTTGTGAACAGTGTTCCAACAGAGACTCACTACTCCAATGGGCCTGTGTATTATGCTCCTGTCAGCTGCTGATCCTGCATTGGCTGATCCAGCATGAGGGGCTTGAGCTATACTCTTCTTTGTCCCAGCAAAGAGCTGAGCTCATGCACACCATTCTGAGGGGCTTGATAATGTCCTGCTGTTTCCTGATCCTGCCTCAGCTTTCCTGTTAAATGGGCCTGCTCCCTTGGGTATTGCAGTCCTGTCACACTCAGATCCAACTGGGACTTGCTTCCTAGGAAGCAGCAAACTGAGCCACAGTACCCTCCAAGATCACTGTTCACTACCAAGGGTTGCCTCCATACTGCCACTGGTCCTTTCTGTATTGGAAGCAGAAGTAGGGCTCCCTGAAGTAATTATTGTCTTGTACAGGGTGTCATATGGCCTACCAGATTGGACTGAAACTCTCATCAGCCCTAGCTGGCACAGTTAGTGGTGAGGAATGTTGGGAGTTGCAATCCAATCATTTCTGGAGGGCTATGTAATTCCCATCCTTGCTGTATCTGTTCTTAATAAACAATCTTGCAGGAATGTCCAGGAATACTGTGATATGTATTACCATGAGCACAGATGAGTATGAATGTCCTCCTTCCCACAGAGGGGTCCACACCTGTTGCACTTCACTACATCTTTGACATTGGGGAGAGGAATTAATTCCAAGCACCTCATTATTTGTTAATGGTTGCTTCCAAGTTCTGAAAACCACCCCTGGACTAGATGGGCCTTGGGTCTGATCCAGCAGGGCTCTGTTTAGGCTCCTCAGTCGACAATTACTGGTAATGGGTGAAGTTCCCCTAAGAATTAAACCACAACCAGCTCCGGGACCAGGAGGAAGGCCTTAGAGTTTGGAATTGTGAGTCTGAAATAAAGCAGCCGCCTGTCACTGAAAACAAAAGGACAATCAAACTCTTGCAGGCTGGGGAGGTGCGGAAGAGATGTTGTGCTCCTCATTCCTTCCCTTCTCTCCTTTCTTTTTCTTCTTTTTTTGCAGTGTTAAGCATTTTGGTTGTTTAAAAGACCTGTGTTCTCTTATCTTCCTTTTTGTGTGCCTGCATTAAATGGGTAGCTCCTGACTCTTTGTGCCTCACTTAAATTACACAAAGAAAAGAAGCTGTCCTACTTAAAAGAACATAAAAGGATTTTGTAGTGGAAGTATTTGAGGAGGGATATGTCAAATTAAGCAAAGGCCATTGTTAAGCTTACTTCCCTCCCTACTTTTCACTTCCTCTGGTTTAATTTAGGTACTGAAGAGTCTAAATTTAGTACGTGAGCAGTATTTATTTCACCTGTTCTATCAGCTTATGCACTAGATGCAAAGTCTGTTCTGACAAAAGTATTCCAATTACAGCATCAAAAGTTTTGTTTCTAGAATGGAAAAGAATGTATAGATTCTTTGAGGAGAGGCTACTATTGGAACAATTGTTTCACAAGTGATGCTTCATTTGGTTTTCACCTCTGTGTCATTCAAAAGCCAAACAAATGCTGGCCAGAAAGCACATGCCATTTTATTACATGTGGCCACTTTCTGTCCCAGTTTTATTTATTCATTCAGTTACTTATTGAATGTTTTCTCGGACAAATATTGTCATATTTTCAGACAATGGTGGTTTTCCAAGACAGCTCATATCAATAAAGAGAAAGAGAGAAGCTCCTCCATCATGATTACAAAGAAAAGAGACAAGACACATAAGGGAAGAAGAGTGGACTAAATGTCAGAAGAGGAAGACCAGCTCCTCAAGGCTAGAACAAAATTTTGAGCCATAAGTGGGCATTAAAATGCACTTTGGGCCAGGTTGATCTTCCTTTGCTATTATTATTATCCCTGGTTTAAACAACACTGGTCTAGATGGACAAAGGGAACAACTCAATATAAGGCAGCTTCCTATGACCCCAGCTTCCCAATAGAAATGGTTGAATCTGCCAGTTCCATACCTTCCTGCATTTGCAGATGAAAACTGAGACCCACCATCATGCTTCCTCTCCCAGTCATGCTGGCTGCTCTTGAAGCAATTGCCACTGAGTTGCTATTTCTGTCATGAGCCCACCTCTGCCACCAGCACTGCCCTCTCTATTCCCCTTCCCACAAGCACTGTATGTTGCTCCTCAACCACCCAATCACTCAGCTGGGAAATAGCCTAGGTTGGGCTGGGCTGGTGTGTTGGAGTTAGCAACCTTTGCATGCCTATACTCACTGGTAGTTAGTATGCAAAGGAATCTTGTAGCACCTATGAGACTAACTGAGAGAAAGAAGTTGTAGCATAAGCTTTCGTAAGCTTGGTTTACTTCCTCAGTTGAATTTTTCTCAAAGGTGCTACAAGATTCCTTTGCATACTGATATTCCAAACTAACACTGCTAAGTCTTTTAATTCTACCCTCACCAGTAGCTAGATTGCATGCTGTTCTTTAGGAGTTAAGGCACAGCATGTTTATGGTAACTTCCTGTTTGTTGTGTGTTTGTTCACACCTACTTTGATCGTGATTCCTGCGTGGCAGGGGGTTGGACTGGATGGCCCTTGTGGTCTCTTCCAACTCTACAATTCTATGATTCTGATTCTTCCTGCATCAAACAGCCTTCCTTTGTTCTCTGGGGTCTCATCTACTCACACACACACCCCTCTCCCTGTCTGTCTTCCATCAAGCTTCGGTGATAAGAGCCATTCTAGGTGAATGCTTTTACTCTTCTGATACTATGTAGTATTCTTTCTTTTCTTACCTTTCCTCAAGAAGATGAACCTGTGTTGATTATACAGAAGTATTCATGAGGAAAACTACTTATATATATCTTACAAAGAAGACAAAGCTTGATTTCTTTCTCTCCTAGACTTTGCGTGCAGGGTGGAGTGGGCTGGTGAACTGTTCAGATTCTGCCTAGTGCATTAGTTACTCTGCTTGATATATCTACTACAATCTCTCATATTTCCCAATATAGAGAAGCACCACTTCTGGCTTGGGTAACTATTCCTGAGGCAATGGTGAGGCATGCCAACTTGGCATGGTCAGTGAGGGCTCAGCTGGGCCAGGTGGAGGAAACAGCAGCAGTGAAGATGAGGAGGAGGGCAGCAACTCAGCCCATAGCAAGGACAGTGGCTTGCCAAGTTGAGGAAACAGCAGTGGTGAAGACAAGGAGGAAGGCAGCAACTGGGCCTTCAGCAACTGTGGTTGTAGTGATTGTGGCGATGGAAGCTGTTGCTTTGCCTCTTCCACTTAGTCCACCAGGCAAGGTTGCAATGCTCAGTCACCACCTTCTTCCTCTTCTTTGTTTCTCCTTCTTCCATCCAGCCTACCTGAGCCTTCACCTGCCATGCACTAACTTCAGGAGAAGTTGCCCATACTGGTGGTTCTAAGGACAGTTTGCCCCATAACAACCTTCCTTGCTTTTTTTTTTTTTAAATTGAAGCTTGGAATTAGGTGGGAAAAGCAGGACATTTTAAAACCAGGTGGACAGCAGGAGGAGAGATAAGTTAGTAGGGCTTTCCCACTTAAAGTAGGACAGTTGCATGGTTTGTCATTCTGGTAACACTTGGGGCTTATCCACACGAGGGGGAAAATGGAGCACCTTGTAGTAATGGCACCTCACAGCAGCAGCAACATGTCTTAACAGTTCTTCTGGCCTTGGAAGCCCCCATAAGCCTCACATTCCGGATGGCACCATGAGTGATTTATTCATATTAATTCTTCACCGCCACTGTTTTTTTTTAAGTCATCCAAGGTGCACTGGAACGATAGAGTGCTTTTTTTTTATATATATAGCAAAGCAAAACAAAAAATAACCATCCTATTTTATCGCCTTAGTGAGTGATAAAACATGGCACAAGCATGTGATTGTCTTGCTAGCAAGCCCCATCCCTGCTCTTACCTGGTCAATCAGCTTTGTGCTTCCCTTTGAATTTCCTGTTGTTCAATAATCCAAATGAACAGGAATGTGCACCCCCTCACAGTTTTAAAAAAAAGCATGGGAAAAACCGCAAAGGTTTTTACCGTGTTGTTTTTGCCATTTTGGGGCTCCCTCCTTCTGAATAATGTGGATTTGTACAGGAACACATATAGACAGGTAGGATTTCAAGTGAATTCCTTGACGGGTATTTTCACCATTTAGGCAATCCCTTGGTTTCTCATTTTCCTGACCCTAAATTAATTTCTATATCAGTTTGCAATTTCACATCCACCTGAAAAATCAAATGCATGTTTGTGGACATCTCCCCTGATATAATCATTTTAATGCAAATTCTTCCTAATATGTACATGTCTTGTGAGTGATTTTCCCTAACAGAGTGCATTTTTGTGTGTTCATTCCATGATCATATGTATTTTTGTGCACACAAAATGCACTTTTCCTCAATATGTCCATTTTGGTGTGTATTTGTTAGTAAGGGCAGTTAGGAGCAGAGTCTGGGCGTAGCTGCCGAGGTGACAGGAGCAGTGTTCAGTTGCTGGAGTACCTGCAACACGTTCTTCTGAAATCAATCTTAGCCATGGCTTCTTCTAGCATTCAGGTGACAGAATTAGAAAAATGTGCTTCTGGGTAGGCATTTGAATTGATACTTGGCCCCAGGACCAGTTTAAGGAATTTTGGGCCCTCCTGCAATGCTTTATTTTGGAGGCCCCATATGTTTATCTTAGGTCAATGTAACCTAACTCAGCCTTTGATATTCACAGTACAGGATATTCAGATTATTACTAATAATGTTATTGCAAGAGGAGGGGTACTACAGCCCCCCCCCAATGATGGCCCCCCCTGTGGATGCTGACATCTCTGGTGCCTTAAACCGGCCCTGCTTGGCCCACCTTCAGAAGAAGCTGTTCCAGACTTTCCTCTTTCCCCTTCAAAGAAAAAAGATGTCTCAGGGAAGAAATTCAGAGAAAGCTAGAAGCAGCAGAAGAAAGGTATCAGTCCCATGAAGCTGTGTTGAAGTAACTACCGTAGCTGAGAAACGAGAGCATGAGACGGAAGTGCTGCAGAAGGCAACTGAAGAGAATAACAACTTCAGCAAAATGGCAAAGAAAATGTTGACCCACAAATTGGAAGCTAACAAAGAGAACAGACAAGCACAAATGGCTGCTAAAATTGAGTGCTTGAGAGAGAAAGACAAGCACGGACTTTTTCAGACACCCCTTACCGCGCAAGAAGCCTCCATAACAGTAACAAAGCTGCTGCGCAGCAGGGGGTCTGTTTCGGATGACACCGTCTCTCACTTGGCATCATCCATGACTGTTCCAAGTAGGATTGAGGGTGGCCACACCATTTTTTATTCACGGACAACTTCCGTGAGTAAAACATGGTGCGGCCACCCTCAATCCTACCCAGAACAGTCACAGATGCCGCCAAGAGAGGGACGGCATCGTCCGAAATGGACCCCCTGACGCTGTGATGTACGCAGAACACAAACTCAGGGTTCTTCAATAAATCTCTTTATTGGAAGAGAAGCTTGTGTAAGGAACCATTGCAAAGCTGCTACTGAAGTTTACAAAAAACATCTTAAAGATAAAAAGCCTCCAGCGTGAGAACAGACAGAGGGGGGCGGGAGTTACCCCACGGGGGAGAGAGAGTAGCCGGCAAGCGTGGCCTTGAGTTCCTGGTAGGACTTGCGTTACCATGCCAACCAGGAGGCCTGGCTCATCTTCTCAGGCATTCCAAGAGCCTGAGAAAATACTAACTACATGTCAGGGCCTCCATGAATTCCACTCCAATGCCCAGAATTCAGGGATGAGCCCGACATACTGCCCCCCCGAAGACCAACCCCCCCCTTTTTCATCAACCAGGCTTATCGGGAAAGCGGGCATGAAACTTTCGCAACAAGCGGCTGGCATTGACATGCTCAGAAGCAACCCACTCTGCATGGCCCAAAGGCAGGTGTTTCCACTTTACCAAATACTGTAACCCTCCCCGGTGAAGTCTAGAGTCCAGAATCTCAGAAATTTCAAAGTGTTGGTCCTGATCCACCAGGATCGGCTGAGGAGCAGGTTCTGGAGCCGGGTGGTGTTTATCCGGAGGGCTCACGGGCTTGAGCAGGCTGGAATGAAACACAGGATGTACATGACGATACAACTTAGGCAAAGACAGTTCAAAAGCCACAGGATTTATCATCCGAACAACACGAAAAGGTCCAATGTATTTGGCTCCCAACTTTTTCGAGGGTTGGGGACACTTAAGAAATTTGGTGGATAAATAAACCATATCTCCCACTGCATATCGGGGGGAAGGGTCCCGTTTCTGATCAGCATAATGTTTGTAGCGTGCTTTGGCAAAGTCCAAGGCCGAGATTACATGAGGCCACGCATCCCTGACCTTTTGACTCCACTGGGAGACCGAAACGGGGTCAGATTTGGGAGACCCCTCCAACAAGGGGAGGGGACCGAAATCATGCCCAGACACAACTTTGAATGGCGAGAGCCCAGTGCTCTGGTGAGTGGCATTATTGTAGGCCACTTCAGCAAAAGGTAGAAGATCAACCCAATCAGATTGTTGGAAATTCACATAGCACCTTAGGTATTGTTCCAGCGTCTGATTCGTTCGTTCCGATTGTCCATCCGATTGGGGATGATGGGAGCTGCTGAGACCAAGCTCCACCCCTAGAAGGTTTGTGAAAGCCTTCCAAAACTGCAAAGTAAATTGTGGGCCCCGATCCGACACAATCTTGGCCGGAATGCCATGAATCCGATAAATATGCTGAATGAACAATTTGGCTAATTGGGAGGCTGTGGGGAGCTTCTTACAGGCCACAAAATGCGCTTGCTTGGAAAACAAATCAGTCACAACCCAAATAACCGTCTTTTTCCTACTCTCTGGCAAATCCACAATAAAATCCATGCTAATGACCTCCCAGGGCTTGTTTGGGGTAGGTAGAGGGTGGAGCAAACCTTTGGGCTTCCCCGACCCCCCTTTTGACACTGCACAAGTGGTACACCCCTTTACATAATCCTCCACCTCCTTCCTCATGCGGGGCCACCAAAATTGTCTGCGGGCCAAATGTAAAGTTTTGAGATACCCAAAATGTCCCGCACTCTTGACATCATGGCACTGTTTGAGAATACTCGCTCTCAAGACCTCAGGTACATACAGGCGATCCCCTTTCCAAGCCACCCCATCCTTCACAGTTACCTCATTGGGGTGAGCCAGGAACAACTGGTCCAGGGGCAGTTCCGAGGCCAATTGAGCATGCCACCCTCCTTCCTCCCCTTGAGAAACAGTGGGCGTGGCCGAGCCATCTGCCGTAGGGGTCACCGCCCGGGTCCCCGGATCGGGGGAAGGCGGGTCGGGGTTTAAGGGCTGTGGCACCGGTCCCGGCGCCAAGGGTGAATCACCGCCACTTTCAGTAGGACCCGGCACCTGAGCAGGGCTATCAGTGGATTTCTGTTCTTTGGCTTTGCTCCGAGTGAGGACGGCTAGTCCCAAGTGGGAAGGAGAAAAAACGGTATCAATGACCTCCTTGCGCTTACTCTCATGCTGTGGTAGCCTGGACAAAGCGTCAGCCAGAAAATTCCTTTTCCCCGGGATAAATTTCAAGGTGAAATTAAATCGGTAAAAGAAACTGGCCCACCTGACCTGCTTGGGGCTCAAACGCCTAGGGGTAGCCAATACTTCCAAATTTTTATGATCAGTCCAAACTTCAAACGGTTTGGGTGAGCCCTCCAGTAGGTGGCGCCATGTCTCTAGTGCCAACTTGATAGCACCTGCCTCTTTCTCCCACACTGGCCAATTTCGCTCTGTGTCATTGAACTTTCTGGATAAATAGGCACATGGCCTCAAATCCCCGTCCTCCCCCTTTTGCAACAACACCCCACCCATAGCCACATCAGAGGCGTCCACTTGGACCACGAAAGGTTGGGAGGGGTCGGGGTGCTTGAGAATTGGTTCAGAAGTGAAAAGGGATTTCAATTTGTCAAATGCTTGTTGGCACTGTGGTGTCCACACAATTTTTTGGGGAGGTTTGTTCCCTTTACCGTGCTTGGAACCTTTGGTTTTCCCTTCTTTGGTTTTTAACAAATCTGTCAGGGGGAGGGCTACCGACGCAAAGTCAGGGATGAAGGACCGATAAAAATTAGCAAACCCCAGGAAGCTCTGCAACTGTTTCCTGGTTCTAGGGGCTTCCCATGCCAAGACCCCCTTAACCTTTTCTGGGTCCATTTCAATCCCTTTGTTTGAGATGCGGTACCCTAGATAATCTAGACGGCTTTGGTGGAACTCACACTTGGACATTTTCGCATACAGATGGTTTTCCCCCAACCTGGTAAGCACCCTTTTCACCAGTTTCACATGGGACGTGTAGTCCTCCGAATAAATCAACACATCATCAAGGTACACCAACACCCCTTTGTACAAAAATTCGCGTAACACATCATTAATCAAGTTCTGAAAAATGCCGGGGGCCCCTTTGAGGCCGAAAGGCATGACGAGGAACTCAAAAGCCCCTAGGGGGCAATTAAATGCAGTCTTCCACTCGTCCCCCTCCCGAATCCGTACTCTGTAGTAGGCCTCTCGTAGATCCAGCTTCGTGAAAATCTTCCCTTTGGAGAGATGGGCTAATATGTCCTTCATCAAGGGCAGGGGGTACTGGTTGGAGACACTAATAGCGTTTAGCCCTCTGTAATCCTGAATCAAACGAAGCCCGCCATCAGCCTTGCGCCTAAACATCACCGGGGCCCCCACAGGCGAGGTTGAGGGCCTAATGAACCCTCGGGCTAAGTTCTTATCTATGAACTCTCGGAGCGCCTCCATTTCAGCTGGTGTCATAGAATAAATGCGAGGTTTGGGCAGGCTGGACTCCGAGAGTATTTCAATGGCACAGTCAAAAGGCCTGTGGGGTGGCAAAATGTCACATTCCCTCTCCTCAAACACATATTGCCACGCCTTGTACTCTACTGGCAACCCTTTTAGCTCCCCTTTTACTAAGGCAGTTGTGCAATTCAGCGGCTTATCCACCAGGGGCCCCCCGTCCCCTGGGGATCCTCCCCCCGCCCCGTGCTCCTTGATACACACTGGGTCTGCAAAAGTCAGTGTTTCTTTTATCCAGTCTATGGAGGGGTTGTGGTACTTTAGCCAGTTCAGACCCACAACTGCCGCAGGGACTAATCCTGGAGCAATCACAAACTGCAGTTCCTCCTGGTGGTTGCCCATCCTCATGAGCATGGGTCCGGTTATGCGCTGGGCGGGGCCCCCCTTCATCATCCCCCCATCCATCTGAGACAGCCAGACGGGCTTGTCCAGCTTAACAGTATCAACGTTTAGTTCACTGACTAGGGAGGGATGAATAAGTACTTGGGTACAGCCAGAGTCAATCATTAACATAACTTTGCGGGTGGGGCCCTCCCCTCCAACCCCCACTCGAGCTTTGATAAAGAACGGGCCCTTCACTCCACTCACCACGGTATCCGGGCGCCCTTCCGGATTAGCCCGCCCTCGGGCGCTCAGTAGGGCGGGCTGGGCCCGTTTCCCGCCGGCTCAGCGTCGGAGGAGTAGGACCCACTATCCTCGGGATCATCTGAGGACTCCCCTGCCGCCTGGCCCGCTGCCAGGGCCCTGGCCGTCGCCTTGGTCTTGGGCTTGGAGGGAGTCTTGGCGGACCCGGATCTCCCCTCGCTCCGCGCTGGCTTGGCGGCGGCGGGTTGCTCCCGTGGGCTCCTCTCTGGGCACTCCGCTATGCGGTGTCCGCTCCTCCCACAATGCAGGCACAGGCCCTTTCTCATCCTTCGCTCACGCTCGGACTCTCCGGTGGTGCCTCCCCCCGAGCGTGCCGTCTTGGTTTTCTTCCCAGGGGCCCCAGCGGACTTCCCCTCCGTCCCAGCCTGGCGGCGCAACATCTTAATGCTGGCCTTCACCGACTCCACTTCCCCAGCCAGCCGTATCCACCCCATGAGGGTTTCGGGGTCTCCCTGGAACTTGGCCCACTCTAGAATGTCAGGGTTCAGGCCCTCCTGGAAAAACTGCACCTTGACCTCCTCTGGCCACTCCGGTACTTGGCTGGCTAGGCGGCGGAACTCGGCTGCGTACTCAGCCACTGGCATCGTGCCTTGCTTCAGGCTCCTAAGCTTGGTTCGAGCCCGCTTCCCTCTTAAGGGATCGTCAAACTGGGCCCTGAGAGCCATCAGGAACTCTTGGTAATTACCCAGTTCAGGGGCTCCCATATCATACAGACCCACCAACCACTGGGCCGCCTCTCCCTCCAGTTGGTTGGACACATACTGCACTTTCTCAGCCTCAGACTGGAACTCCCCTTCCCACTGGGTCATGTAACTCACCACTTGAGTCATGAAGTAGGGTAGTTTTGCTGGATCCCCATCAAACTTCGCCTTCAGGTGCCGGTGTTTCCAGCCCCGGGGTCGTTCCTGCGGCTCAACCGGGCCAGCCCCCACCGGGGGAGCCGGTCCAGGAGCCGGCAGGCCAGGTACAGCTGGGGGCTGAGCGGGGACTCCATCCCCGGGTGCCTGGGCAGCCGCAGGTGGCGCTGGGGGAGGCTGGGCCCCTCCGGGTGCTGGTGGAGCTGGAGGGGTTCTGTGCAGGAGTTCTAGGAGCACCTCCCGTATCTCACCCATTTGCTGTTTCAGTTGAAGAACCTCGGTTCCAACTTCTGCCAAGGAAAACTTCGCTTCTGGCTCTCTAGGCCCCTCACCCTGGGGTCTGTCCCACCGGGACCGGCGGTCTTCTCGGCGTCCGGCCCCTGCCCATGGCCAGGCAGGGCCCAAAACCTCTCGCACTGGAGTGCCGAAGCTTGGCAGGCTGCCCCTCCCTGGAGCCAGCTCCATCCCCAGCTCCCAGGGCTCAGTGGAGGGTCGAAATACTGCAGCCCTCCGGCGGTCTCGGTCCCGGCTGGTGCCTCCAGCTGCGGCAGCTACAGCACCCCCCTCTGCCCCGGCCTCCTGCTTCGAGGCCTCGGCTTCTCTGGCGCTGGCTGCAATCAGATCTTGGTCCGTCTGTGTGCCAGTCTCTGCGTCGTCAGACATTGCAGGCAAAGGCTCCACAGTTTCAGGACAGAGAAAAAAAAATAAAAGTATGGAGTAGCAGCTTTCTGTGATGTACGCAGAACACAAACTCAGGGTTCTTCAATAAATCTCTTTATTGGAAGAGAAGCTTGTGTAAGGAACCATTGCAAAGCTGCTACTGAAGTTTACAAAAAACATCTTAAAGACAAAAAGCCTCCAGCGTGAGAACAGACAGAGGGGGGCGGGAGTTACCCCACGGGGGAGAGAGAGTAGCCGGCAAGCGTGGCCTTGAGTTCCTGGTAGGACTTGCGTTACCATGCCAACCAGGAGGCCTGGCTCATCTTCTCAGGCATTCCAAGAGCCTGAGAAAATACTAACTACATGTCAGGGCCTCCATGAATTCCACTCCAATGCCCAGAATTCAGGGATGAGCCCGACAGACGCGCAGCAGCTTCGTTACTGTTACGGAGGCTTCTCGCGCGGTAAGGGGTGTCTGCAAAAGTCCCATATTGAAGTAGTATGGAAGAACAAAGAGGGAGGCAAAGAATCTGGTGATAATGAAATTGACCAACTTCATCCTGAAAACTGACTTTCTCCCCTTTGTCTAAATATCCAAAGACTGTATTGGCCAGTATTTTTTGTTAAGATTCTAGAAAACTGATATAGCACTGTATAGTTAGATCCAACTATACACTTGCTTTGGGGAACAAGAGGGGAGCCCTTTCATGTTCACCCTTTTTCTAAAATGTCTTTTCAGTGTAGCTATCATGTTGCATTTCTTCTATTCCTGTGGATTTGTTCCTGGATTAATGGCTAGTGCAGTATTCAACTCTGACATATTTGTGAATGGAATATGTAGTGTAATGTTCATGCTGAATCTGTCACACTTCAGAATCTCTCAGTCTTACGATAATACTGTATCTTAAGTATTATTAAGTTACTTAAGACAAGCATGGACTTTTAAGTTATTAAGTTTATTAAGTTACGGTACTTAATAAAGCTACACAGTACTGTGTATTTGTTAGTTGCAAGCCATCTTGCAAAATTCTGAAAAGTGCAGATTTTGGTGCCTAAGTGCATTCTAGTTTACATATAGGTTAAAGAAGTGCAAACTGGAAAATTCAGAAGTAATTAATTTCTCCCCTGTCCCTAGATCCCATGGAAATATTAGTATCATTCACAAGAAACACAGTGTGACCAAAAGGTATTCTTAGTACCCTATTCAAAGTGTGTGTGTGTGTGTGTGTGTGTATGAGAGAGAGAGAATGCAGATAGAATAAAAAGTCACCACTTCCACCTTGTTAGGATGCTATCTTCCACCTCAGTACTGAACACAAAGGATATTTAGATCAAGCTGTGTTAGGCTGGGACAGCATTTTGAAGGGATTAATTAAGGATCTTGGGTCTTAATCTCATTAGAACATACAAACTGTCTTCCATTTGACCATGTGTTCCATTCACGATACGGCCCCTGCTCCTATAACCAAGGGTGGCTTTTCTTGCCTCAGTGCTCTTCTTGCTGACTTGGTTGCCAAATCATGTGTGTAAGTAACTGCCATGTTCTCAGTCTATTTCATGCTTAAGAACAGAAAAATGGTTTTGCTGGATCAGTCTAAAGGCTCATCTGTATCCAGTTGTGGCCAGCTGAATGCACAGGTGCAGTTCACACATTTATGGAACTAAGGAGGTAGCCAACCTTGTTGTTTGTCCCAGACATCTGGTGATCAGAGATGTACAGCTTCTGAATACATAGCATTGATTTGTGACTCTGATGGCTAATATCCATTGATAGATTTATTCTTCATGAATTTAGTTCCATTAGTTAACCATGCACAGCATGATGAAGGGCTTCTTTTTGTCTGTACTGAGCAGGCTGCCAATCAGTTTTTGTCATATGACCCTGAGTTTGAGAACCATGAGAGACAGAGTATAATTTTTCTCTCTCTTCAAGTCCTCCCACATTCCTAATTGATGCTAGTATCTCTGATGACCTCCTTACTTCACGGCGCATCATTTTTCCCACTGAATTTTCTACACAGCCTTTAACAAAGAAGTGCTCTGCAAATGTATTGGACCTCAAAGTCTTTAATCCCAAACTAGGACATGCTGTGCTTTGTAGTCCAACGCATCTGGGGGAGGCTGTTTTAGATTGTCTTCAGAGAAAAGGTACTATAGTCTTAAGGCATTTCAGTCTCATCAGCCCCTTTATGTACTTTCCCTGGCTCCATGATATCCCTAAGACTGAATGACGAACTGATGTTGAGAAGGACTGTGTATATATATCAAATAGTGTGATACTTGATGTTTCATTTTCAACAGAGCCTGAAATTTACATTTTACAATTAATGCAGTTACTCATAACTGCTTTCAGGGGCAACAATATGTAACAAAGGAGATTATCAGAAGCATTAAAAATGGTGTTACATGAATGCCAGGAGATTGCAAAAAGGGCTCCATTTTCAGACGACGTTGTTCCCCCCTTGTTATGCATGTGTTCTGTTGCTGTTCCGGTGGTGCTACTTTTTATTGACAGGATAAGTTGTCAATAGATCCCCTGTTCCATTTCTGTCACAGATGTTCCTGTGAGCAAAAAAGGTGCCCCATTATGTTGGCGAGATCCCAATGTCAATGGGAGGTCCCTGCAAAAACATTTCCGGGTGAGATTGGGACATCCAGGTAAGTGACACACTTTTTATGACCCTCCCGGAATTACTTCTACCTTTTAAAGTGTGTTTTTGTGTTTGCTGTCATTTTTTTCATGTTCTTTTTATTATTATTTTTGAATTTCCTGTGCTCGTGTCTTCTTGCAAGAATCCATGGGATTTCAGTCCAGGAAGTGAATGGAGCTCCGTTAGAGCTCCATTCACTCCTGGGCTGCCAGAACGATGGGAGAGGAGGTAAGTGTGGTAGGGAGGATGATTGTGGCATGACAGGGACAGGACAGCGGTGGGAGTGGAGATTCTGGGACAGAATTCATTCCTGTGTGAAAATCTCCAAATTTCCAGTGCAAAGGTAACACAATAAGTGAGAGTTCTATTACTTCAGTGGTACAACAAGTTATGAGTTTATTTATTTCTAGTTACTTTAATAAGTTACCTTTAAAGGGCAATTTTTAGTGGCATTTTGACAAGAATTTTTCAAGTTTTATGCCATTCTCTTATGAATTTTACTTTTTCTCTCTCTTTTCCCAAGGTAACAGAAACTTCCAAATAAACTGATGAGCATCTCAATAAGCAACCTTAATTACTTTTTCAACACTGATACGCATAATGGCAATGGGCTACTCTCAAAGCTCTCTATTGAGTAAGGTGGATGAATTACTTTGAAAAAATAGCTATCCAAGTTCTGACTACGGTTCCTTTTTCTATTAATTCATAGCACTGAATTTGCCTTCAGCAAACCTGGCTATTTCTGACAGTTCTGAGCTCATGATGGAATTTTGCATTTTCAAAATGGAGAGTCAAACTTAAACTTGCTTTCCCGGCTACTTCAGGTGAAACAACACCAGCATATCACTTGATGAGCCCCTAATCTGTAGACTCTTCCATCTTTTAGCAAAAATGGTGACCAGAAGATATGTGATGTTACTTTCTGTCAACATTTTGGCCACAATACTGCTGATGGAGGATGTCCATTTGGGTGCCATTTGGGGGAAATGGCTCAGAGGGGGAGGTCAGGAGTGCTGTTAGACACTGAATAATAATAATAATAATAATAATAATAATAATAAAATTTATTTATACCCCGCCTCTCTGTTAAAAACAATCGGGCGGCTTACAAAAATTAAAATACAAATACAGATTAAAATCCCTAAACACCACCTACCCCCACCCTCCCCCATAAAAATATATTAAACCAATATAAATTAAAACAACTAATCTAAAATCACATTAAAAAATAATAAATAGCCAGCAGACTAAAAGAGGCCAGGATCCCCTGAGGCCGGGATCTAATTAGGAAAGGCCTGCCGAAAGAGATCCGTCTTTAGTGCTTTTTTAAAGCTACTCAGGCTCATCATCTGACGGATCTCGTTCGGCAGGCCATTCCATAATTTGGGGGTGATTACCGAAAAGGCCCTCTGGGAGGTTGCAGACAGCCTAGATTGTTGTGGCTGAAGCAAATTCCTCCCAGAGGACCGGAGTGCACGGGGAGGATCGTATGGGAGGAGGTGGTTCCGAAGATAAGTTGGACCCAAGCCATTTAGGGCTTTAAAGGTAATAACCAACACCTTATACTGGGCCCGGAAACTGATAGGCAGCCAGTGGAGAGATTTTAATACTGGAATTATATGGTCTCTCCGAGATGTTCCCGAGACCACTCTGGCTGCCATATTTTGTACCAGCTGAAGTTTCCGGACCAAGCATGAGGGCAGCCCCATGTAGAGCGCATTGCAGAAATCTAGACGGGAGGTTACCAGCGCGTGCACCACAGTCTCGAGGTCCCTTACTTCCAGGAAAGGGCGCAGCTGGCGTATCAGCCGAAGCTGAGAACAGACGCTCCTGACCGTCACATTCACCTGACCGGTCATCTGAAGCAATGAATCAAGGAGCACCCCCAGACTGTGAACACAGTCCTTAACGGAAAGCGTGACTCTGTCCAGGACTGGAGGTTGCAACCCAACTCCTGGTTTTGGGGCCGCTACCGTGAGCACCTCCGTTTTGTCCGGATTTAATCTCAATCTGTTTTTCCTCATCCAGCCCATTACTGCTTTAAGACAATAATTAAGAGGAGAGACACCACTGGAATTCGAGGCCGACGATTGGGACAAGGAGAAATAGATCTGGGTGTCATCAGCGTACTGATAACACCCAGCCCCATAACTCCGAATAATCTCACCCAGCGGCTTCATATAGATGTTAAACAGCATAGGGGACAGGATGGCGCCTTGCGGAATGCAACAAGTAAGCTCCTTGCTGCTTACTTGAACACCATGCAGCTGTCTGCCGCTAGTTTGCCTAATACTAGGTCTACCCCTAGTTTGCCTAATACTAGGGCTAATAACTGTTGATTCTTTCCCTATTCTTTTTACAATGTTTAGAATGTTAGACCATGTACTTGGGAGACAATAATTAATCTAATCACTTTCAAATACCCTTTACATTTTTTTATAAAGTAGACAAACACCTGTTGGCTTCAGTACCTGCTCCAAGTTATATTTACAGGTGTAGTTGAAATCCTTTACATAAAATCCAAAGCACTCAGAGACAGAAGATAAAACTGAGAGTTCCTCCCATGCTACATCCACACTTGATACTCTACACCCAGCTGTTTTTCCTTCTTATGCAAAATGCAACCAAAACAGATGGCTCATATGATAAACTGGCCATCCCACAGCAGAAGACAACTTCATAATTTGTTTGTTCTTCAATTCAGTATAGAATCATAGAATTGAAGAGTTGGAAGAGACCACGAGGGCCATCCAGTATGATATTATTTAATTCAGAATGTGGTATTTGAAAGGCCCCAGTGGCATAACTAAAGCATAACTAAATAAGACCTATTCAGGCCTCTAGACAGCTTTGAAATAAATCTAAGGTAGTTTCCCCTTCTCCAAGCAAGGCTCAATAAATCAATTTGGTGGTTCATTGGTCTAAAGCCTGTTGTTAATCCTGACTACAGTAGACCCATTGAATCAATGGGATTTACTCTCTCTCTCTCTCTGGCTTCTCTTCGCAAACGAAGATTCAAGAAGGACTCATCCCGTGCTTTCTGCAAGTGCGCTGATGACTAAAAAGGCCAATCTGAGATAAACAAGTCCGGTTGCAGAAAGCACAGCAGAAGGTCTCCTTGGGTGATGTTTCTGGGTTGTGATTCTTTCTGCGTTGTCGTTTCTCTTCAAGACTTGTTCGGCATGAGTTCTCAAATAAGGCTGCAGCATTGTGGATAGTGCGTTTCCATGCCTCCCTGATGTGAGGCCAGGGTAGACCATTGTTGGTGATCAATTTGTCTGAGCCTGAGATGTTGTTTCAGGGAGTCCTTGTATCTTTTTTTGGAGCACCCCTCTTATGCTGACCCGTGGCGAGTTCACCGTAGAGTAGTATTTTTGGGAGGCGATGGTCCTCCATCCTAGAAATGTGCCCTGCCCAGTGCAGCTATGTTCTCAATATCATGGCCTCAATGCTGGTGATCCCAGCTTACTCAAGGACAGCAACATTCGTCACATAGTCAGTCCAGTGTATATTTAGGCGTATACAGCGCTGATGAAAGCATTCGAGGAGTCATAGGTGGTGGCGATAGTTGACCCATGTTTCAGATCCATAAAAGAGAATAGACGGTACAATGGCTCTATACACACTGATTTTTGTGTTTCACCTCAGGTGTTTATTACTCCAGACTCTTTTGTGAAGTCTTCCAACTGTGCTATATGCCTTTGCTAATCTGTGATCTATCTCTTTGTCAATCTTGGCATCTGAGGAGATGATGCTTCCCAGGTAGGTGAACTGCTGAACGGACTTGAGCACAGATTTGCCAACGGCAATGTGGGGATGGTTGTGTTCGTCCTGTGGTGCAGGCTGGTAAAGAACTTCTGTTTTCTTCAGGTTGACTTCCAGCCCAAACAGCTCTGCGGTTGTTGCGAAGCAGGATGTTAGGTGCTGCAGAGCTGCTTCTGTGTGGGCAACAAGGGCAGCATCATCAGCTTACTGATGTGCTGATTTTCAGTCAAAATTTACTGAATGGGTCTACTCAAGTTGGGACTAACCAACAGGATGCTAGACATTGTCAGAGCTTAGAGGTAACTAATTAAATTTGTTTTCTAATTCATTTTCCCCTTTCCTCAGCAAGACTTCACAAGGGAGCCCTGGTGGCACAGTGGTTAGATGCTGGTATTGCTGCCACAATTTTGTGAGTTTGATCCTACAGGCTCCAAGTTTGACTCAGCCTTCCATCCTTCCATAGGTCGAGTACCCAGCTTGTTGGGGGCAATAAGGTAACACATTGTAAACTGCTTAGAAAGTGCTTCGCACTGTAAAGCTGTATAGAAATATAAATGCTATTGATATTGCTTCACAAATGAAGCTACTGGTTAGCATCACCCATGTGTCCTGGAATGCAATGAATAAGAGGTTTTGCCTTGTTATTCATTGCAGTTTATGCTTTCAAGAGGAGGAAGGTGTATAAGAGCACTGGATGGTTAAAAAATGGAGATGGCAGGGAATGACTTTGTGACCCCTAGCTTTGTATGCAAAATGTGTGCTGTAGCATTGATCTTTATAGACCACTCTTCGTGATTTGAAGTGAGTGCTCTGTGTGTGTGTGTATGAAAGAGAGAGAGAGAGAGAGAGAGAGAGAGAGAAGCTGTTGATTAATAGTTCAGAAAATGCTCAGCATATGCTTGGGAAATTCTGTGAACATTTCCAACTAAGAATTCTTAACATGCTAACTGATTTCCACCTTTCCCCTAACAAAGCCAAAGAAATGAGTTTGCTGGTTAAGAGCACTCACCATTCTCCACCCTTGATTGACCAACTGATCTCTGTAGCCCTTATTTTTGCTACACTGCATACACTACTGTGGTGGATCAGAGTCTTCTAACTGGGATGAATACATGATCATTCCTCTTTCCCCTCTTCTAATTCAGATGCACAATCCATGATGTCTGAAGGATGAGAGATGTATGTATGTTGGGGGTGGAAGAGAGTGGAAAGAAGAGAAATGCGGCTAGTAATAAAACTTAATGTAAGGCTTTAGCAAGTTGTTAGAACTCATGCTTTAGGACAGTCCTCCCCAATCTGTCACTTTCCAGATGCATTGCATTACTAATCCTGCCATTCACAGCTATTTGGGGACCAAAACATCTGGGAAGTGCCAGGTTGGGGAAGGCAAAAGAACAAAAAGAGCACTTGCAAAGGAGGTGATAACAAACATTGCCACTAGAATTCTGTGGTGAAAACCCACACATGCCATTCTCTGTAAATACCATGGTTTGTTTTGAAAGCCAACCAATTAATTTTCATGTCATTCAATAAATGTAACCCTTTCAATGGATATCTATGAGCTAGCCTTCGTCTGGCTGGCAATGAACATTAACAAATTAATTTTCAACCCTAATGTTCCTAAGGAGCCCTGGCGGCATAGTGGTTAAATGCTGGTACTTCAGCCACAACGTTGTGAGTTTGATCCTGCAGGGCTCCAAGGTTGACTCAGCCTTCCACCCTTCCATAGGTCAGTAAAATGAGTACCCAGCTTGTTGGGGGCAATTAGCTAACACATTGTAAACTGCTTAGAAAGTGCTTAGCACTATAAAACAGTATAGAAATGTAAGTGCTATTGCTAACATTCCAGACTCTGGGCACTTAGTAATTGGTGGACCCTGAATGCATGATAAGGCCAATGGGGAGTGCATGGCACTAGTCCTGCCTTTCAATGATAACCCTAGTATCAGTCTGCATGGAGCTGCTTCTATGTGTGCCACTGTGACTCAATTGACAGCAGAATTGACTGGACAGAGTTCTGCTCATATGTTAGGAACCATATATGCATAGAAGTGACTTCCTGAAGAGTGATATTTCTCCCATGTCAGCGAGGGGCACAGCCCAAACGTGTGGTAGTAGCAAGGGGATGTGCCTGCTGGCCCTTCATACTTCTGATGCCCACAATTAGAATTAGGATTCTAATTTAATTAGATTGAATTAGAGTCACTGATGAAAATGTTTGTTGTTGTTGTAAACTAGCATCACTTTGACTTCAATTTATGGTGGTCCTATGAATGAGAGACCTCCAGATCAGCCTGTTGTCAACAGCTCTGCTCAGGGCTTGCAAACTTAGAGCAGCTGTGGTTTGTTTGACTGAGGTGCATGCACAGTACACAAATAATCCATTTTGAAACTAGATTATTTGGCATGGCTCCTCCCTATGGAATCATGGGATTTGAAGTTTGGTGAGGCACCAGCAGTCTTCAGCAGAGAAAGCTAAAGACTTTGTAAAACTACTAATCCCAGGAATCAATAGGAAGGAGCCATGGCAAATAATCCAGTTTCAAACTGGACTATTTGTGTAGTGTGGATTAGACCTGAGTTTCTCCACCTGTACTTTGATCTCCCTCTTTTTCTACAGCCTTCTATTTTACTCAACATTATACCCTTTTCTAATGAGTCATGTCTTCTCATGGTATTCCAAAGTACAATAGTATGAGTTTATTTTAGTTTACAGGGAGAGTACAGGTTTGATTTGCTCTTGAACCCATTTAATTGTCTTTTGGCAGTCCATGGTACCTGTAGATCTTTTGCCCAGCACCACATTTCAAATGAGTTTATTTTCTTCCTATAATTTCTCTTCCACAGCTGTACACAGAAATTGGAAATATGATAGAATGGACAATCTGGACCTTGGTATTCAGTAACAGATCTTTATACTTGGGAATCTTGTCTAGTTCTTTCTTTGCTCTCCTTCCAAGCCCTAGTCTTCTGATTTCTTGACTACAGTCTCTATTTTGATTTATGACTGAGCCAAGGAATAGAAAATCTTTAACTATTTCAATGTGTTTAACAACTGCTTTAAAGTTATCTGAAAATCATCTGTGGTCATTCTTTCTGTGTTTTTAATGTTCAACTTTAACCTTGCTTTTCTGCTTTCTTCCTTGACTTTCCTCAATAGCTGGTCCAACTCTTTGCTATTTTCTGCTAGTATTATGTTGTCATTTGTGTATCTTAAATTGTTGATATTCCTTTCACCAATTTTCATACTTCCTTTCTCCAAATCTAATCCAGCTTTCTGTATTATATGTTCAGTGTATAAATTAAGTAGAAAGGGTGATAGAATGCATCCTTGCTGCACTGGAAATAATTCTTTTTCTCCATATTATATCCCAGCAGTAGCCTCTTGTCCTGAGATAGGTTATGCATTAGCACAATCAAATGTTGTGGCATACCCATTTCTTTAAGAGTGCTCCATAGTTTTTGATGAGCTACATAATCAAAGGCTTTTCTATAATCCATAAAGTGCAAACTGATTTTCCTTTGAAATTCTTTGGTGTGCTCCATTATCCAACATATGTTTGTAATATGATCCTCAGTCCCTCTTCTTTTTCTAAGCCCAGCTTGGGCACCTGGCATTTCTTGTGCCATATATATTTAAAAAAAGGTAAAATTTTGTACAATCACAGTGTTGGGTGAGGCAAAAAGCAGAGTGAGCTACAAAATGAGTGAATGATGGTCGATGTTTATATGTGCTAGAGATCACAGCTAAGGTTAATCCTGTATATCTGAACACAGTGGGTGACACTCAGATCTGTTTACATGTGCATGTGTGAGTGCACATCCATGCATGCGCCACGCACACATGCACACACAAACATTGCAGGCACACACATGCAAATAAACAAAACACTTAAGTCCTTTCCCTGTATTCCTTACCTTCTTACTCCTCCCTTGGTGAGATCCACACCATTGCAATTTCACTTTTGTTTCCTGATTCAGTACAAAGTGCTGGTTTGGACTTACAAAGCCCTATGTGGCTTAGGTCCTGACTATCTGATGGGTTTTCTTCTTCCCTATGAACCTGCCCTGAGATATTTGGGAGAGTGTTTTTTCTTAATCCCACCACCCTCACAGGTGGTTTTGGTGGGAAAACGGAAGAGGGCTGTCTCAGTGATTGCTCCTAGGCTCTGGAATTCCCTTCTTTGGGAGGCTAGCCTGACCTTCTCCTTGCTTTCCATTCGTTGCCAAGCCAAGACTTTTACTTTCTAATAGGCTTTGCAGAATTGACTCTTTTTAAAGAAAGAGCTTTTAATAGGTTGCTCTGCAGTCTTTAACATTTTTCTTTTTCTTTTAATGCTTTAAAATACTTTTAATGTTATTGATAGTCTAATTATGCTTTACTAATAATGTTTTATGTGTTTTTAATCGATATTGTACTTGTTTTATATTGCAAACTGCCGTGAATCCTGATTTTTTTGGCGGGGGAAGGGAGGATGTAAAATAAATGAACTGAATGAATGAATGAAATTATCCCCGTACGCTCTTTCCTCTCCTATTGACTATTCCTGCAGCCCATAGCTGACTAGCTTTTTGCTATGAGTAATTCACTGAATGGGGCAGAAACTTGGAGAACATCTTCCAATCACTGTAAACCAGTGCTTTGCAAAGTGATGGTTCCTGGACTGGTGCCAGTTTAAGAGCAACTAGCTGCTTGTCTGCAGAGAATTTCCAAGAAAGAAAGTCTAGCTAATGGGAAGAAATGTCATACAGGTCCCTGGGACATTAGAGAAATACACTTACTGCCCCATACCCATCAAATAGCCCAGGAAGCACGGCTATAGACAATATTGAACTAGAAGAATCATTGTTCTAAAGCTGAGGTGTAACGTAGCTTCCTATCTTCTGTAGATCTCATAGCTGCTGTAATAGGAAATAATAAGGATCCATCCGTGACCCCCAAGGATCTTGGTGGAAGATGTCTTTGGTTTGTGTTTAGTTACCTGTGACCAGGTAGGCTCTTGACCAATGTATTTGTGGGAAGTTCAGATATTTAGTGAATGGTCTGGTTCTCCTTTGTTGGTTATAGAAGCAACTCACCCATTTCAAGTGGTACTATTCCAGCACCTTACCATAATGTTCAACTTCCTTTTTGGGGAAAAAAAAAGTGTATTTCTAACCTACAACTCTGTGCTCAAATCAGTGCAGTATATGTGTTCCTCAAGGGGAATGATACATTTCATCAAAATACCAGTCTATGTGGGGTTACGCTGAGAGTCAAGAGAGAAAAGATGGACATAGAAAACCCGGAAGGGGCTATGTGGGCATGGGGTGGATTGAGCAAGGAGTTCTCTAGCATGTCTGTATTTCTCAAGCCTTGATGTTCACCCAAGTTTTTTGATACACTCTCCCCCCAATTATGCCATTTTGACTACATAAAAATTAATGCTTAGAGGATGATTTCACTCCTGGTTTATAGCAGGGGTATGAATAGGTATGCTGGCCTGTGAGCCACATGCAATCTGGTGGCGGGGGGGGGGGAGAGTCCTATGCAGTCCTTGGACATCCCCCCCCTCCCCTTCAAGCCCCTGAAACCTCTCCTCAAACTTCATTTCCTTTAAATGGCCCAAAATTCATTTTTCAACAACAACAAAAGCCTCCAGGGAGCACAATTTTACACTTAAATGCAGTTTCACCTCTTCCTATCCTGAAATGAGAGGGGAGAATCCCTTCTGCAAGTGAAGAAAAGTCATTTCCAGTCATGGAAAATGGTTGCAGTGGTGGCTTGGTGTAGTCCACATGGGGTAGGAAGTGCTGCAAACAGCCTCTAACTTTTGGTCTGTCCACTCTGGTTTATAGGAGATGTTAGAACATGATGTCCAATTTGAACTTATTAGACTACTTGAATTTAAAATATTTGTGTTTTTGTATTGACATGTGAACTCTCGCTAGAAGCCAGGATGACTCAACTGAGGCTGTCGTACTTTGGATGGATCACAGGCAGATCCAGACTGATTTAAAAGTCCCAGATTTTGCACCTGTTTGTTCTGAATTTATACTGGGTTAAAATAAACAGACTTGTCAAAATAAACAATCTCTGATCATACTAGGAGCTGACAGAAAATATTCTGGGATAAACAACATGTGTATGGATCTTTAAAATGGTCTTTTAATTCAGTCTAGATGTAGCACATAAGATGATGTAATTCATTGAGAAAGATGATAAAAGTGAAGGCAGTACAAAAAAAAAAAAAACCTGCACTACAGGGTGCGTTGATTCAATCAAGGAAACCATGGGCCAAAATTTGCAAGATCTGAGTAGGGCTGTTAATAACCAGGGCTCTTGGTTGCCATAATTTACCATAAGTTGTAGTTGACTTGAAAGGCAAATAACTACAACGACACAAAATTGTCATGTGAATGCCACCCTTTTGGTGCCATCTTGTAAGCCCACAGAACTCACAGTTCTGAGTCTGGACCTGAACGTTAAAGAAGAGATATATATGACTCTGCATGATATGGACATATTATTTTTGCCAACGATTAGTTGCAAGATATTGCTTCATTTTCAAACAAAAACAAACTTTTGATTTAGTGTTTTTGAAAGGCAGCAGACTGAAGAGAGAAAAAACCACGGGCAAGAGTTCAGAGTGGTAATGAACTGAATATGTCTCTAATTATATTGAATTTACAAGTAATAGGATGAAGCAATATTAGAAATTACTTCTGAGTGAAATTTGGTGCCTCAAGGCATAGAGAGCGTCCTTCCAACTTGAGAAAAATGAGTAAGTGTTGTATCATTATATTCAGTTTTAAATATCTGTCACTCCAAACCTCAAAATGAACTCCAACAGTCTAATTGTTTGGGAATGAGGAGGGGAACGGAAAGGAACCTTTCAATAAACATTTCATAAAGACTTGGATACATTACCTTATCCTCCCAACCCAAGTCTTGGTTTGACTTTGGGACTCTTGACTAATAGCAATAGTGGGTCTTGCAGGGCCAACTCAAGATACTTTGCTGTCTGAATATGGTGCCCACCCACACATATCCACGGTAAGGTCATTAGTACCCAAAGATAGCAGAGTTATTTGACATTACAGGCAGAAAATCCCTCAGGCAGTGATTTCCATCTCTAGCATTAAAATGCAATGGGCTAAGTCCACTATTAGTCCCAAACAAAGGAAACATATCAAAACCAATGGGATTATTTAGAGTAACTCACATTTTGTTCATTTCTAAAGGTCTACCTAGTAAATATCTGCAGAGAGAGTGCCATCGCACCAATGCCAAGTGTGCACAATGGTTTCCAAATAATCTGAAACCTAATTCCAACATGTGGAAGGCTCTGAACATGCAAAAGGTATTTTCAGACTGGCTGGGGAACACTGGGAGTTGTAGTCCAAATATATTTGCCGATATTTCATATCTCTGTAACTAAGTAATATCTTCTAGCCTGACACCACCCCTTCTCGGCCCACCTTAACAACTGCATCTGGATTGGGAGAAGGAGGTTCATTCAACTTCTGATCAGGGCATAAGAAGGATGACATCCGCCCCCACCGCCCACCAGTGAGTGAGGCTATAGCAGTGGCTTGTAATAAATTCTGCTTCTGATTGTCACAGACTCATTCACAGGGAGGAAAGGGGTGGAAACATCATCCTTCTTGCACTCCAGTCAGAAGCTGAAGAGACTTTCTTCACCTGATCCAACTACTGGCTCTTAAGGCTGGCCAGGGTAACATTTACATTGTTTTACAATAAGACTAGTATTAGTGAATACAGAGCAGTTATGGCTCTGTAATTTGAGGTTACAAATCCATAACTAAAGTACTGAATGCCAGCCATTGTTTCTAAAGTCTCGGAAGGTTTTTACATGTATGAATATATGTTCAAAGACTTCGTCACTGTAGACATTGGCACTGTACGTGTAGATGCCAAGGGGAAAGGATAATTGGTAATAATACATTGCTATTACCTCTTGCCAAATAAATTGATTGATTGACAAATCAAGAAAGGTAGTCCAAATGGAACTTATACTGATATCTCTTTGATGGAGAATTCCAGCTTGCCTTTAAGAAAGGTCTCACATCCCTAAATTATTTTGGTAGAACAACTATAGCAGTCTGAAATCACTTAATTGCCATGACTCCATCTTATGGAAACCTGGTTTTGTGGTTTTGCAGTACTTCTCTGCTCAAAAACTCTAGTACATTCCACTGAACTACATACATCATTAGACGTAACTCCTTGGCAGGGAATTCTAGTTACCTCATGCAACTACAAAACCCAGGATTTCATAGGATGGAGCCATGGCAGTTCAAGTGATCTCTAAAGTGCTATAATTGTGTAGTGTGGATGCACCCTACGTTTGGAGATGGCGCAAAAGCTGTTCCTCTTTTCCATATCATGGCCCCTGGCTATCTTCCAAGAAGCAGTTCAGTTTTCACCATTCATGTCTCTATCCAACTGTCATCACATTTATGAATCCATTGTGAAATGTATTTTCTTATCATAGTTCATATTCTATAGCCTGGCCATTACACAGTGAGATTTTTGAACAGCATACATTCAACTTTGAACAACATATAGAGTAATGCAAACCCCTTTTCAAAGTTCCTCCTGTTGTCATGAGACACAAGATTAGTGGCAGAGAATTAGTTCTTTGGATCATGGGAGTGGAAAAGAATACATGGCAAGCCTAAGATGGATTCTAGCTTTTAATGTATGAATGTAAGAAGGCAACAGAAATATGTTTTGACTCAAGAATGTTGGCATTTGTGTCCATCATTATGAGCAAGAGCTGGAACTTCAGAGTGTGCAAGAAAATAGAGCTGTGCTCATCAAATATATTTCACTTTTTTAGTGTCCAGCACTATATTTTACAACACCATAGGGACTACAGAGGGATGATACATACAATTCATCAATGCCAAAAGCTTAATCCTTAGCTGGCATGTACGATGTACAGGTGTTTTAGAAGCATCTCATTGTAAGATAGGAAGCTTAAGCTAGATCCTAAGAGTCAAAATGAAAATGAGTTACGAAGATGAAATTTCAGGGACTGATCCAACAGAATGCCATGTCAACAATAAATTGCTCAGGATTGGGTCTGGAGAGTGCAGTACCTCTAAAACAAAAGCATGACCTCTGATGCTGTTCTATTTGCATGACTGACCCTGGACACTATGCTAGCTCAAAACTGGAGGTTGGTGCTCTTGACATGAGCCACCATGTGACAGTATAGCATCAAAAGTTTCTACAGATCCTTTAGTCCTACGTACTCATCAAACCTAGAGCAGATTCATTGCCCTACCTATTTGAAAGCCACTAGAAGCCACCTGGGAGTTGTTTGAATTCTCCAGGGTTTTAGGAGAGAGGATTTTCTTAAAAGGAGTGGCTGCTTGCATCTTAGGGCTTGTCTACATGGGCAATTTACTCTGTCTTGCCACCATCTTGGAGCCCTGCAGTCCAGATGACACAGGGCTTTTGCCCTGTTTTGCTGCTGGGCAGTCCTCATGACCCCTGGAGCAAAGACTGGGCTAAGATGAGGGGGGAGATGGGGTGAGGCCCATTACAGAATTTTTTGAAAATACCCAGGAAAAACTGCTCCTGCCAGCAAAAAACAGATTGGGCCCCACATGACCACAGAAGCCTGTTCTGGTGTGCCAGCCCATTGCCCTCTGCCATCTCTCTTCTGCAGCAGGAAACAGGCCTGCAGCATGTGACCAAGGCTGGTCACATGCAGGGGGCCTTTGGTCACATGTTGTTGACTGGCTTCGTGGCTTCAGAGAGAGTGAGAGAGATGGCAGCAGAGACAGGCCAGTGTGCCCATCTGGACTTCTTCCCATTCCATGCAGGTAATGGGGGAGGAATGGGCCTGATCCACGGTCAGATGCACTGGCAGGAAGCTGGCATATTCTCACCCATGTAGATGAGCCTTAGAGATGTTTACTTCAGTGTTTCAGTCTGTGCAGTGCTAGAAATGTCGGGACTGTAAAACACCTGCAACTTGCACTGGTAAGGTATTCTACACAATTATAGCACTATGGTTCCACATTATCTGTCATGTAAGAGTGTAGCTACAGTGGTGGGAGGGAGGACATTGCTTTTCCTTTGCACAAATTCTATTTCTAAATGCTCAACTGATTTTTTTTTTTTAGGAGATTATCAGACGTGGGGAAACATGGCAAAAAAACATGTCCCCAACCGCATCAGAAAAAGACAATGAGAACAGAAAGGGTGACATTATCAGATACCTGCGCCCTCAGCCGGATGAGGCTTCACTTTTTTTATTGACGGAGACATATTATTGACGGGGAGCCAATAAAAAGGGATGTCTTATTCATGCCTGTGCTACACTCCCAGAACACTGAAGGATGTTGTTGTCTGATAACATCACCCATTCCTGTTCTCATCATGATCTTCTACAGTGGTTTTTGCCATGTCTGGTAATTTCCTTAAATTACTGCAATGCTAGAAATTTGGAGACTGAAGAACAATTGCATGGGGAGGGCAGAATTCTTATTTGAAGGGGGAAATGCCCTCATTTTGCTCCCCCCCCATAGCTACATCCTGATTCCCTAGCAACATCCTATCAGTCTGGGATTTGCTATTTACAAAGGGGCATTTATACTTTCCAGCCAGAGAGCTCTAGTGCCTCATTGAACTACAAATCCCAAGGTTCCATAGGATGCAGACACAGCAGTTAAAGTAGATTCACAGTGCTGTAATTGTGTAAAGTGCCCAAAGATGGAAGACCTGAGATCTTGTTCAATATGAACCTATTTAGCATACCTACATGGACCGAGGCAATGACAGAAATGGTAGTACTGGGGAAGGGGTCTCCAGTATCTTCCCAGTCATTGTGGGGGTGATTTCAGGAATGTCCTTCTGGTCACTGGGTGAGGGGATAGAATTGTCCCAATGCACCATTCCAGTGCAGGGGAACAGGAAAACAGCTTGCATAATGAGGTATTGGATATCTTCTTATACAAGTCTCCAAACAGTACAACTGCTGGTTTAATCAGGAATTACATTGTCATGCACCATACTGGACTAGGTTCTAGTAGAATCATAGAGTTGGAAGAGACCACAAGGGCCATCTAGCCCAACCCTCTGCCCTGCAGTAGAAAGGTTTCATTTTGTTTCATTTGGTTTTATAGTTCATTTCATTTTAAAACCAACTATTTCTGAATGTCTTGCTGTTTAGTTCTTTAATAAATATACTGGCTTGGAAACTGGAGTTGATATACATATATATTGCTTAGTCTTGAAAGCTGGAATACCTCATGCACTGGACAACTGTACACTTGATCTGTACCCTGGGTTTAATAGGGCTTAGCTGTCTGGGTATCTCTGGCTTTTTTTTGCAAACAAAGATTCAGGAAGGACTCATCCCGCACTTTCTGCAAGCGCGCTGATGACTAAAAAGGCCAATCTGAGATAAACAAGTCTGGTTGCAGAAAGCACAGCAGAAGGTCTCCTTGGGTGATGATTCCAGGTTGTGATTCTTTCTGCATTGTCGTTTCTCTTCAAGACTTTTTCGGCATGAGTTCTCAAATAAGGCTGCAGCACTGTGGATAGTGCATCTCCATGCCTCCCGATGTGAGGCCAGGGTGGACCATTGTTGGTGATCAATTTGTCTGAGCCTGAGATGTTGTTTCAGGGAGTCCTTGTATCGCTTTTTTGGAGCGCCCCTCTTATGCTGACCCATGGTGAGTTCACCGTAGAGTACTATTTTTTGGGAGGCAATGGTCCTCCATCCTAGAAACGTGCCCTGCCCAGCACACCTGTGTTCTCAATATCATGGCCTCAATATCATGGTCTGGGTATAAATCAGATATAAATACATACTATGTACCTGTTGTATATATTTAAGCTGTATTAGTGTATACAAGTGGTTATTTCAGAGTAGAGATGTTTTGTTCACACAAATGAATATATTACACACACACCAGTACACCACAATCAGTATATCTGACTTTGGTAATGTTGCAAGAAGTTTGAAACCAAAACCTGATTTTTTGCCCTATTTAGAAATGACAAACCAGGAGCCCCCATTATGGACATAACCCTAATCTTTTATCTCCCTGTTACTTCAGTTGCTCCCACTGGTGGTAGAAACCAGGCAGGATGAATTGGGCAGGTTTTACCAGCATGCTGCTCATGAATGAGAAGCAAAGTTTTTTCCAGAATTGTGCCTTATCATTAAATGCTATGGATGGTTGCAGATTTCTTTTTTGCTATTTTTGCTCTTTTCTCTTGGTAGGGTTAACCCTGCTATTAGGCAAGGTGTAGTGATTGCCTCACAAAACACTTGTTCGGATAGTGGAGAACAGCAAAGAACTGTTGGGCAACAGAGTTGTGTGTGGAAAGTGCCTTGCCTGACCTCCAGTAAGCTGTCCTGATGTTATTACGTACAGTGGAGAACACTGTTCCTCCCCATTGTGGAAGTAAGATTCTTTACATCTTGACAAGAGGGTGCACCTTGTTCTTTGGCTCAGGGAGGAAAATCAAAGACATTTTCCTGCTTTCCAAGTACTATGAAACATTGTAAAATATCTAGTAGGCATATTATAACTGAATAGTGCTTGCTGAGCGTGGGTTTGCAATATGGTGAGGAACTTACAATTCTCTAGTAAACTCTCTTGAACTAGAGCTCCCTGGAAATGAATTCTAAGTACCTTATCAAGCTACAAATCCCAGGATTCCATAGTATGCAGCCATGTCAGCTCCAGTGCTATCAAAGTGCTATAATTAAGCAGTGTGGATGCATCCTAAATGTCCAGTCATTTAAGACAGATCAGGAGGAAATGTTTTGGGTGTGAAGATATCACTCCTGTGATAATGTTTTATCATCATTCTCACTGTTCTTAGTCTGTAAACTTCGTTTATTTTGAATCTTCTAAATGAAACTATGTGTTCAAAATGATATAAAGAGAGAAAAAGACGAAGGCTTGATATATTACAAATCTTTCATAGCATGAAATAACTATTGCCTATTATTCTACCCATGACATTTTTATTTTAAAGGGAATTTCGTTTGATTTGTGTAGCCGACACCTCTGATATGTTGTTTCCAGTGACCTCACATCCAAAACCAGTAGTGTGTGACATTTGATGGGCCAGATAAAAAACATTAATGACATAAAGGATTTTATTTTCCTGACCATAAATTAAGTTTAAATAACTCTGAATTTATTTTAAACTCCTCAGTACTTTTTACTGTCTAACCAATAAATGTATTTAGCACCAGCAGTTTAACCTAGGTTTCTTTGGTGAAGCCATTTAAACAGGTTCCCATGTGCGGGCTTGTCTCTATACTCCAGAGATGAGGCAACACACAATTATCTATGCCTAATAAAAGATATTAATCTTTGCTGGTTAACTGAAAGTAACCTGGGATAAGGAGAGAATATCTGCTATTCTCTAAAATTAATTAAGCAAAAAGATGGGGGCGGGTGGGGAGTGGCCATCACTAAGGTAGCTGGACTTCACCTTCTTGGAATACTACATAGCCTCAAATGAGTGCTGAAAATCTGTAAAGTTTGAGGCTTCCTTCCTTCCTTTCCGAAGCAGCTCTTGTCTATGGTGGCACTTAACCCCAGCACTGGTCTTCCGGCTTCTGCAGGGACAATCATACTGTGATCCTACAGGGAAGCTCACATGTTTCCAACCCGTGTGAGTAAAGGGTTTTGGGGATGTAGTGAATGTGTCTACAAGTCTTGGGGATGTGTAGTTTGGTGAAATACTTAGAATTCTGTGCAAGAGAGAGTTCTTCCATACACTCCTTGGAATGAAAGAACTGGAGCTGTTTAGGGCTGCTGACTCACTGAAGAAATAATGTTGTTTGGCACTGCTTTAACTATTGTGGCTCCATCCTACAGAATCCTGGGATTTGTAGTCTGTTGTGGCACCAGAGCTCTCTGACAGAGAAGGCTAAATATCTCACAAAACTACAAATCCCAACATTCAATAGCATTGAGCCATGGCAGTTAAAGTGGTGTCAAACTGGATTATTTCCACAATGTGTCAGCAGCCTGAGAGAGAATTCTAAGCATTTCAGTAAACTACAAATTTGAAGATTTAAGGTGGAGTCCTAACAGTTAAAGTGGTATCAGAGTGTTCTAACTATGAAGTGTAAATGTACTCCATTACCCTGAAAATCATCTGAAGCACAGGGAGGTAGGAGGTGGGTAGGGAGATAATAAGTTTGGGGGAGAAAAATTAGGGCATTCCCTCAATATGAATTCTGACCCCCCCCCAATGAAATTTTATTCCACTTCCCAAATTTCTAGCATTGCAGAGAGTGAGACACTGAAAAACATTCACACCTAGAACTCTTATATTTGCTGTGTTCACATTGTCTGGGTAACCTTGCCTTCCCCCCTTTTTTGGATGCCTAAACTGTATTTCTAAAAGCTCAACTGAAGTTTTAAATTACAGCTGTCCCTTCATATTCACTGAGGTTTGATTCCAGGACCCCCATGGATACCAAAATCCATGAATATTCAAGTCCCATTATATGCAGTGATATAGCAAATGGTGTCCCTTATCTATGATGGCAAAATCAAGGTTTGCTTTTTGGATTATTATTTTTAAGAATATTTTCAAGCCGTGAATACTTAAATCTGTGGATACTAAATCCGTGGATATGGATGGAGATGTTGTTTCAGGGAGTCCTTGTATCGCTTTTTTGGAGCGCCCCTCTTACGCTGACCCGTGGCGAATTCACTGTAGAGTACTAATACAATGGACAACTGTATTGCAGGGCTAAACATTTAGGGATGGAAGGCAAATTTCATTGGGAGTCAAAATTCCAATGTCTTCATTACCTCTCCTTTAGCTACACCCCTGGATGCTATACTTAATATCTGGGGTCAATTGTGGTTGTTAAACTATATTTAATTTTCACTTATTGCCATGTGCAGAAGCCCCCTTCTGTCAGTGACAACGTAAATTCAACATGGAGAGTTTGAAAAGGTTTGAAAGAAGATGTAGTTTTTGCAGAGTAACTTAACTAAATAGAATATGCCTAGTTAAACAGACTAAGGACCTTTTCAGACTAGGCTTACTGCACAACAAGCTTGTGGGAGAGCTACGGCGCTGTCGCATGGCAGGAGGTCCATTTCGGACTACGACATCCCTCTCTCGGAATCGTCTGTGTCACTTCCATGTACGATTGGAGAGCAATACCTTGGAGGAAGGTGTTATGTTTTATGAATAAAATCATCACAACTTAAAACATTACTCATATTTTTTTCCAGTGACAAATGATTTATCAACATGGGTTCAAAATGATTATCATAGTTCATGTGATTAGAAAGCTGGAAGATGAGGAAATTTGGAAGAGGAAATGCCCAGCCTGTGTGAATTGTCAATGGCCATCTGGACTCCAGGTTTACAAATCCAACTGATGAAATGGCTCAGAGAAAAAGAGGGCAGCTGATAGTGTATATATGTGCATTCAGTTTGCCTGTTGACTTATGGTGACCCCATGAACTTCATAGGGATTTGTCAAACAAGGAATCTCAGAGGTGGTTTGCCATTTCTTCCCTCTGAAATATAGCCTACAACACCTAAGTATTCCTTAGTGGTCACCCATCCAAGTATAAACCAGGCATGGCCCTGCTTAGCTTGTGAGAACACATGGGACTGGTGCCTTCAGAGTATTTTTTTTAGGCAATTCTAGGAGACCCTACATGTGCAAAAAATATTTGTATTGCTATTTGTGTTTATTTATACAGTATTTTGGATCTTTCCAGTTGTTTTTAAAGATAAAGATGTGATCACATTAGATCTACTAATTTCAAGAGGTATACTTCAGGTAAGACCAAATCTGGTCTAACACATTTATTGTTGTTGTTGTTGTTGTTATTGCTGTTATTGTTACCACCACTATAATAATCTGCCTGGAAGTCAATAATAACTGGATACTCAGTTACAGTTAGAATCTTCCAGTGGCTTGGCTCACCCAAATAGTTTAATTGAGTGTTAAAGATGAAGGACTGAATAGAGTATTGTTCCCAACTAGATTAAAGCCATGACACTTGTTAGTACATATGCAGAAGTTCCATTTGTTTCAATGGATGTACGAAGTCTATCTATTAAATAATGAGACTATGTTTCTACCTTTCAGACAAATCAGGGAGAACACTTGAGTGGTAACCTTGAACATGTCTGAACCTGCATGACAAACATCAACACTCTTGGCCTTTCAGTTAATTGTCAGTCATCATTTAAAGCAGCTGTGTTGTCTTTTGTATACAGGGAAAATGCTAAGTTTAAAAGTTGAGCAACATATGAATTTGAAATTTTTAGTAAAAGTAAACAAAACACCAACAGAATCTTTTCAAATGCTTACTGAGGCCTATGGGGAAGACTGCAAGTCTTCTGTGCATGTGTCTGAGTGGCACAAAAGATTCAGAGGACATAAGAATGTGGAAGACGATGAACTCCCTGGATGACCTTCAGGAACCGAAGAAATGGTGTAAAAATCAGCCAGATTATTCGAACAGACTACCGACTCAGTGTCTGAATGATAGCTGAAGCCATGAATATTGACAAAGACATTGCATGGAAAATTTTGCATGAGGATCTCAACTTGAGAAAAGTTTGTGCCAAGATGGTCTCTAGGATTCTCACACCAGAGCAAAAAGAGTGCTGCAAGGAAATGTGCGCCGCTATTCTGCAGCAACTTGGGATGGACCCAAACCTTTTTTAAAAAAATCATCACTTGTGATGAAACCTGGATCTTCCAATATGATCCTGAGACAAGACGACAGTCAATACACTGGAAAACACCATCACCACCAAGAATGAAAAAAGTATGTCAAAGCAAGTCCGCATTCAAAGCCATGCTCATTGGTTTTTTGACACCAAGGGCATAATTTTGGCAGAATGAGTTCCAGAAGGCAGAACAGTGAAACAGCATCATTATAAAGAAGTTTTGACAAACATGAGAGAAAGAGTTGGTGGAGGGGAGGCCAGAACTGTGGGGAAATTGTTTCATTCTTCATCAAGACAATGCACCAGCTTACACAGCACTTTCTGTGAAGCAGCTTTTGGCCAATATATGCATTACTGCACTTGAACATCCTCCATATTCACCAGATTTGGTACCATGTGACTTTTTTTCCCTTTTCCCTAAAGTGAAATCAGTGCTTAAAGGAACACATTTTGAGTCAACTGATGCAGTAAAGAAGAAAATGGCAGATGTGTTGAAACAGCTGAAAGAAACTGATCTGCTCCATGCCTTTGAGCAGTGGAAAACAAGACTGCATTGGTGTGTGAGTGTGATCATGAAGTATATTGAAAGGAACAAGCATTAGAATTGTAATATATAAATAAAGATGGATTATTGTATCAGTCTCGTTATTTAATAGACAGACCTCATACTCTTATTAGGACTAACTTTGGATATGGCCCAAAGTCCTCCCCTTCATTCCTTTCTTCTGTCTATTGAACCAGACAGATCAGAGCTTGAAAGAGTTATTTTTTGTACTTACAGTCAGGATGGCCAGTACTGGGGTGGGGGAGAACTTTTTCAAACTTCAGTAAGGTTATATCAAAAGGGAGAGAAGTGCTAAAAAGCCAGGACTTGGCACATCAGTTGTCCTCAAGCACATTGTCTTGCACAATTCTCTTCTCTTTTCCCTTTGCTTTTCAAATACTCTTGTCACCCAAAAAATACAGATGAAAAGAAGGGTGTTAAGCTGCCTGGAAACATCAGTGTCTTGCATACAAATCCTCTCCAATATGCTATCAATGCTAGACATGAGACACTGTGGAACAATGTGCTGTTTGCAAAGAACTCATGGAGTTGCACGCTGATTCAAGTTTCTAGGTAATTACATAATTTATTAATGGCACAAAGCTAGTCTCAAGGGTATTGTGACGCCAGAAAAGTAAGATTGATCCTCCAGACCACAGCATCATCAGATTCATAGTGGTAATAGATTCTAAAAGACACTAACATATTGCTGTGCCAAGAAGCCTAATGAATAGAATGTTAGTGCTTCATTTTGTAGCTCAGGTGACAAGCTGTATAAAGAAATAACTGAGGGAGACAGGTAAACCATAAGAAAATGCATGTTGGAGAAGAAAAGGGACAGGTGCCTCATAACTTCTTTATTTCAGAGCGCCTCATTTAGGAGGACCGTTCCATGGCAATGCGACAGCTCCCACAAATAATGTCCCTGGCTTTATTGGGGGCTGATAGAAGATATCAGAAAAATACAAGCCTGCCACATTTTCCAGGGAATATTAGGTTTGCTGAAATAGAACATTTTGTTGACTGTGTGGCTGATGGCTATTCGAAAATGCCTTTCATTTCATTTCAGTATATACTTTCTGCAAAAAGACCCCCACACACATTGATTCCATTTCATTAACTCTCACTGGAATCAGGAGATATAGGCTGGACACGCTAAAGCTGGAAGCTTGGCCTACTGAACATCTAAGTAGAGGACATGCAGAAGGATGCACTGGAAAATGTGCCTTATTCTGGACTGGATTGTGGCCATTACTCACTCTTATGACTTTATTTTAAAAATACATTTTAAATTTTAGAATAAATAGCCCAGATCCTGCATCATCAGATGTAGCTACAACAATGGAGCTCCACCATTATAGCTACTACTACAGATGCCCCAGGAGGGGCCTGGTGCAACTGCTTCTCTCAACACACCCCTTGACCAGAAGAGTGCTGCAGTCATTATTTCCCAGTGCTCCAGTGTATGACACTTTGGAAACCCTTCAGTTGTGGCACTACTTCACTTCAGAGGTAGTTTTTTTGGGGGAGGGTCACATTTGGTCATTAACTACCATAAACGTGAATATCAAAAGTTACGAGATTGTAAGCCCATTTTACAATCTTGTAAACACTGAACAGGGTGCTAGTTAATACTTTTAAAACTTTTTTTAAAATTCAAAATGATTGTTATTCTTTATAATAGATGCTCTAAGGTATATCTCTTGGTAATGCACTGAAAAGGAAGTTTATTGAGATATACCCCATAGACCCAGGGAAGGTAGACAGTTTCAGCCATGCCCTATGAGGAGTGGCTTAGGGAGCTGGGTATGTTGAGCCTGAAGAAGAGAAGGTTAAGAGGTGACATGATAACTGTGTTTAAATATTTGAAAAGATGTCCTACTGAGGATGGAACAAGCTTGTTTTCTGCTGCTCCAGAGACTAGGACACGGAGCAATGGGTTCAAACTACAGGAAAAGAGATTCTGCCTAAACAGTAGGTTTACTGTTAGCTAAACAGCAGCTCTTCCCCAATAGCTGACTGTGCCTGATAACCTGGCAGTAAACTAATAAAGCTTCTGTTGGAAGACACACTCACTGGTGGTCTGTTTGTGAATGCACCAGGCCCGGATCTTCACAGGATCCCATCTCTTGCCATGTCACTATCCTACCATGGATTTTCTGAAATAATAAATAGCATAATAATCCCACAAGATTGACACCATTTCTCTGGAACCGCAGCTAGAGAGACAATAAACCTAAAAACTTTCAGTTGGGAGGAACTGAGAGATGTTTCGAAGAAGTGGAATGGCAGGGGATTAATCAGGACTCTCCTTGCCAAATAGGGACAGTTGTAAGATGCTGGCCACAGATGCAGGTGAAACGTCAGAAATAAACTCTTCCAGAACATGGCCAAACAGCTCTTACCATCAAGAAGTTCTTCCTGCTGTGAAGTCGAAGCCATGAAAGCCTTCGACTTCACAGCAGGAAGAACTTCTTGATGGTAAGAGCTGTTTGGCAGTGGAATGCGCTGCCTTGGAGTTTGGTGGAGTCTCCTTCTTTGGAGGTTTTTAAACAGATGCTGGATGGCCATCTGTCAAGAATGTGTTGATCATGTTTTCCTGCAGGGCAGGGGATTGAACTAGATGGCCCTTGTGGTCTCTTCCAACTCTATAATTCTAAATGGGGTGGTGAAGCTTTGAAGAAGCTTTAGAGATTGAACTTTAAAGGGGTTATCCAAGGTGCTGAACCAATCTTAAGGGGGCAGGGTTTAGCCACTTAGAGAGGTCCTTTGAAGTTCAGATGAAAACCTGAGGCAGACTCACTGCTCCACTGACATTGCAGCCCCTTACTTCCTGTGCCCATGTCACTTTTAAGGAAGCAACACTACCTGACAGCTTAGATGTTGTAGTCCTAAGAAATGCAAAACATAGAATAATTGATTAACCCAGAATTCTTGAGGAGAAAGATTTGATTAGGGTAATTTATAGCAACAGTGTCTCATGTCATCCGTTGTCTTTGAAAACACAGAAGGAAATGGCTCCCAAGTGCATTTAGCCTCCAGCGTGAGAGATGATACACATAGCACAATCACTTACAAGGGACCCACTCAATTCCATACCTTTCCAGCTAGTCAAATATCCAATAACAACACACACTCCTGCCTCGACATCATAGTTCTGTGAACACTAAACTTTTCTAACATTGGCTTATAAAAATATTTGGGGTTGTTCACTGCTCTGCTCTCTGTAGCATAAACATTTATTTAAATGGGGCTGTCTTTTCAGTAATGAAGAATGAAGGAAAAACAATGGTCTGATTTTGACAAATTAACTTGTGATTTGGAGAGTCAGTGAAGCAAGGAAGAGACATTCCTAACTATACTAATTAAATGAGCTTGCAACATTTATTTTAATGCAATGGAACCAGCCATATGAAGATGAACATTTTAATTTATTTTGCAGTGACATTATGAAAAATTTCTCTGCTACAGATTATCTACAAAAACAAATCTCATCAGCATCTAGGTTTGCGCATGAAATTTACTTCCCTCGTGCAAGTCTGACCTTCCCCAGTGAAAACAAATGGAATGAGCTAAGTTAAAAAGTTTCTGCAAAGGTTGTCTTTCCATTGATGTGATGGTTTATGTTCAAATTACCTCTGTGAAAAACACATCCATTTTTCATGGTGCAGCATAGATGAAAAATTCCAAATCCATTCTAAGGGGAATGCAAATATACCTCATTAGTTCAAAAACATTTTTCATGAAGGACTGCTGAGTATTCTCAGGCAGATGAGGATGTGGAATGAGCCAAGAATGAGCACCGCATGTACTAATTGTTTTTAAACTTGTTCCTTGCCTTTCTGGCAACTTCATTATTATTGCAAGAAAAAAAATGGTGGGGAAGAGCAACAGAGTTCAGACATTCTTTCAGTCTCCATTTTGTTGATGATGATTCCACGTTGATACTTGAAATCTCACTGTGAAAAAAAAAATAAACAACAAGAAATTTTGTTCACCTAAGAAATCATCTTGGATGAACAGAACAGAATAGCATCCAAACTGCATATTGTATTGTATTGTACTTAGATGCATTGGTAGAAAAGCCTCTTTTTTTGCATTAGCAGCACACTGCAGGGCTGTGGGTTTAGAGAATATATAGCAGTGGGTATAGTTGCTCCTCTTCCCTGCAGCAGATACCCCCAGCCCCCTAAAAATGATACACAATGAGGTGAGGGATCTCTGAAAATCAGACAAGGGCATCTTCTATGAGTGAACCCCTTCCTGGTTCCAGCCTAGTGTCTTTATGGTCAAAACAAATAGATCCAGCACCTTGGATAGCTCCACTACAGTCCAGGCTAAAATTTGGGATTTACTGTCCTAATGACATAAATTCACTACCCCACCAACTGTCAGCCATGGAGTTCTCAATCTGCCAACTGCAGGTTCACCACTGCACCAGCCAGAATGTTAATTCTCCACCTTATCAGTTGCCAATAGATATGAGGCATTCCAAAATCTTGTACCTACAGTATATCTAAATCAGTAACTGCAAACTGATGAATGCTGCTATTCATGTGATAGTGTATAGAAAGGCCAACACCTTCATTTCAAACCGTCTGAGCTACTCTTGGTTATGTACAGAAGCTCTGTTGCTTTAGAAATCTGGGGCAGATTTGCTAGTTAGTTTTAAAAGTGAACAGATTTGCCTAAACAAAACATTCCCTTCCCCGTGAACTCTTATTGTTACTGTTACATGTGTACCCAGTGATTTTAAAGTAGGCAAAGACCTAAATCCAACTGCTAGTCCCAACTAGAGTAGAGCCATTGAATCAGTTGGATTTACATACATGTTACATGCAGCAACTGAGTCCATAAATCTACTCCAGTTGAGACTAACTGCTGCATTTAGGACAAAGTGCTTTGTGATCATCTGTCTTCTTGAGTAAGTCTTGAACATAACTGCAAGAGTCCTGCTGCCTGGAGCATGCTGGAAGTCATAGTCTAAAAAAGTAAGTTTTCCAATCTCTGCATATTCCTGCTTGGGGATATCATGTTACAATATTTTTTCCAAATTGCCCTGCTAAACTATCCATAGAATCTGGTAGCCTAGAGCTTAGAGTTGTTCCAATTCTCCATAATTAAGCATCAGGAAACAATGACAGCAAATGGAAATGGATATGGAAATCAGCTTTCTTTTTCTGAGATGCAACCCCAGTTTTCTAGAGATTAATTTTATGTAAAGTTTTACATCTCAAAGTGTGATCAGCATTTTCCCCCCTTGGTTGACTCTAAGTAAATGCATTTTTGAGTTTGGGAATTCATCATGTCTGATTAATGATGTGTACATAGAGCTTCCTGTATCGTTTTCCCTTCTTTTGGTCTTTCTTATTCAAGTTGTTTGCTGTACTCCAACCCTACGGATAGATGGTTCTGCAGTGATAGATGTAAAGTTTGCATAAGACATGTAACAGCAGGACAGCCTATTATCACTGTACATTTTCCATGGCTGTGCAAACCTCTGTAGGCTATTTTATTGCTAATAGATCTGCAGAGAAACCATTGTGATTTTATGACTCCTTTTAAAATTGAAATTCATATTTGAGAAATACAACCAGGCTAAGGGAGGGAGGGGAACAGATGTAAAGTACTTAAGCATTTGTAGAGAATTGAGATGCATACTCTTATTTACAGAGCTACGATGCTGCTATCGCTTCACTTTGAAAACTAAAATAAGCAATCTGTTTACCATAGTAGATGAGGAACAATGAACTGATGTATCCCCCCCGCCAAGCAATGGACACTGTTTCTGTGCTTAATGATACCAATGAATTTTTTTCCTACCTAGATTTTATTGCCTATAACACACACCCCTCTGTAATGTATACAGTACAAGTGATATGCAAGTGGAGGAAAGATTTCAGCATAAACATGCATCTAGATGCACATTATGTTATAAAAAGCTAAAATGATTGCTGAACACATTTCAAGGGTTGCCTAGGTATTTAATATAATGGGGATATTGAGTCTTAAACTTAAAGAGCCAAAATTGAACTGCATTTAGGCACAGATCAAAGAGCTGGGTCTGCTCAACCATTTACAGTTAGCATTTAATATGGTTAACACTGCTTTTACAGCCCAATCCAATATAGTTAGATGTTGCTGAGGAATGCAAGGATGCAGTGGTTAACCTGAATGTTGGGACTGAATGTGCTTTGATAATGCAGAGATGTTTTAACCTGAGCTGGGGTTTTGAATTCAAGCTGATGCTGCTAGTTTCTTAAAAATGGGTTCAGTTGCTTAAATGTTATTTGATATTTTAATTAATCTGTTTTCTATTTTATGGATATTTTAATTAATCTGATTTCATTAATCTGTTCTTAACTTGTGTTTGTTTCCTTCATTTCATTATTTGTCACCTTGGGTCCCATTTTTTGAAAAGCAAGTTAGAAATAAAATAAATAAATAAATAAGTAAATTAGTAATAAGTAAATAAAAATAAAAATAAAACAAGACCAGATCCTGCTTCCAGTGCAGATAAAAAGTAGGTGTAGAAATAATGAAGAAGATGGCAATATTAGGCCAGGATGGGCAAGCACTAATCCTATGGTTGCATGTGGCCCTTGGTCTCCTTTCAAAAGCCATTAGCAACTACCAGTTTACGAATTCTCACAAGACAGTGGTTCCAGGTCTACTCACAGAAGCCCTAGCCAGCCTGACCAACAGGGTGGGACGGAGAAGAGAGGGAAACAAGAATTAAAACAGAGTTGGCTGTTCTACTTTTTCATTGGTGCATTGGATTTAACTAGCTTTCCAGTTCTTCCTTCAGTCTCTGCTGAGAGCAGGCAAGCACTGAGTGACCAGATGCTATTGGGGTAAAATTTCCTTCTCTACTGACCACTGATTAAGGTGGCTGGGGCTGGTGAGAGTTCAGGTTGCACAAGGCTCATCTAAAAGGCTCTAGTTTTTTCTAACCCTGGAACAAGTTCTCAATCCATGAACAGTGACAGAAGTTAGTTCAATCAGTGGACTGCTTCCTTACATAGGAATAGATTGCATATTTTTCCTAATACTATCCGAGAGAAAGAAGTTGTAGCATAAGCTTTTGTAGACTTGGTCTACTTCCTCAGATGCATGGAGGAAATAGACCAAGTCTATGAAAGCTTATGATACAACTTCTCTCTCTCAGTTTCACAGGTGCTACAAGATCCACTTGCTTACTGATATTCCAGACTAACACCTCTATGGCTTTAAATTCTTCCCCGAATACTATAAATAAAGAAATCTGCTCTTAAGCTTGTACAAACATTCTTCTGTTCCAGAGCTTGGGAAAAGTCCAAAGCTTTTTTCCCTTAAGTGGCCATGTTTGATGGAGGTTTCTGATAGTTATAGTTCCAAAAATGTTATGTTTCTAAGCTCTGTTATGATGGTTGAATTTGAAAAGTTTGACTGACTCATTGTAGTAAAATGAGCAAGGCACACATAGCAACAGGAGAAAAGACAGATTTTTCTAACAGCTGTCTAATATTTCTGTCAGTGCAAAGACAACATTGATTTAAAAGCCTCTGAAAATCATCTGAAGGTTGAGTGCCTGGTAATGACAATTCGCAGTCTCCAGTTGCAAAATTTGGAATTGCTTTTGCCATTTCTGTAAGCTTTTCAAACAAACATCTGGTAGCATGTGCAACCTTTAAAATATAAAAGAAAGAAAGAAATTACCATCTTCCCTCCTAATGCAATCAGGAACTGCCTAGCTATTTATTTATTCAGTTCAGATATATAAACAAATAGTTTTGAAGTGTGGGTTCCATAGAAGATGGTAAAGTTGTGGGCTAATTAAATTTTTTAAATTTAATTTTTTTTTAAAAAATTCATTTTTTAAATTAAATCCAGCCCCCTGAAAATGCTAAGCAGAAGATTGATGTGGGGTAGGGGAAGATTCCCCCCAAATTAGTCAGAGGGGCCTTAGAAATGGACCCCTTGGCTCGGGAGATTATCAGATGCTCAAAATGTGGCATGATGCCACCGCCAGGAGATCACAAAAGGGCTTTCTTTTCAGATGACGTCATCCCCAAGTCATCATGCTTCTATGCTCCTTCCGTTCCACCATCATTCTTCTTTATTCATGGGCTAAGGCATAAATAGATCTCCCATTCCATTTCTGTCATGGAATGATGGGAAAATGAAAAGGTGCCCCATTATGCTGGCACAATGCCAGCGTCAGTGGGAGGTCCATGCCAAACACCCCCGGGTGCGATCGGGACAATGAGGTAAGTGACACACTTTTGTGTACCCTCCCCAGGTTACTTGTATTTTTTAAAGTGTCTTTTTGTACTTGCTGTCACTTTTGGATCTTTCTTTTACTTTTTATTTTTGAATTTCCCACGCACTTGTCCTCTCGCAAGAACAGCCCAGGATTTCAAACCAGGAAGTGAATGCAACTCTGTGAGAGCTCCATTCACTCCTGGGATGCTGAGGGGAGGGGAGGGAGGATCATGGTAATGTAGGTCTGAAATTTTTTCTTTTCCTACCATTACAGGGATGGGAGGGTGGCGGGAAGTGAGACGGGGATGCTTTTTGGTCCCCATCTGATAATCTCCTAGGAATGGGGATCTATTAGCCCACCAGTTTGTTGTTGTTTTTTGAGTTCTGGTGCCAGAAAACCTAGCTGGGAAGGGATCATGGGAGATGTAATCCAAAAAATGCTTGGATAGTCAAACATTCTCTATCCCTGAACTAAAAACCCTAAATCCAATACAATGGATCAAAATGGAGCAGTTACTCCCCCTGGCCTTGTTACAGTATTACCAATTTTATAAATGAGCATAAAAATAATAACATCTAATAACATCCTTTTGGCTACCACAGAACAAGTGCTAGAGGTTGGGATAGAGATGAGAACTCATGTGTTAGTATTGATTATGTTAATAACTTTTTTATTCATTAAAAAAAATAATACTGATAGTGAATTCTCTTTTAGCTTTTATAATAAATTCTTTTTGCTGTTTTTTGAAATTATTCTTAGCTGCCTTGAATCCTATTTTGGGAGAAAGGCAGGATACAAGCGCAATAAATAAATAAATAAATAAGCAAAACAAACCATCAGCCAGAATGTAAAGTACATTTTTCCCACATAAAATTCAATGTAGTTTTGAAGGCATTTTCTAGGGAACCACCTGAGAGGGGACATTTTTGTACCTTCCCCCACATACATCCCTGCTCTTTGCCACCCTCCACATAGCTTTTCAGTCCATGGCTGTGGCAAACACAATGGTCAGAATAGCAAAGAATGGGAGGGAGGGAAGGGCAGGAAAAAGTATTACAGTGCCTCCAAGGAATCAAGCTGGAGAGTATGTATATGTGAAAGTGGATGCACAGATGAGAAGGAAAGACCAGAGAGGGAGGGAACATGGATATGGATGGAGAAGGGAGACAGAGAAAGAAAGAGAGACACACACAGAGAAAGAGAAGAGCCAGAGGATTATGCAGAACTATCATCTCTCTCTCTCTCTCTCTCTCTCTCTCTCTCTCTCACACACACACACACACACACACACACACACCTGAAAAGAAGATAGATGAGATGGATAGAGGAAACAGGACTCCAGAAGTGGATAGCAATGCCATAGATAACACTGATAATATAGGAGAAAAAGATTTTGAAAGGGGTGAGAAGCTTGGGAGAAAGTGGGGGGGATGGGAGGTTCAAAGGTGGCCTGACCAAAATGTAACAGGTTTCATAAAATCACTTATTTGTTTTTGATACGATTAATTTTAAACATACGGTAGTAGCCATGTGCATCTGGGGCAAGAAATAGAGAATGGTATATTAAGATGCTTTTCACTCTTGCTGATAAGTATGTCCAGCTTGGATGTTTTAAAGGGAAATGTTTTTTTTTTTCCCTTAAGGAATAGCACTGTTTTGATTATTATTAAATTAAGTTGTTTTCTGGGGAGATTAAAGAAGATTTCAATGCAGTATTAATTATTCCAGGATAGCCCACTTATGTTTTAGATCCAGTTAAGAAATCATAAATACCTGTATGGGAGTGTTCCTAACTATTAATTTCAACATTAGCTGTTTTAATAACTGCAGATGGAATATAGAAATCTTTGTTTGTTTCAGGACTTTACTAGATGACCATGATTGTTTATGATTGTTAGAAATAAATGGATTTAAATGGAAAAATTATTGGATTAGCTATCTTTTTCCAAGTATTTTTCCTGCTGCTGCTGTTCAGAAAATCAAACAAGAGATCACTGATATTTACTCTAGGGTTGAATAATGTGATACCCTCATATGGGTATAAAACAGCAGTAAGCTTTATCATAAGGATGGGTAAAGAAGTGATGATGATGTGCAGCTCTTGCCACTACCCAACACGAATAGCCATTTCTGCAAAGGTAGGCTTCAACCAAAGTAGAATAACTTTTCAGGTAAGCTTGCTCAGAAGAATGATCTTCCATTGTTTTCCTTTTGGAGAAGGTGAAATGGCTTACTTTCAATTTTTGGCTCAAGATTTCTGCCTTTCCTCTTTCCTCTTTTAGAAAGTACAGCATGGGAAATGGAAGGAAGTCATGGAGGTGAAGCAAGGTGAAGGGAACAGAGAAGAGGAGCTAAATGGCAGAATGATGACCCCCTGCCAAGGGAAGCAGCTGATATTGGACAGTGCAAGTATGACCCTTGAACTGACGGTTCCTCCTAAATATTGCAGAATGAGAATATGGGGTGGGTTTTTTTTTCTTATTGGTTGTTTCTTTTAAAAAACGTGTATGTAAGATTCAGATTTTTATTGCAGGGTATGGTTGAAGGGGGTGGGTTGGGGTGTCTTGCTTTTATCTTGATTAATAGATAAAGGTTTTTGTTCCCTGCATCATCCTTCTGTATGTGTGTCTAACTTCAACCATTCCCTTACAGTGGGTGGATGGGTGAAAGTGGGCTTTTCTATAATTTATGCATTTGTTTCCTTTCTCACAAGCTCAAAACAGAGACAAGGATTTGTGATGGGGAAAGGGGGAGCAGTCAGGAGTGAAATCCTAAATGTGATTTTTCTTCTAAATCCCAATAAGATTTTTACTAACGCAGTAAGGTAACATAAACACCAGATTAGGACTAATAGAAATGAAACATACATCTTCTTTTCAACATACAGTATGTGTAATTAACCTCAGGGTTTTGTTTGTTTTAGCTTTTAAGTATATAGTGGCACTTTTTTCACTACATTTCCTATTTCCAGGGGGAAAGCATATTGAAATTTAATGAGGACAAATACCTCCCATTTCCAAAATGAAGGTGACATACAACATCATGACTAGTAGCCATTAATGGCCCCACCTGCCATTTGGTCCACTTATAAAGCCATCCAAGCTAGCAGTCATCATCATATCTTGCGGCAGTGAGTTCTACAATTTAATCATGCCTTGGTACTGCCCAGTCTGTCTTGTCTGTCTACTGATTTAGTTAATTAGTTAATCTGCATGACAGTTTACCAATTTACAGGTTGACCCCCATATCAATGGATTTTGTATCCATGGTTTCACTTATCCACATCGGAAAAAATATGTTCTCTCTAGGCATTTCTAGGTCCTCCAGTGCAATTCTATGGTCAGCTTCCAGTGTTTGTCTCATTGAAAAGAATAGGGTTCCCTATTATCCACAGTTTTAGGTATCCGGGGGGGGGTCTTGAAATGTATCCCCCACGGATATGGGGGTCAACCTGTATATCAAAACAATGAACTGAATTAAATTACAATTTTATAATGAAAACAAATGAATTAGCTAAAACACATCAAGAGCTGTGTACCTGCCAGTTTAAATATTTCCAAATATGCATATACATATAAATATACAGATAGATAGAATCATAGAACTGAAAGGGATCACAAGGGCCGTTCAGGCCAACCCAGCTAAAGCACCTCTGAGAGATGGCCATCCAGCCTCTGTTTAAGAACCTCCAAAGAAAGAGTGTCTGCAACTCTCAGAGAGTCTGTTCCACTGTCTAGCAGCAATTATAGTCAAGACGTTCTTCCTTACTTTTAGATGGAATCTCTTTTCTTATAATCTGAATTCATTAGATTGCTGCCAGAGAGAAGGAGAGCAGCTTCTGGACAGCAAGTTTCCTGCCAGTTTCCTGCAAGGGAGAAGAAGGAAGCAACTTCTGGACAGCCATTCTGACTGGGGAGATTGAATTTTTTTAAAAAAAACTGTTGGGAGAGGCTGCTTGTTGCTGAGGGGCTTGAACTTCTGACCTTGCCCTTTTACCCTCAAGAGCCTTCCTGTGAGTCACACCTGTGAGTCACACCTGTGAGTCATTAGGGGGTGGAGCTGGGAGCCTAGCTCTATATAAGTCCTTGCAGAGGCTTTCCAGGCCAGTTTCCTGCCAGAGAGAAGGAGAGCAGCTTCTGGACAGCAAGTTTCCTGCCAGTTTCCTGCAAGGGAGAAGAAGGAAGCAACTTCTGGACAGCCATTCTGACTGGGGAGATTAAATTTTTTTAAAAAAAACTGTTGGGAGAGGCTGCTTGTTGCTGAGGGGCTTGAACTTCTGACCTTGCCCTTTTACCCTCAAGAGCCAGAGGCGCAAGCCTAACGGCGCGCGAATTTCAGTAACCAAACAAAAATACAACCGACCTAAAAGTACAGCTTAGCATTCTCAGCGTTAACTAAGAGTTCTTAGATTACCTAAAAGCTCTCATCATGGACACTGAGGGGACTGCAGCAGTCACTTGCAACACTTGTGCGATGTTTGTATTCTTGTCTACAGATGTGGAGAACTTCACATGCACCAAATGCAAGCTGGTAGCCCTCTTGGAGGAGAAAGTACAGCAGCTGGAGACACGGGTAGCTACACTTCAACAGATTCGTGAGCAAGAGGTTTTCCTGGACAGAACAGAACAAACAGTCTTGGATGGGGACCGCACAGAGGAAGTGGCTGTAGAGGAGAGGGTCACTTCATGGACACAGGAAGTAGACAGCTGGAGGAATGTCACACACAGAACAAGAAAATCCAGGGATTCTTCCAGCAGCTTGCAGCTACAGAATCGATTCAAAGCCCTTTCCCTTATAAAGGACAACGAGGAAGAACAGCATGGGCAGACTTCAGGGGTAGAGCAGGGGACCTTGAGAGGACCACCGCAAGGAACAGCAGCTGCGAAGCCTCAGCGGAGGCGTGTGGTGGTGGTGGGGGACTCCTTGCTGAGGGGTACAGAAGCAGTGGTATGTGGGACTGACAAGATGACTCGGGAGGTGTGTTGTCTCCCTGGGGCAAAGATCTGTGATGTGACCGAGAGGCTGACAAGACTCGTCAAGCCGACGGATCATTACCCCTTCCTTTTGGTCCATGTGGGAACCAATGATACTGCAAGGCACAGCTTTCCCAAGATCAGAAGAGATTATGAGGCCCTGGGGAGGAAGCTGAAAGAAATGAACGCACAGGTGGTCATCTCGTCTCTTCTGCCAGTTGAAGGGCATGGTCCAAGAAGGGAGAGGAAAATAGCCGACGTAAACAACTGGCTCCGTAGATGGTGTCACCGAGAACAAATTGGATTCTTGGATCATGGACTGCGCTTCCATGCGGGGGGACTTCTGGCAAGAGATGGGGTGCATCTTACAACAGTTGGAAGAAACATTTTTGCCAACAGTCTCAAGAATTTGATCAGGAGGGCTTTAAACTGAGTCAAATGGGGGAGGGAGACAGTATTCCTGAAGGCAAAAGGGCTGGAGAAAATAGTCAAACTGTCATAGAGGGAACAAGGCAAACAGCGCAAGGACCCAACAGTGGGAGGCAAAAAAACTTGCACAGGGAGCAAGTAAAGGGAACACATGGTCTCAGATGTCTCTACACTAATGCACAGAGCATGGGAAATAAGCAAGATGAACTTGAACTCCTTGCACTACAAAACAAATATGATATAATAGGTGTTACTGAAACCTGGTGGGACGAGTCTCATGATTGGAATGTAGGAATAGAGGGGTATAACCTTTATAGGAGAAACAGGCCAAACAGGAAAGGAGGAGGAATAGCATTATATGTCAGGGACATTTACACCAGTGAAGTGATCCATGACATCAATACTGGAAGCCAGGTGGAGAGCATCTGGATAAAAATTAAAGGGGAGGGAAACAACAGGGATGTTATTGTGGGACTCTACTACAGACCCCCAAATCAGACGGAGGAATTGGATGTTGCCTTTCTAGAACAGATGAACATACATGCAGAAAGGAGAGATGTAGTAGTGATGGGTGACTTCAACTATCCTGATATTTGCTGGCAATCTAACTCAGCCAAAACTACAAGGTCTAGCAAATTCCTTACATGCCTGGAAGGCAATTTCATGGTCCAAAAGGTGGAAGAGGCAACAAGGGGGTCAGCTATTTTAGATCTGATCCTAACCAACAGAGACGACCTGGTTAATGGGGTGCAAGTGGTGGGATCCTTAGGTGAGAGTGATCATGTTCTCCTGGAGTTTGTTATACAATGGAAAGGAGAAGCCAGGCATAGTCAGACACGCATTCTTGACTTTAGGAGAGCTGATTTCAATAAACTCAGGGAAATACTGGGGATGATCCCATGGTCAAGAATACTAAAAGAGAAGGGACCTCAAGACGGATGGGACTTTCTCAAAAGGGAGATACTGAAGGCACAATTTCAAACAGTACCATTGAGGAAGAAAAATGGGAGGTGTCTCAAGAAACCAGGATGGATGACTAAAGAACTTTCAATGGAGCTAAGTTTTAAACGGAACATGTATAGGAAATGGAAAAGGGGGGAAATCACCAAAGAAGAATTCAAACAGATAGCGAACACGTGTAGGAGTAAAGTCAGAAAAGCTAAAGCGCAGAATGAGCTCAGGCTTGCTAGGGAGGTTAAGAACAATAAAAAGGGGTTTTTTGGGTATGTCCGCAGCAAAAGGAGGAAGAAGGAAATGATAGGGCCGCTACGTGGAGAAGATGGCAAAATGCTAACAGGGGACAGAGAAAAGGCAGAATTACTCAACACCTTCTTTGCCTCAGTGTTTTCAGAAAAGGAAAAGGAGGACCAACCTGAGGAGAATGGAACAGAGGACACAACAGGGGAAATCCAGCTCAAAATAAGTAAAGAGGTAGTACAGGAATACCTTCTTAATCTAAATGAATTTAAATCTCCAGGACCAGATGAACTACATCCAAGAGTATTAAAAGAGCTGGCAAATATAATCTCAGAGCCATTGGCAATAATATTTGAGAACTCCTGGAGAACAGGAGAAGTCCCAGCAGACTGGAGGAGGGCAAACGTTGTTCCCATCTTCAAAAAGGGGAAAAAAGAGGATCCCAACAACTATCGTCCAGTTAGTCTGACATCAATACCAGGGAAGATTCTAGAACAGATCATTAAACAGAGAGTCTGTGAACATTTAGAAGGCAATGCCATAATCACAAAAAGTCAGCATGGGTTTCAGAGAAACAAGTCATGCCAGACTAATCTGATCTCTTTTTTTGATAAAGTTACCAGCTTGGTAGATGAAGGGAATGCTGTGGACATTGCATACCTTGATTTCAGTAAGGCCTTTGACAAGGTTCCCCATGACATCCTTGCAAACAAGCTTGTAGAATGTGGGCTAGACAAGTTAACTGTTCAATGGATTTGTAATTGGTTGACCGGCCGAACCCAAAGGGTGCTCAGCAGTGGCTCCTCTTCGTCTTGGAAAGATGTGACCAGTGGGGTGCCACAGGGTTCTGTCCTGGGCCCAGTGCTATTCAACATCTTTATCAATGACTTAGATGAGGGAATTAGGGGCATACTTATCAAATTTGCAGATGACACCAAATTGGGTGGAGTAGCTAATACCCTAGAGGACAGGATCAAAATTCAGAATGACCTGGATAGACTGGAGAGCTGGGCCAAAGCTAACAAAATGAAATTCAATACGGAGAAATGTAAAGTACTGCATTTAGGGCGGAAAAATGAAATGCATAAATATAGGATGGGAGAGACCTGGCTGAATGAGACTACGTGCGAAAGGGATCTAGGAGTCCTAGTAGACCACAAGTTGAACATGAGTGAACAGTGTGATGTGGCAGCTAAAAAGGCCAATGCAATTTTGGGCTGTATCAATAGAAGTATAGTGTCTAGATCAAGGGAAGTAATAGTGCCACTCTATTCTGCCTTGGTCAGACCTCACTTAGAATACTGTGTCCAGTTCTGGGCACCACAATTCAGAAAGGATATTGACAAATTGGAGTGTGTCCAGAGAAGGGCAACTAAAATGGTGAAAGGTCTGGAAACAATGCCTTATGAGGAGAGACTTAGGGAGCTGGGTATGTTTAGCCTGGAAAAAAGACGGTTTAGAGGCGATATGATAGCCCTGTTTAAGTATTTGAAGGGATGTCACACTGAGGATGGAGCAGGCTTGTTTTCTTCTGCTCCAGAGACTGGAACACGGAGCAATGGGTGCAAGCCCCAGGAACAGAGATTCCACCTCAACATGAGGAGGAACTTTTTGACAGTAAGAGCTGTTCGGCAGTGGAACACACTCTCTCGGAGCGTGGTGGGGTCTCCTTCCTTGGAGGTCTTTAAACAGAGGCTGGATGGCCATCTGTCGGGGATGCTTTGATTGTGATTTCCTGCGTGGCAGGGGGGTTGGACTGGATGGCCCTCGTGGTCTCTTCCAACTCTGCAATTCTATGATTCTATGATTCTATGATTGTGTTCTGATCTCTGGAGCAGCAGAAAACAAGTTTGCTCCATCATCTACATGAGACCCCTTTAGATATTTAAAGATGAGTATTGTGTCACCTCTCAATGTTCTCTTCTCCAAACTAAACATGTCCAGCTCCCTAAGCTAAGCTCCCTAAGCTATTCCTCATGGGGCTTAGTTTCCAGACCTTTGACCATCTTGGTTGTCATTCTCTGGACATGTTCTATCTTAGCAATATCCTTTCTGAACTGTGGTACTCAGAGCTGGACACAGTATTTCAGGTGAATATATATACACACATACATACATCAATTAGCATGTGACCATTTTTGAAAACAAGGATCCTGTTACCTCTTATTTTTTGACAATGCCTTTCTGCTTTTTCAGTGCTGCATAAGTCATCATCCTAGTGAAACGATAGCATTTATTAGGGAAGGTGCTGTTGCAAGATCCCTGCACTGACCAGGGGATTTGACTAGATGATGGCCAAATCCTATCTAGAATGTTCAAATTCTACTGCCCAGTCTTAGGTAATTTAGATCGCTTAAATGCAATTTGCACTTTGTCTCCCTAGAACTTTATGTAAGTTGACTACGTTATTGTCATTTGGGTGGGGGAATGTGTGGATAGCAAAGGATTAATGAAACAAAAACAAATATTGGGTACTGACGGTTGACTGTGAGCAAGTATCTTCTTATGGTGGGCAATTACCAGCATGGTATAGTGGTTTGAATGTTGGACTGGGACACTGGGGGACCAGGGTTCAAATTCGATGAAAACCCCCTTTATGACTTTAGGCAAGTCATAATTGTTCAGCCTCAGAAGAAGGCAAAAGCAACCCCCCTCTGAACAAATTCTGCCAAAAAAATTCTGCCAAGAAACCCCGTGATAGGGTTTCCCATAAGTCAGAAATGACTTTAAGGCACACAACAACTACAACAAGTGAACGTGTGAGCCATTACACTGGAATGTGGGTAGAAAAGCATGCCTTTGTCGCCTCCTAATCCATAACACTCCCTTTTAATCAAAAATGATGTAGTCTAGGTGTCAGTGATGGAAACAAAAGGCAGATGAGCATGGGATTGTTCCTGGCCTTACACATTGGTCCAGAACAAGTCGAGGACCAACAGGCTAGTCCTACACCTGTCTACTGAGTAGGTTTGATGAGGTGTACCTACCAATTAACTGTCAAACACAATGGGATAAGTTTCTTAGTACCGGTAGACGTTCATAGGATTGCTCTGAATGAGAGAGGCAGGGTCCTGTCAACCAAAAATATGAACTTGGCAACCAGAGACCCTGGAACTATTTCTAAGATGTGTGCAGGGGGGGGGATTCAACTCTGCCTACTTGCAGAGGGAGGGCAAATTATTTTCCCCACCTATTATCTTCGAAACATCCTTAAATATGAAGACTCTTACGAACACAATGTGTAGTTAGAAGTGCCCTCCATGTGTCCAGTACAGCTTACTCCCAAGTAAATGTGCAGAGGATAGATTGTAGGCAGCCTTTATTATTCCTGGGAGGGCTCAACCACCACCACTGCTTTAAGGTGAATTGTTGCTTGAGGAGGCTCAGCTAGATAGCAGCCTTGGTGGTCCAATTTTACCAGATGATTTCAAGGGAGTTCAACCCTCCCAGCCTAGTCTTGGGAGAGGCAATTCCCCCCCCCCCCAGTTCTGGGGTCCATTTTGGCTACCAAGTGAAGTTGGGCTATAGTATAGCAATAAAGCACACGTCTTCCATATAGACGGTCCAAGGTTCAATCCTTGACATTTTCAGGTTGGGCTTCAAAAGCGTCCTGCCTAATGTCTCAGAGAGTTAATTCCAGTTAGTGATGACCATACTGGCTGAAGGTAGGCAAACCAATGGTCTTGCTCACTAAAAGACATGTATCCCTATGTTCTTAACTTCAGCCTGGATATACATCAAGTCTGGATATACTCTCTTACCAGAGAGATTAGATGGCACCCTTCCTACCCTCTTTCCCCAGTCATGTAAAGACCTTTCTGTTTTGCAAGTCCTTTGAGGACTTATTCTAAAAGCCCCCCGCCTCCACAAACAATATGCTGGATTTTCTATTCATTGTTTTTGTTGTATACTTTTTTAATGGTTTATGTTTTTAACTGGTTTTATTTGATAGTGTAATCATTTTTTAAACTTTTATATTCTGTGAATTTTTAACTATGTTGTTTATCTGTTGCAAGCTGCCTTGAGTCCCAAACTGGGGGGAAAGGCAGGATATAAATAAGGAGGATGATTATGACGGTGGTGGTGGTGATGATGATGCAATAGAGTTGGACCAAGGGGATAGTCTTTCCCCCTTCCTCTAGAGCAAAGCTCGATTTTGTGATTCATTTTGAGATTTTTGGACACATACAATGTTGCTCAAATGTGTGTTTTATTAGCTGGCCAATAGGCATTCTACAATCTACTCAAATACATAACCATCAAAGAAACAAGTACGGTACACTAACTGTTGGAAGGATATAGTTGTTGTTTTTTGCCCTTGGACATATTTAAGTTACAGACAACCAATTATCAGCAAAATAGATTGCTGACTTTTACTAAGACAGTTTATCCCATTATTTTCAGATAGCACATCTTGTCTGAAAAGCCACATCTCATTCATCCCACAAATAACCTGTTAGTTTAGGGTCCTTGATAAACAACAGGGCAGTTCAAGCACAAGGAATTTCTTCCTGTATGCAAGCAGTCTCAACTACCCATATAGTTTTAATGTATACTTTCATTTGTGAACTGTCAGATAATACAGCTAGCAGCAATTCCCATTTCGAAAGCAATTGGAAATGTGTTGCAGCAGCCATGCAAATTATTGCTACCAGTATCCTTGTTCCTTTCTTGCTAAACAAGAATTTGTTTGAGAATGTTCAAGCGACTGCAAATGTATGAAGCAAAATATTTCACATGAACTAGTCTCAGTGGTGGTTGGAAAGACACAACAGCTTTGTCTAGGCACACAGGAAAAATCAGATGCATCAGACGCATTAAAATTAGATGCATCTCAACATACAGTCAACTGGCCTCTCACACTATCTTTGGCGGGCCACTCTCAATACTATGACCTAAGTCCTGTTGTTAGTCTTACTAAGAGTAGAGCCAGTGGATCACTTGTATTTACCTGTGTGTTAGCTAACAAATTGTAAAACCGCTTAGGGAGTGCTTCAGCACTGATAAGCGGTATATAAATATCAATGCTATTGCTATTGATAACCACCCATTAATAGATTTAATGGGTCTACTCTATTGGGACTAAACCATCAGGATTTCAGTCTAGATTTTATAGCTAATCCCAATGCAGGGCTGGCCCTACCATTAGGCAAAGTGAGGCTACTGCTTTATGTAGCAGGTGCTGAAGGATATGGGTGATAGCATCCTGGCTGTTCCTCATGGACTCTCCAGCTGCCTCAATCCCTTGGTGAAAAAACCCTGTGTATGCTACACAATCTGTCCTGGGCCTTGTAAATTAGACTGCGATATCAGATGTGGCAGAGGATGCTATCCCATTGCTACTGTTAGAACAGATTCAATTGCCAATCCAGTTAGTTTCCCTATGTGCACTGGGGAAGGAGACTCTCTTGCCCACCTTAGCCAGCAAGAAGTTTTTGGCTGCCTCCATCCCCATGTGTCAGAAGAGGACAAATGCCACTTATGTATGGCGATATTTCTATCTTTGTTTTACTGCTGCCTTTTCTGAATGCACACATGGGTAGTATAATAGGTGGATGGACAAATGTAGATCCATTTTAAGACAGGAGCTCTAACATATGATGCGTGTGATGGGGCGGGGAGACATGTAATGGAAATGGGCCTTACTATTTCTCAGCCAATCACACAATTTCTCAGGAAGACACATGGGAAGAATCCATAGTTTTGTTGTTGGAGATTTTCAGAGAAAGGTTGGTTGGGTGAAGCCCTGTGGGATGATCTATAACACAGAATCTTGCGCTGTAGGCTACATTTTAGAGGAAGGAACTGGCAAAACCACCTCTGAGTATAACTTGCCCAAGAAAACCCTATGAAATACATAGGGTTGCCATAAGTTGACTGGTGACTTGAAGGTGTGCTTGCACAAACATGGAGACTTGTGATAATGTTTGCTTTTAACTGTAAAGCAGTGTAGAAAGTTTCCAGGTTCCATGTAGGTATAGCAAGGGAAGGTATTGCTTAGCTCTTATCCCTCCTGCTGTGCTGCTGTCAAAGGAGACAATCTGCAGGAGATATGTGAGCAATTTTCCAATGAGCTTCATGTTTTTATCAATGCAGCTTTGGGAAACTGCTAGTTTCCTTGTTAAAGAAACAGGACAATAGAGGGTTCAAGAGCAGCTTAACCCTTCCCTCTTCCATCATTTTGTTTGAATAATTTCTCAAGCTGTTTTTTCCACCAAGAGAAAATATATAGGTGCCCTGGGAATGGGAGCTTGGGAGAACCACTTTTCGATTGATGGGTGGTAGGAAGGGGGGAAAGTTATACTGCTCCCCATTCCACTCTTCTTCTGTTCTTTACTTTACTAAAACAGACATCTTCCCACAACTGCTTTTCGGCAAAAACATAAAGAATGTTGGGAGAATTCTCATATTTATTTATTTATTTATTTAGGTATTTATACCCTGCTCTTCAGCCACAAAGGCTCTCAGAGCGGCTTACAAATTGTTAAGCAATATCACTTACACATCTACACCACTTTATAGCACACTAGGCATTCTCTAAGTGGTTTCCAATGTGTGTTAGCTAATTGCTCCCACAAGCTGGGTACTCTTTTTACCAACCTACAAAAGGATGGAAGGCTGAGTGAACCTTGGAGCCCTTAGGATCGAACTCACAATGTTGTGGCTGCAGTACCAGCATTTAAATACTCTGTCACCAGGGCTCCCTTGAGCAGGGGGTTGGACTCAATGGCCCATGAGGCCCCTTCCAATTCTATGATTCTGTGAATCTCCTGCATGTTTTCCAGTTACCTGTGTTACATGGGGATATGAGTTGTCTTTTATTTAGGCATTAATGAAGTCTGTACCCAATTCTACAACAATGTGGTAGCATCCAGTGTTGATAGACAGAGGAATGAGTTGCTTCCCTAGCACATCCTGATATGTGATGCCAAGCTTTAAAGGTATTCATGCTGAGATCAGACTGATTATCTATAGATTATAACCATTAACTATGCATATAAGATCAACTGCGTAAATTGGCAAAGCTGGAGTCATCAGCAAAAAACAAAACCAGAAACAAGAAAAGCAACTCACAAGAAAAGTCCTTTAAAAAAATAATTGTTGTTGATTATAAACAACAGAGGGGTTGGTTTTTTTGGTTCTGTTTTGAATTGGATGTACATTCTACAGGCCAGCTCATCCATTATTTTCACTCAGCACGGTTGGAAAAAGACAAAATGTCTCTTACAGAGCAGAAGTTCAAATGAGAGTTTGATGGACACCATCTGTGGTAGAGAATGTCTCTTATAAGTTATCATCAGCAATTTTTCCATCATCCCTTTCTGAAAATGCAGGTTAACGCTAGCAATTTGTTTAGGGAGGGTGCTTCCAGTACTTAAGAAAAACCCACAAAACCTACGGATGTCCTTTGCTTGATCAAACAAACATAGCATCAACATCTGTAGCCTATTCCTGGTATAAAATTGATCTTATGATAAATCACGTGCTCTTTACCAATGTAATTTGCTACCGCATTGCAAGAAGCATGGAAAACTCTCCGGTCCTCCACAAACATTCATTCTATGTTGTCATATGTGTGGACAAGCATTTTCTTTAAAAGCTTAATCTTAATAGGTATTAGGACTTTATCAGACAAGTCAAATATGGTGTCATAAGGACACCTAACAATTGTGAAAGGGTGTGCATACCAGACAATGTCACCCTTTCACGATCATGTACTGTCAAAAAGCTATACTTTTTTATTAATGGCCAAAGTCGTCAATTGATCCCTCATAACGATTTGTTGCCGGCATTTCCAGCATTTGAATCCACACACCATTTTACTCACGTGAATGCAGCATCAATGGGCTGCATTCCAGGTGTGATTGGGACAGCCAGGTAGGGGACTCTCTTTTTATGACCCATCCACCCATCCATGTACTTGGAACTTTTTAAGTGTGTGTCTGTGCTTTGCTGTACTTTTTGTGTCTTTGTTTTGTTTTTGAATTTCCCGTGTGAGCAGCTTCTCATGACATTCGGTGAAATTACAACCCTGGAAGTAAACGGAGCTCTGTTTGAGCTCTGTTCCTGCCGGGGAAGCAGTAGTGATCATGTGCTGAGATGATGAAACAGCCTTTCTTTTAAAAAAATTTATGTGGAAGATCAGTCTTCCGCACCTTGGATTTAGTTTGTGGTTTTTTTAAAAAATTCTGTTTGGCAGGGGCAAGTTGGAGATAATAAAACTGCGAGTAATGAACCCGTTTCCACCATCTTGATTCACTGGCATGCCTCCATGTGAACAGCAAACATGGATAGCTTCACACACCAGCAATCTTGCAAAAACAAAACAAAACAAAACCCATGGAGACAAATGAAAGCTGTTGCAAATTGGCATTACTGCGCCCCAATCCACATTTTATTCCCTACTGTAGACTGACCTTCAGATATCCTGGCCCAAATCTGTTTAGGAAATATGGAATTCACATGTGGACTACTGAGATTTAGATGCACCTGGGTTGCTTGTATCATTTGAATGAGAGGCAAAGGGTGCAAGGCACCTTCATTTGTTGGATCCTGGTTGAAAGGGCAAGAAAAACAAAGCCCATCAGTATCATCAGTAAGGCCAGTATTTTATCAGACTAATACCAAGCACTCAGTCTTCACATCTGGAGTGTTAGAATGGGCTTATTTAAAGTGTTAATGTGTCTTCTTTGTGGTTTTTCTCTGAAATGTATTACGATTATAAGGAAAGTGTTGTTGTGGTGTGCCTTCATGTTGTTTCCAACTTATGGTGACCCTTAGGCAAACTTATCAAAGTTTTTTCTTGGCTAGATTTATTCAGAGGAGATTTGATTTTTTCTTCCCCTGAGGCTGAGAGAGTGTCACCCAGACCAAGTGGGTTTCCATGGCCAAGTAGGGATTCAAACCCTGGTCTCCAGAGTCATAGTCCAACACTCAGACCACTATACCATGCTGGATCTTAAGGAAAGTGATAGTAATCTAATTAGTTGACTGGTTTTGATATGAGAGTAAAGTTTCCAGGAGGAAACATCATCAGACCTGGGGCATGAAAACACTGAGACCATGGATAACAATCAGCAGTTATTAATTCTTTGTTGGCTGAAAGAACCATTGATGTCTTAACACAAAGAAAAGTACTAGAAAATTTGAAAACAAGGCAGTGGTATTTGAAAAAACATTTGACATAGAAAATCATAAAGCAATAGTAATATAAAAAAGGGCATCCTTGAAAAAGAAAGGGAACTTAACCCTTTAAAGGTTAATTTTTGGACTTCAACTCCCAGAATTCATGCTGGTAGGAGATTCTGGTCATTTAAAATAACTTTCCCTCACTCTGATGAGGGCAGCTGTTTGGAAATACCCCTGGATTACTCTAGTTTTGTGAACGGCGCAAGATCTCATCCTGAGACAATGGTGTGATGCCATATCTATAGCTTTCCCAAGGGATCAGTCCTACAAAGGAATATCTCAGAACTAGTTCTCAAACTTTTCAGTGATATATGCCACATCAGTGGTCTTCAAAACCATGAGGCTGATCTTCTAGCTGTACCAGCAGTGATCAGAGGTGAGAACTATATCTGAACCCATCAGCAGATGTCTGGGTGATCTGTATTATGAGAGTTATCAATGATTTCTGACTCCCAGATCTTCAACAACAGCAGGAACAAAACAATTATTCCCCTAGCCTTAAAAAAAATACATCTGAATTAAGAAAGCTTGGGGTTAAGTAGGAAGTGCTTTTGTGCTAAAGAGCTGTTGTCTCTTTTCTGGTACTCTGGAACTTTTGGTAATTTTCTGGACTCAGGATGTTAGGTGTTTTGTCTAGCACAACTATTTACAGAAAAAAATAAATAAATTTAAAGACGATGCCAAAAGCACAAAATGGCCAGTTTTTAATATATTAACTGCAAAGGTGAGGTGAGGTTGGTTTCTAGAAATACAAACTTTAAAACCATATATAAATTTACCTGTAAAATGGGAAGTGGCTACATCTGTGCACAGGACACATGCGTAGAATTCCTTGGATTCTTCTACAGAATACTTGTATGCATAAAAACTCCCACGGAAGCTAAGCAGTGGATAAATTTGTCTTGTTGGGGCGACAGTGACATTTGAGCTAAATATACCCAATAATTAATATGATTGTCCCAAAGCCCTAACTAACCCCTAGACACAACAAATCCCAGGAATTCTGAAGAACTCCCAGGCTGAAATATAGTCCCCCAAACCCTGTATGAACACATTGTTAAATGCACAGATTTAACCCCGCTGTTTTGCTCCTAATCATTATTAATTGCCTCCAGTGGTGGGCATTAATTTCCCTATTGCCACAACATGCATCTTGAGCTTGGGCATATCCTAATATATCAAGTGGGACAGGTGATATAATTCAGCCGGTCACAGCTGGAAAGAAGACAGCCACCCACATGCAAGCAGTCTGTCAGCCTTAGTTACGTGGCTGCCGTTGCTGCAGCTTCCATAGCAACATGCTATGTTTATCTCTGGGGATAACTTTAGGAGAAGTAGAGCCGTTTGGTTCATCCTATTTAATCTGTTATTGTCCTAGCAGTAATAAGAACTCTTTTGTCCAAGCTCTAAGTATGAGTGGTCTGTGAAAGGGGAGAGGGAATATGAAGATGTGCATGCCACTGGATGGCTGCACTGGGTTGTACTGTTAATAGCAACAGCCTTGGAGCAGGGAACATACTTGGGCAACTCCAAAAGCCATATCAAGAGTAAAAAGTAAAGTGGAAAGCCTCGGTTGATAGACAGTTTTGGGGAAAAACTCCACACTTGCTCATATATCTGTGCTTCTTTCCAGAGGTGTACGTGTGTGCAAGCACTCATCTTGACAGCCTCCATAGTCTAACATCCTGGAAAAGTGTCAAAACTCAGGCAGCTGCCTTGACCCACATCCCTATGTCTATGTACGTGTCGGCTAGGGAGGCCCCACGTGTTAAAAATATAGGCTGGCATCCTGTTCATGAATTATGATGGCATGAGTCTGACTTATGGCATCACAATTCACTCTTATGGTTGTTGCACAGTCTCTACCAACCATGCAAGATTCCAAAGGTTCTCCCAAGCCATACCTTTTAAGCAGTGCAGCCCTCTGACATGGCAATTTCCATGTTGTTGGAGAGCAGGGAGATGGGGTGGGGTGGGGGAAACATATCCAGCTCTTTTCCTACTAGAAAAGGGGGAAGCATCAGAAATATTTGTAGCTATGTTTCCTGTTGCAAACCTCAGCCTATCCCCACCCTGTTAACTAAGCCCTGGGAGGGGCTATTGCAGCCGCTTTTTACTGATGAGGAGGAGATGGAGGGGGACGCAGTTCAGAGGAGGAAGATGTTGTTGATCCAGGCTCATGGGGGGAAGAAATGAGGGTGTGCTTCTAGATGAAGTGTACCATCCTTTCCCTTCTATTCAGAATGAATGCCAGATGTTTCTTCCGCCTTTGAATTGCAGGGAGGTTTTGGACAGGGTGCAAAAGGCAAGAGAATAGCCCTCTGTGCCTCATCCAAAAATCCAGACAGGAACTCACATGTGCAGAGATTGCACTTATATGCATGTAAGCCAGTAATAGAATTCTGCCCAGTGTTGTCCTCCCCTCACTCTTTTCTTTCAGGCAACAGTGAAAACCATCTTTATTTGTACACATTTTAGGGGAATAAGCAAATGTTTTCTTTTCATCCACAGTTTATTTTCATTATTCTATTGCATTTTATCAAGTATCTGAAATCTATTATTTTAGATCCATATAATTTGTTATTGTAGTGGTGCGTTTTTATGTAGACTGTTAGCTGCCCCAAACTTTTATGTGGAAGAGCGGGGTATCGGTGAAATAAATCAAATTAAAGTACCTTGCATTGCAACGGGGATAGTTTGGAACAATACATTGTTGCTGGGAAGAAGTTCTTCTGCAATAGCAGGAACTAATCTGTTAAGGAGTATCCTTGCAAGTATTTTTCCAGCAATAGAGAGCAGTATTATGACTCGATAGTTTGAGCAATCAGATTTTGCTCCTTTTTTCTTGTACAGGGTGATTATGACTGCATCTCAGAGATCTGATGGCAGTTCCCCCTTTTCCCAGCAATTCACAAGGAGTTCGTGGAATTTTTTGTGGAGTACATGACCTTCGTGTTTACAAACTTCAGGTGGGATTCCATCAATCCCAGCTGCCTTGTCATTTTTCATCTGCTGTATGGCCTTAAGGGTCTCTTCCAAAGTGGGAGCTATGTCCAATTCATTTTTCATGGGTTTTTGTATCATATGTTGGATAGCTGAGCCTTGCGGGATGAGTCCTTCCTGAATCTTCATTTGTAAAGAAAAGCCAGAGAGAGAGAGAGAGATTATTGCTGGGGAAATTCATCCCGCCCCCACCCCAAGGAACTTACTGAGGAACAAAGCCAGAGTGTAGAAAAGTTTTAAGACTCATAGAATTACAACTCATAGAATCATCAAGCCAGCACAGCTGCTGCTGTGGGGGCTAGGTTCAAAAATGAAACTTTTTCAAACTCTGAAGAAAGCTGAGAGGGAATAGGAACCCTGAGTGTGATGGGAGATGACATAATCGGCCATGTTCATCAAAAATTCTTGGAGCTTTGACCTAGTGAGCTCTGATTCCACTACACAAGAATTTATTTCACCGGGCTCAAAGACTGCCATCTAGAATAGAAGACAGGCAAGAGCAGAGCTCCTTTACCTTTTCTTCTCTAACCTGAATTATTTATATATCATATATTTTAAAAATATTTAATGTATACCTCCTTTCATAATTTCAGAGTAGCACAGGTTGAATATCCCTTATCCAAAATTCTGAGATCTGAAATACAGATTAAACCCCGTATTCACAGATTCAGTATCCACAATTTCACTTTTCCATATCTGAAAAAATATGTTCTCTCAGAGCATTTCTAGGTCCTCCAATGTGATTCTATTGTTAACTTCCAGTGTTCATCTCATTGAAAATAATAGGGTTCCCTATTACCCACAGTTTCAGGTATCCATGGGTGGGGGTGTCTTGGAATGTATCCACCATGAATATGGAGGTTGATCTGTACTCCAAAATCCAAAATTGTTCACATGGGTGGCTGAAATAGTGACACATTTGCTTTCTGGTGGTTCAGTGTACACAAACTTTGTTTCATGAATAAAATTATTTAAAATATTGTATATAAAATTACCTTCAGGCTATGTGTATACGATGTATATCAAACATAAATTCATTTCATGTTTATATGCAAATATTCCAAAATTTGAAAAAAAAAAATCCAAAATACAGAATGCTTCTGGTCTACTCAACCTGTATATCAAATGGACCACCAATAGCGCTATCTTTCCGCAATGGTGGGATTGCATGCTCCTGTGAGGCAAGAGTCTATATACATGGCAGCCGTGCTGCTGGTAGGATCCCCCCATGTCATCCCCATTGGTTAGGATCAGATCTAAAATAGCTGATCTCCTTGTTGCCGCTTCCACCTTCTGGACCTTAAATTCTTGGCAGAGTTGGACTTCCAACAAATATCAGGATAGTTGAAATCCCCCATTACCACTACATCTCTCCTTTCTGAATATGCAGTCATCTGTCCTAGGAAGGCATCATTCAAGTCCTTGGTTTGGCTTGGAGGCCTGTAGTAGACCCCCACAATGACATCCCTGCTGTTTCTCTCTCCCTTAGTTTTTACCCAGATGCTCTCAACCTGGCTCCCAGGATTTAAATCATGGATCTGTTCACAGGTGAACACATCCATACCATATAATGCTAATCCACCACCCTTCCTGTTTGGTCTATTTTTCTGAAATAGGGTATACCCCTCTATTAATACAATCCAATCATGAGACTCATCCCACCAGGTTTCAGTGTTGCCTATTATATATTTGTTTTGCTGTACTAAGAGTTCAAGTTCATCATGTTTATTTCCCATGCTCTGTGCAGTAGTATAGAGACATCTAAGACCATATATACTTGATGGAGACATGTGGATTTGATTCTTAGCCTTCTGCCATTTGGGAGCTGGAAGAGGAACTGTAAAGAAGTTTCTTTATTCTTCTGTATGTAATTCCAAATGTTCTGTCAATTTTTCCATTCTTTTTATATAGAGCAAATATTGCAACATTTGATTTAATAAATAGCAAGAATAATCTTGCTAAATTTGATATCATTAAGGTTGGAAACATCATTTTGTGATTCAAGCATGCAACCAAGACCTGTGGTTGTCTGTCTCCAATAGGCTTTTTATTTGATTTCAGCATGGCTGTAATTAGCGATGAGTAAAACTCAAAGGCACTTGGGATCCTAGCAGTCTAGTTTGATTCCTTATCAAAAGCTCATTACCTATCACTGGTGAGAAAATCTCCAAAAAAAACCACCCACCAACCCACGCACCCCACACACAAAACCCACAACAGCCCTGGGTGATGTACCTATTTCAAAATGTAGTATTCAACACTGAAGCCAAACATATGAAAGGTTATTATCTTAGATTGCCTTCTGATAATGTAAAATCCTATGGCATATATATCTGTATACTTTCCTTCTTAACATTCTGGGTTTTAAAATAATCCACTAGCATATGACATCTTTTCCTTCCCATCTCCGCACACCCATCCTGGTCTCCCTCCTTCTTATATAAGCCACAGTTCTAAAGAAGGATTTATATTTTGGAATTTTTGAAAAGGTCAACATTGGTTGCTTTAGTTTCAGTCCTCTCCAAATTATTTCTTACCAAGCTCCATGTGTGATAGCTTGAATCCTAATTAGATTTTCAAGGTTACAGTAAGCTCTGGTAGTAAGATTTTCCCCCCACTGAGACAACATACTGTCAAAGCAAATTATCTGGCAACATACAGTGGCGCTTACATTAGCAACAGCTCATCTTTGATTTTTCCCCTTTTTTCTTTTTTTTCATAGAATCATCAGCTTTTAAAAAGATCTCAAGAGTAATCTAGTCTAAAAACTGCAACTGCACATTTCACTAAACTAAAATAATTCTCGAAACCTTGCACTTGCAAGACGAGAATCACAAAAACAGCAAGTTCACAAGACGATTTGTTCAGCTGTTATGAATAATGAAGGGTGAGTGTGTGTGTAGGTGTGTGTGAGAGTGTGTGCATACATCCCACACATGTGTCCTTGGCTGTAACATTGCTTCTTTTCAAGATGCAATAATGGCCATGCTGGCTGGAGAGATGGAAGTTAACCCATCTTGTTGGCACCAGGTTGAGGCAGATGGCTAGAAGCAACTCTTAGCTCTGGAACAGTTAAGGATCTTTCTCAGCACTACCTCAAGGTGCTAGAGATTGACCTTGGAACCAGTGGTAACTGGTGGCTTATATGGCAGGGGGGAAGTGATTTGGCTTGATCCTTAAAGGACCTTTCCAAGGTGCTGAACCCAATCCCTTGGCTATTTGGATATTCTGCAGACTCTGTTGTAGACTCCCAGCAAACGTTCTGTTTTTGCTCCTCTTGTTAGCTAGGCAGCAAGGCAAATTGCAAATTACTCTAGCAACCTTTGTACCACCAATTCACAATGAAAGCAGTTCAGCTATAATTCTATGTCACTTGCCTAAGAACATGAGAAAAGCTCTGCTGGATTAGACTAGAGCCCTATCTGGTTTACCACTCTGTTCAGATAGTGGCCAATCAGTTACAGGACATGAGTACAATTCCACCCTCCATCTTATGTCACCGAGCAACTGATATACAATGGCATACAGTCTCTGATACCAAAAGGCACATTTGGTTAGACTAGTAGCCCAACCATTGATGGCCCTCCCCTCCATGAATTTCATTAATCCCCTTTTAAAACTGTCAAACTCAGCAGCCATCAGTGGCAGTGAATCGCACATTTCTGTGTGGTGTGAAAAAAAGTATTTCCTTGTATCTTGCATGACTCTTCTGTCTGTATGTGCCTTCCACTTGCCTATTGCCTTCTGTGTGATGGAGTCTCCTTCTTTGGAGGTTTTTAAACAGAGGCTGCATGGCCATCTGTTGGAAGTGCTTTGATTATGTATTGATGCAGGGAAGGGGACTGGACTGGATGGCCCTTGTGGTCTCTTCCAACTGTATGATTCTATGACTTATGGTGACCTCATGAATTTTTCATAGGGTTTTCTTAGGTGGGGAATCCTCAGAGAGTATTTTGCCAGTTCCTTCCTTTGAAATATAGCCTACAGCACCTGGTATTTGTTTGTGGTCTTCCATCCAAGTTCTAACTGGGGCTGACCCTGCTTAGCTTCCAAGATCAAACAGGATCTGGTGCCTTTAGGGTGTCTAAGATTATCTGAATCTCCTATCATTTATCTTACTTGAATCTCCTATCATTCAGCTTCAATGAATCGCCAAGGGTTTTAGTACTGTGTGAGAGGGAGAAAACTTTTCACTGTCTACTTTCCCCATATTGTGCATAATCTTATATAACTCTGTCCTGTCTCCACCTACCTGACTCTTTCATAGGCAAAACAGCCTCAGACACTCTAACCTTTCCTTATAGGGGGAGTTTGCTCCATTCCTTTGATCATTTTGATTGCCCTTTTCTGCCTTTCACAGTTCTGCTAAACAACATTGTTTCAGTCTGACTTTCTGTTCACAACCTGTCACAAACAGAATCTACTGTTATGATTCCCAATATTAACAATATGTTAGAAGAGGTCGTTCTAAAAAAAGGAATACCAAAGTGCAGCAGTATGGAGTATGGTATGTAGACATCAGTTTCAAATGGTTGTGTATTTCCTATTAATTAAACCAGTTCAGCTTGGGAATGAGACATTGATGCAATACGTTGTTTCCATTCCTGGAAATACATTCTCTAAGAGTTAATAAATAATCTACGAGTGCTAATCTTTTAAAGTCACTTCAAAGAGATGAAGTCATTTACTACCATTACAAGCAAAAAGGAGCGCTGGCCTTCTGTTACTTTACCTGGATTTCTCCCTTAGAAATGCTGTTGCATTACCTTTTTTAAAAAGGCTAACAGAAATCACCCCAAGGGGTACATTAAGAAAAGGCAGTTCTCAGAAAAGGCAGTTCTCAGATTTTAAGATCTGGTTCAAGCTGATCTTTGGGGTACAGAGTTCCCCCCCTCCCAAATTGCTCCATTTTCTATCTTTAAAAAAACAAAACACAATGGCAGTTCTAGACAGAATATATGTCGTTCTGATGTAATAAAATGCACTATTAATAATCGTATAATTGGTCACCATAAAAATTTATGGTACGGAAGGGGAAAGCTATAGTTGAAAGAAGACAATAAAAAGAGGAAAACAGAAGTGTTTAATATCTCTAGGACAGTGATGGGCAACCTTTTGTGCTTGGTGTGTCAAACTTCGCCAAAAAACTGAGCATAACTCGGGTGGTGTGTCACTTTGAGGAAAAAACATTATTTATTGTTTAAATAACATAAATGTATAAATGTTATATATAATTGTATTTAATAAACCAAACCCCCACCCCGGCCTGGCTAAAGTGGCGATCAGGACTTTGAAGCCCCAGTTGCCAGTTTCCTCCCCCCTCCCACCCTCCCTAAAGTGGCGATCGGGGCTTCTAAAGCCCCGTTTGCCAGTTTCCTCCCCCCCCTCCCCAAAGCAGCAATTCCCGATCGCCACTTTAGGGAGGATGGGAGGGGGGAGGAAAGCGGCGACTGGGGCTTCGAAGCCCCAGTCACCACTTTAGGGAGGGTGGTGAGGTTGCGGGCATGGGGGGAGGAGGTCTACGGCCGCGTGTCATCAAAAATGGCTACGTGTGTCAGTGCTGACACGTGTGTCATAGGTTCGCCATCACTGCTCTAGGAAGTGCAATAGGAATCAGCCTGACCCTCCATCAGAAAACTCATGAGTTACTACTGGCTGTGGTGACTCAGTAACAAAATGAAGGCATTCTGAACATGCTCAGGGCACATTTTTCCTGATCTGTCCTAGGAGATCATCAGAAATCATAGCTTGAGAAAGTAAGTGTTTAATACTTTTTGCCTGTAATGGCCAGGGTCCTAATACACCACTTTTCTGTTTAACATTACAGGGTTTCTGCTTATTACATTTTATTGGATGTGTTCTGATTCAGTCTGAGGACTGGCAATGGGAGGAAGAAGAATCATATGAGCAGCTACCTTGTACTGCCACTCAGACTGCTGTCAAACTGCAGAAATAATGCAGTTTGATACCATTTTAACTATCATGACTCCATCCTAGGGAATCCTGGGATTTGTAGTTTGTTGTGGCACCAGAGCTTTCTGACAAAGAAGACTAAATATCTCACAAAATTACAAATCCTCAAATTCCATAGCACTGAGCCATGTCAGTTAAACAGTATCAAACTGCATTATTTCTGCAGCGTGGCATCAGCCATATGTGGGGTTCGGTTCAGTGAGGAGCAGAGGAGTCAACTATAAGGAAAGAGGGAGAGCAGGCCAGAGTTACAATAACTGCTGTAAAAAGTAATGACCTGTAGGATGAACAGAATAATGAGTAACTTAATCAGTTCCTTTTAAAAAGTAACATTCCAAACTCTATAAAAGGGTACAGAAGCTTATTTGTTTGTTTACATATCTGTTTCTTTACTATAACATTTCTCAACTTCTCTTCTTCCATATGTTTGTAAAGACAGACAAACCTTCAATGTTTTAGACATCCATAAAGAAGATAAAAGATAAAACTGAAGGAAGAAGTAGAAACATTGTGACAGAGAAACTGAGATGCCTTAGATAGTTTCATGATACAAAATTAATATGCAAGGAATTGTGGCCTTCCCTTCTTTTCACCTATTGAAATTAGTACTTTCTGTGCCTACTTGAAAGTGTGGAGGAGGCTAAATTCAAATTTGTTCTAAGTAGAATTTTCTTCTTGTATAATATGGATGATTTCTTTGGGTTTCAGCTTTAATCTTTTGCCTGCCTCTGGCAAATTGGCAAAAACAAAGAGATGATAGTTTGGCTCCCCATGGATTAAAGGTTTTGGGAAACATTGCATATCTAGGTTAATATTTCTGTTAGACAAGGCAATAACGAACAATTAGCATCTGCTATGGTTTGAAATAGGGCAACCCATCTGCATAGGATGCTTTGCATCATGGACTCAATAACATCTACAAGGTACAATGATTGATGACAATGGTGACAATGACTAGGATGGTGGATAATGTTACCTGAGAAACATGGTGAGGACCCATATAAAATTAAGGGATAGGATGCTGGAAGAGAATCATCATAATCTTTTGGAGAATGTGAGCTTCATGGCCCAAATTGGGAACAACAGACAGAGATATTCTTTTGTGTAATATAGCCATTAAAACCTCTGAGAACTGATTAGGACCTTAGGACTTTATCAGATGAGGCTATAATTGCACGATTACGATGTCACGGTAGTGCAAATGGGTTTCTGCTATCACACAATGTTGTTGTTCTCCAGCGGTTAATGTGTGCTCCAGCTGCCAATAACGTGCCCCTTTGAATTGATGGGGCAAGCCACCAATAGCTATCAATATCTCTATTTTTGCAGTATTGAGGAGCGTGCAAAAACATGTCCTGCTGTAATCACAAGATTACAGCATGAATGGGCAGTCCTCTTTCCCCCCTCTCTGTTCCCAGCAAGAAACTTCCAGGTGAGAATATGAAAACAATCTATAGGACACTCTTTTAATGAACTGTCCCATTTTGTTTGCATGTTTTTAGGTTTGTTTATGTGTTGATTTAGTTTGTAAATTAAGGGGTTTTGTGTGTGTTTTTAACTGAAGTTGAGTCTTCTCGTGAGAACCACTGAAATCTCATCCGTGCTAAATCACGGAAATAAAATCCTATTCTTAAAGCGCTAGTAGTGGTCATGCAATAATTCCATGGCAGTAGGATCACAGAATTATATGATATGTGATAAGTGTAATAATGCCTCTATGTTTCAGCTTTCCTCAGTAGTGGAATTATAGCATTTTTAGATGCTAACCTGATAAAGTCCTTAAAGAGGTTTGCAGAAAATACCTAAATGCTCCGCGGATGCCCAATGTCTTCAGACTTATCTACACTAGGGGTAAAACTCCAGATAAAATTCAGACTACTCTGGCCTGGAGCTGTGCCACATGAAATTTGGACTACTCTGGCCTGGAGTTAAGTGGCACACCTTACCTGGCAAAAGCCCGAATCTGCACCATTCCTTGCTGCTGTGGGTCCACCGTCATTGCCTAACCAGGCACCTCCATGGCAGAGCCCTGCTGGCACATAGTCATATGCCCTGAGGTCAGAATGAGTGCTCTCCTCTCACTGATCGCATGGCTGGCTGTCTTGTTCTGAGCTCAGAGTAAGTGACTGCACACCAGTGGCAGTGGCGCCCAAGAGGGCAAAAAATAGTAGTGCTTGTGTCAGGTGGTCTATGCCAAGTTTGGTGTGGATATGGCCATATGTTGTGTGACCTTATCAGACCAGATTTGGGGAGGGGGTCACTTGGATAGACAAGGCCTTCATCAACGTCCTCTAATTTCATGGCCTTCCAGATATTTTGGACTTCAACTTTCATCAGCTCCAGCTAGCATGGCCAAACACAAGGAATGCTGGGCATTTTAATCCTAAACTAAAGATGAGGCATAAGGTTGCAGAAGGCTGGTCTGACTTGTAGCCCGGTCAGAGCAGGTAGTGGGGGGGGGGGGGAGGCTATACACAATTAATTCTCACAAAAACTCTGCACAAGTCATCTTAAGTACAAAATAACTAATTTCACTATGTTTTCAATAAGTAGAGTATATATTCAAAGTTAGTGGGTTTTAGATTAAGATACTGTGTTGTTGTTATCATTATCATTATTATTACTATAATTTCCAAACTGAGCATTAAAACAGGGAATAAATAGGGCTTTCACAGAAGCATTAGTCAAAAAACAAAAACAAAAAACCCAAACGCCATATTAATAGCTCAGGGTGAAAATGTCTGACATTTCTCTCCCCACAAAATATCTTTGTGTTCCTGCATGGTTCTGTTTGCCAAGGGCACAGTTTGATCTGTAATTAATTACTTCTGTGCCAAGGCTCTGGAGAGTGTTTTGGGAGCCCCTGATCCCTGCTGTGTTAAGCAGCATGGCGTATAAATGCTCTAATTGCAGAGAGCACAATGAAGAGAAATGATCCCAGAAGCGACAAATGAAGAATTTTGTCCCTCATTAGGCAATTGTGGGCCCAAGGCACCAGTATATGATCACCACCACAGCCTGTACATAGTTAAGCTACATGGGATCAGAATGCCACACAACCAGGAATTAAAGTGTAGGAGTGTAAATGACAGGATGAATCCTGGAATTAATGAGAAAGGATCAAACTGAAATGAAACGGTGAAGAAAGGGCCAAAATAAAAGGGGAGATGTCAGATGGTGGTCATGTAGACACATAAACAGGAAAAAAAACCAACAGGACAAAAATTGATTGGCTACAGATTTAGGCTGCATCTGCACTGCAGAAATAATCCAATTTGACACCACTTTAACTACCATGACTCAATGGTATGGAATTCTGGGGTTTGTAGTTTGTTGTGGCACCAGAGCTCTCTGACAAAGAAGGCTACATAGCTCACAAAACTACAAATCCCAGAATTCCATATAATTGTGCCATGGCCATGAAAATGGTGTCAAACTGCATTATTTCTGCAGTGTGTCAGCAGATCATACTTACTTGTATAAGCCCCATTTATTTTCTTTAGTTTAATTATGTCTAAATGTAGATGCAATTCCATGTATATCAACAGTCTCCTATTCCATTTCATCACATATGCAGACTTTGGCTACAACATCAGTTCAGCTTCCGTGCTCCCACAGCCCAGCTGCTTCTCTTAACATCCACTCTGATGAAGAGATCTGAAGAACTCAAAAGCATTCTGATTAGACTGACATTATAAGAATATTGGCTAATTGTGGAATCTGGTTTCCCCCTCCCCCGCCTTAGTGACCAGCATGATGTCCTTTGTTTTCTTTGTATACTATATACATATACTATAGTACACACTTTACTCTATAAACTCCTCTAAATGAATGAATGTATGTATTAACGTGTGAGATTTTTTTTATTCCACAAACAATTTACTATTTTGAAAAGAGAAGAAATTCAAATCCAATAAAGTGTGTACCGGTATTTATAGAATCTCACAGTAATTATCAAGCCAGCATACTTAGTATTACTTTTAGGACTTTATCAGACACACAGAATAAGGTATCATAATGACACCACATAACCACAAAAGTGCATGCGTACCACACGTCGTCCTTTCATGGTTATGTCCCCTTAAAAACCCGTACTTTTTAATTGATGGCTTAAGCCATCCATTGATCCCCCCCTGCTGTTTTGTTGTTGTTATTGTTTTGCCAGCTTAGCCGGTATGTGAAACCTCATCTCTCTCTCTCCCCCCGGCCCCGTATGTACCTCATCAGTGGCCGGTCTGGTGTGAACACTTCCGGGTGAGATCATGACATCCAGGCAAGTGATGCACTTTTTATAACCCGCCCCAGGTTACTTGTAAGTTTTAAAGTGTGTTTTTGTGCTTTTAAACACTTTTTTTTGTGTGTGTTATTTTTTGGGGTGATGTACAATGAAGTCTTTGTGATATACGGCAGGATTTTAAAGGAGGAAGTGAATGGAGCTCCGTTCACTTCCTCTTTCATTGCCGGAGCTGCCTTTGCTGGGATTAGAGGTAAGTGTGGGGGGAACATTCTTTTGCTGGCATAAACATGGATTTTTTTTATGCCAGCAAAAAAATGCTTTAAAGGGATAGTCTGATAAAGTCTATAGTTCTCACCAGAGTCCATGCATCCCAATTATGTTGTGACTGTGGGAGTAAAACATGAAAATCCCCCCTAAAATTGGCTTACTCAATTTATCTTTTTATCAGCAAAATATTTCATGTTTTTGCCTACAGTTTTCATGTATGCAAGCATGGCAAGCCAGCTGAAAACACCACCTAACAAAGCACATTCTTATATCTGGTTTTGTATTTCCCAATGTCATATGACGCTAGTGAAGAAAATATTATCTCTCACTGTCCTTTCAAGAGACGTTATTTAGCCAAGTGAAAAGTGACAGTCCTGCCAACGAGTGTATGTTAAAATGTCAACAAGCAAAAGATAAGTTCCTGAAGCGAGGCAAGGCAAGGACTATTGCATTTAGCAAAATATTTCAAATCATTTTGGAACCTTCACTGCTACTCAAAAGGTTATGCCTGCTCTCCTTTCTAGACTTAAATAAACAGTTGTCTGGTCCATTAGTAGCTCCATTTACATTGATAGAATCCATTTTACAAAGCAAACTCAAATTCTTCAAAGTCCCTGATAGAATTGCACCTTTCCCTTTTCCCTTTTTCACCCTCTAAACATTTTATGAGTACAATTTCCGGTTCTTTTCAGGGAAAAAATCAAAATGGCCTTAATCTTATATTAGCACAGGGCTAAGGAAATGTCCCATTTGCACCTCTTGCAGTCAGTAACAGACAGTAAGCTGTTTGGAAGTGGAATACACTGCCTCGTAGTGTGGTGGAGTCTCCTTCTTTGGAAGTTTTTAAACAGAGGCTGGATGGCCATCTGTCGGGAATGATTTGATTGTGTATTCCTGCATGGCAGGGGGTTGGACTGGATGGCCCTTGAGGTCTCTTCCAACTCTATGATTCTATGATTCTATGCTCATTTAAATGCAGGTGACGGGACGATAATATCTGCAACTTTAATCTTTTGCTTGGGTCGTTTATTTTTTAATGCTTCGCCCTAGCACCTCTGTTTTGATAAGAATAGAACAACTAGAACAAACAACTTTACTGGATGCAGGGTCTAATTTTGTATTCTCCATACTTATTGTAGGCTATTTGTGGCAAATTGCTTCACCAAAATGTGGCAGCAATCAAGAGGAAAATTTAATTACTTTTGCACAACAACAATGAATTTTGTGCAAGAAACAATGTTTTTGCTGTTTTTCTTCAAATGATTCCCTCCCTCCCAATAAAATCTTATGGGGGTTTACCACTGTTTTGACTTCTTTCCCACTGCTCACTGTTGCATGCAAGAATGAAATAAGAATTATTTATATCCCTAGTAGAGGTTCTTTAGATGGCTAATAGATTTGGAGGCTACACCATATGACAAAACCACAAACTCCCCCAAGAAAAACTTGGCAAAGTGGATTTGCAATTTTTCAAGCATTTCTTATAGTTCAGAGAGCCTATTCTCTATTGAACAGGAAGTGGCTTCCAATCATTTCCTGTTTTTTTTTAAAGCCCTCTCCTGGACCTAAAATGGCCAGAGGGAGCAACAGCATGACAAAATTCCTTCTACTGTACAAATCCCAGGTCACAATGAGAAACTTTTAGGGGCAAAAGAAACTTTGGATATTGTGTGTGGGGGGGTGAGGGTAGCCCTCTGGTCTGTCAGGGGGCTAATATGGTCCCCTAGCTTCCAAAATTTGCCCACCCTAATCTAGGTGACCTAGGTACAAACAGGATTTAATTATGGCTCATTTGCATCTGTGGAACATCTCTGAATGAATGAATGAATGAATGAATATGAGGCAGAGAGAGATTTACACACACAGACAATCTGATTACTTTTTTTAAAAGCCAGTTTTTAGAGGTCAACTAAAATCTTCATGCGCTCACCAGCCTACTGTCACATTTTGTTGCTAAGTCAAAAAGCAACTGTGGGGGTAAAGTAAATTGCCTTGCTTGTCTGTATTTATAATACATGCATGCCCAAACCACACAAGAGCAAAGAACAATTGGAAGTCAATGTGTCAGCAGTCGAGCAGAACACATCAACTGCAAATAAAGACATTCCTCTAAAGCAAAACCTGTCCAAGATGAATGTGGTGTTTGTTCTATGCGACTGTCATAATCTGACTGGTGCCGAGAATCCTGAGATTATTATAACAATGACATGGCAGGGGATTGAATTTTCTCCATGACAAATGCAAGCAGGGAAAATGGAAATAAGCATTTTCTATGTCAATTCAAAGGAGTAACAGCCGTTGTAAAGCAGATATCTATGTTTCTTCAGCCTCAGGTGTGACAAAGAATACTTAACTTTTCAGCATTTATGGTTTGACTATGTATATTCACAAGTATGCAGTCAAGGCCAAGACAAGCCAGTAGAAATGATAAAGACCAAAATTATCAGTAAATTTGACCTTGAATTCAGCCTTGGAGTCCTTGGAATTAGAATAAAATTCCATTTGCTTCCATAGAATAAAATCTGGTTAAATCCAAACAAAAGCACACTCCCATATGGTTTGTTGTTGTTGTGTGCCTTCAAGTCATTTCTGACTTATGGTGACCTTTCAACGGGTTTTCTTGGCAAGATTTATTCAGAGGGGGGTTGCCTTTGCCTTCCTCTGAGGCTGAGAAAGTGTGACTTGCCCAAGGTCACCCAGTGGGTTTCTGTGGCTGAGTGGGATTTGAACCTTGGTCTCCAGAGTCGTAGTCAAACCACTACACCACACTGGCTCTACCATATGGTAGAAGAACCCAAATAGCAGACTTTGATTATTTTTTAAATGCTTTCTTTCATTATCACAATTCTAGCTAGTGATATCACAAAAAATAGTAATTCCCTGCTTTAGAATATTGGTCTTATAACATTAATCTTCAATATAACATTACGCTGCATTCCATGGCTGCTCAGGCAAGTAAGGTTTCTGAAAAATATTTTTAATTGATTTTCAAAATGAATACAAAAGGAAGCAAAAAGGAAAAGCACAAAATAAAAAGATGCAGAAAGGAGAGAAATACACTTGTCCCTTCATATTTGCTGGGGTTTGGTTCCAGGACCCCTCCATGGATACCAAAATCTGTGAATACTCAAGTCCCATTATATGCAATGGCATAGCAAAATAATGTCCCTTAATATAAGTTGGTAAAATCAAGATTTGCTTTTTGGATTATTATTTTTTAAAGAATATTTTCAAGTCATGAATACTTAAATCCATGGATACCAAATCCGTGGATACGGAGGGAAAACTGTATATAACATTCTTAAAATATAAACATGGACTAAGTACAGTGGGTGTCTGCTAGGGTCTGATTCCAGGACCCCCTGTACATACCAAAATCCGTGGATGCTCAAGTCCCATTATATACAATGTCATAGTAAAGGGGTGTCCCTTATATAAAATGGCAAAATCAAGGTTTGCTTCTTGGAATTTAAAAAAACAAACAAAACACACACACATTTTCAAGCCGTGGATAGTGGAATCCATGGATGCCAAATCCGTGGATACAGAGGGCTGACTATGTAAGTTGAGTATCACTTACCCAAAATGCTTGGGACCAGAAGTGCTCTGTATTTCTGATTTTTTTGGATTTTCAAATACTTGCATATACATAATGAGATATCTTGGAGGTGAGTCCCAAGTCTAAACATGAAATTCATTTATGTTTCATATATATACCTTATACACATAGCTTGACATTAATTTTATACACAATATTTTAAACAATTTTGTGCAAGAAACAATGTTTGTGTACACTGAACTATCATAAAACTAAAGTACCACTATCTCAAGCACCCATGTGGACAATTTTGGAGTTTTTCGGATATTGGAATTCCAGATAAAGGATACTCAACCTGTATATACATTTGTAGAAGCTAATCATACATACCATACACCTATACCTGCTTGAAGTTGCTGCCTGTAAAATTTGTGCTCATACAAATATAAAGCAGTAAAATCCTTTTTATCACTGAATAACAGATGGTGAATGTTTATCTTTCCAGGTCTGGAGCTGTATGTCTTTTTCCCATAGTAAGGACACGTTAAGATCCAACTACTGTACATTGACCACTGATTAAATTGAAGGTCACAGGAATATGTAATGTAAAAGTACATAGGTGCCTACAAATATCAGAAATTGATTTCTTATTCAGAATGAATAAGCTTCAGTACATCCAGCTGGAGAGGAGCCACTATTGGACACATCTCTAATGTATGCAACATAGAAACACCCTCTGCTTTACACCATCAGTATTTTGCTGAACTGGCCAATTTCTTCCTAAAAAGATAAGCTCTGGAATTCTTGTTGGTTACTTCTGATTAGGGGTTCATCTACACCAGGTAGGATATACTAGCTCCCACTGGCATGTCCTTGCTGCAGTGCTGGCCAGTCCCTCCCCTTACCTGTAGAAAATGGGCCGGAGCGTCCACACAGGACATCACCCCATCACTGAAGGTGCTGCCACCACCACCAGTTTCAAGGAATGGCGTTTGGGATGGGACCCAATCTGATGGTACAAGATTAAACCAGGTATTTTCTTAAAATGCATTAAAGGGTCCTATCCTGGCATGCCCCCATTCCAGCCCCATATCTGCCCTGGGGGTTATTTGGACTGCCCAGGGGCAGATTGGGGTAAATCCCCTGCATCATTTGGACTGCAGGGGTCTGGAATGCAGACAAGCCAGGGAATTTGGCCAGTGCAGACAAGCCCTAGAACAGGTCCATGAAATCCATTGTGGAATGGCCATTAAACACATAGGTAAATCCTTTTGATCTAATGGTCGTCTAAATAAATCAATAGGAATCAATAGGTAAATCCTATTGATTCAATAGGTCTCTAGACAGGACTAACAACAGGATTTAGGCCATGGTGATGTCCAATAGATCCAAAACATCAGTTTTTGCAGGACAAAATGCAACTTTAAATCTCAAGAAGTTTTAGATATTGAGGCTAGGACAATTTCCCATTGGCTAGCTTGTATGTTTATGGTGAAACAGGATTTTGTGTGGGCTATAGAGGAGGGATGGGAATCACATGGCCTTCCAGATGTTTTTGGACTGAACTCCCAGCATTCCTTGGCTATGCTGACCAGGGTTGTTAGACTTGTAGCTAGAGGGTCACATGATTCCCACTTCTGCTATGGGGGTTCACATGCAGAGGTCGGGAGCTCATGGGTGTGTGCATGTTCAAGCTAGCCTATATGGGAGGCCTGGAATAAAATTGAGCTATTTTATGATATAGACATGGGGAGGATCACTTTGTTTGATGAACCCAGTTTTGAACTGAGTCAAGAACAGGGAAATGTCCATGAATCACTAGGTTTAATAGCGATGGAGAGTCGGATGCTAATCTCTAAATTTGAAATCATGGGACAGGATTCCAGTGGAACTCTGTGAATAATTTTGTCATAAATATTATACTCAGGGGAAAATTCTCTACTTCTCTCTATTACTTCCAGGACACCATATATCTTTATATGTTAATAGAGAAAAGAGACAGGTGTTCTCAATATACCTGAAAGTTGTTAAACTCCATTCCAATCTTCTGTGTTAATTTCTTGAGGAGCTGAAGTAAAAGATACACAGCCCTTCCCCATTGAATCCCTCCTCACCTGATGTGCTTATAAGTCCTGACTATTAAGACTGCAACAGGCCTCATATGGAGACATACCTGCTTCCTTCCTGTCCTGAGAAGAAGATTACACATACAGTAGGAACAAAACTGATGGAACAGTTTTGGAAAAGTCATTTATTGAACCACTAGTTCAAAAGTGAGCCAATTTTGTATAGTGGGTTGAACATTGGACTATGACTTCAGAGAACAGAGTTCGAATCCCTGCTCCAACATGGAAACGCACTAGGTGACCTTGGGCAAGTCAAACTCTCTCAACCTCACAGGTGGGAAAGGGCAAAACCCCCTCTGAACAAATCTTGCCAAGAAAACCCCATGATAGGTTCACTTTAGGGTCACCATAAGTTGGAAACTATTTGAAGGCACACAACAAGAAGTTCAAAAGTTATGTTTCCATTCTCAGATTGTTCTTTCAATTCCATGAAATGTCCTTCACAGTTCTGTATAGCTGCTGTCACAGGAATACTCAAAGATAAGAACTAATTAAAATCAATTAAGTTATCAATTACGTTGGAAATTTTCTAATGAAAATGGGTAACTTAATTAAATTATTTCTTTTTTTTACTAAAGATATTGATGCAAATTTAGCATGAGCTTAATTCCAGGATTAAGTTATTAATTAAATGAGTCATAGCACTAAAGAGCCAATGAATTTTACATTGCCCAGCTGGTTCTGTAGCAGAGCATGGATGTAACTTGGTATTCATAACAAGTTACTCTGCTAACTAGTTACTTTTTCCATTAACAAGCTGGAACTGTGTTCCTTTATTTTCCTCTAATTCACTACTTTTCAATGTAAAGTAACAGGGTTTTACCTATTACTTATTACAGTCAGTCCTCTGTATCCACAGATTCCACCATCTACAGCTTTAAAATATTCCAAAAAAAAAAAAAAAAATCCATGAAGCAAACCCCTTTTTTCCATTTTATATAAGGGACACTATTTTACTATGCCAGTGCATATAATGAGACTTGAGCATCCACGGATTTTGGTATCCATGGAGGGTTCTAGAAGCAAACCCCAGCGGATGCCAAGGGCTTACTGTACTAGATGTTTTCTGATTTAGGGTCTATCTAAACTGCAGAAATACAGCAGTTTTACACCACTTTATCCACCATAGTTCTATCCTAAAGAATCCTGGTATTTGTAGTTTGGTGAGGCACCAGAGTTCTGTGATAGAAAAGAATAAATACCTCACAAAAAGTTCCCCCACAGAAGCGGTTGGATCTTTTTGTCTGATGTTCATTGTCCATATTCAGTTCAAATTCAGAGAAGTGGAGTTGTACTTGTGGTACAACTAAGCATGTCAATGGGCATTCAGTTGTGCATTCTATTCCATATTCCATTGTGCATTCTGTTGTGCATCTGGTTTCCTATCCAGTTATATGTACATTTGTTAATATTATGTTGCTATTCAACACAATATTATATAACACAATAAGCGTCTGCAAAGATTTATTCTATGCAACCCTGAGCCAGTGATAACATAGGCCTTAATCCTATTGTTACACTTCACTAGAGTTAATTGGATTTGTCTTTGTGTTGACTCACCAGTCAACCACTGATCCAATAGATATGCTGTAGCTTGGAGTAACTGTGACAGAACCCCTTTCCAGGTTGGCCCCTTGGGCTCCTAACACTTGCCTTGTGCTTTTATCCTTAGGATCCCTCCCTGGATCTGGTACTCAGGCCTCAAGGTGGACAAGTGGCACTATTGATCAGTGGGTTGGTCTGGTAAAGCCTGACCAGTTTCCTTTGTTAATTATTAAATTAAAACATTTAGACAGAGATGCAGAAAATAAAAACTGTAAAGACTTATTATATATAACAAATGAAAAAACATCTAGCCTTAGGATGGCTCCACATACAGTTAACATCTCAGTTTCAAACAAAGCAACATTTCTCCCTGAACTCCTTCCACATTTTCAGTTCTCAAAATCAAATTCAGTTCTCCATTCCTCTCCTTCTAACTGGCCCTCACTCTATTTCTGTCTGACCCTAACCAACTGTTTTACAGGCAAGCCTCTAGGTCAGTGGCTCTTAACCTTTTCTTTACTAGGGATCCCCTTTAAATATCTTTTGTTGCTGTGGACATCTAAGACTTAGCTCAAGATTTAAAACCCTAACAACAACAACAACAACAACAGATGATGATGATGATGATGATGATGATACAATTACACCATTCATTAACCCTTCCTTCAGAGGCACTGGCGGGGAGGGAAGGCTTTTCTCCTGCTTCTTCCTGCAAATTTGTGGCTGGAGCAGATTGAACAGCAATGCACAGGCCAAGCCAGCCAGCCTTTGCCCTGGCTCCTGTCATGTGGGCTGAGCAGCCTTCAAGCCTTCACAGACCCCCTGTGAGGATATTGTGGCCCCCTGGGGGTCCGCGGACCACAGGTTAAGAACCACTGCTCTAGGTTATATCCTTTTCCTTTTAGCCCCTGCCCTTTATAGCTTTCCATGAGCTGTGATTAGTTGGTTCCACCCAGACTTGCCCAGCTTCTTGCTTCACATTACCCAACCATGATGCATTAGTTACTCAAGTTAGTCAGAATTTGAAAAAGGAAGGAGCAGGAGACAGAGTCATATTGAAAACTTGAAATTTGGAGACTCAGCTTGGTTGGATTTAAAATAAAAACTTTTTAAAAGTCATACTGCCTTTTTTTGCCTTGTTCCATTCTGAACAAATGAGAGACACTACTGTTGCCAGGCTGAGAAAGAGCGGGTCAATGTGAGTTCTTAGGGGTAGGTGTGGATTCTGTAATCTGCCTTGTCAGACTGGTTGCTCCAAACAGTGGAATAGGGCATGCACTTGTTGGGTTGGTGAGTGCTGTGAAAGAAAGTTTACAGGATTGCTCAGACATTGATTGTTTGTTGAAGAGGTAGATGTGGAACCAAAAGGAATTAACTGAGTGATGGCTTCTACATAGAGACCCAAAACATCTGTGTGCAGTACATGTGGCAGCTACACTGTGCTTCTGCAGGTAAGTACATGGGTGGGGGACAGTAATCCAGGCATGCTAGCAACAGCAACAGCATTGATAGTTATATACCATTTATCAGTGCCAAAGCACTCCCCAAGTAGTTTACAATGTGTTCAGCTAATTGCCTCCAACAAGCTGGGTACTCATTTTACCGACCTATGGAAGGACAGAAGGCTGAGTCAACCTTGGAGCCCGCTGGGATCGAATTCATAATGTTGTGTCTTGCAGTGCTGGCATTTAGCCACTGCACCACCAGGGCTCCCTACTTAGTCCACTTAAAAGTATGATGATTAAAGACTGGGGCAGGAGAAAGAAAGCATTTTTTCCCCTATTTTTCAGTGGCACCATAGAAATAGTAATGGCAACATGCTAACATTGAATAATCCAGTTACAGGCTGAGTCTTCCTTATCCGAAATGCTTGGGACCAGATGTATTTTGGATTTTGGAATATTCTGGATTTTTGGAATACTTTTGCAATAGATAATGAGATATCTTGGTGATGGGACCCAAGTCTAAACACGAAATTAATGTATGTTTCATATATACCTTATACACATAGGTAATTTTATACACAATACTTTTAATAATTTTGTACATGAAACAAAGTTTGGGTACATTGAACCTTCAGATAGCAAAGGTGTCACTATCTCAGCCACCCATGTGGATCATTTTGGATTTTAGAATATTTTGGATTTCAGATTTCTGTATAAGGAAGATTCAACCTGTACTTACTTTCTGGACTTCAGTCACAGTTACAGTTAATGAATTTCTAGGTAATCACTTTTTTGGAATAATCTTTGTTCCATTCAAACCCACAAAATAAGTGAGAAGGACCTAGAATAATAAAAAACTGTAATACATATCAACAAAAATATATTAAGAGCATAAATGGGTGGCAAAAAATTAATAGGGACAATAGATATATAAACAAAAGTAAAATATGCTGAATGACAGCTACTGTGTAATTTCTTCATACTATTGACCTTGATCATCGTCATATGTGGCTGGCTGTATTTTCTTGCTAAAGCTCTGAAATAAAAAATTCCAGTTCATACTGGAAATTCACAAGGAAAACACCAGGACAAGAAAAATATTGTATGGATATCAGGGGAAAAAATCCAGTATGTTAAATCAGAAGACTTTGGGCAAGTCAAAATTTGCCCTGAAATTATCTTTTTGCTGCTGTTTGGGTAATTCTATTTTTTTTCTGAAGATGATGTGAAAATTGTATCCCCAAGGTCATTGATGGCATATTTGGACTATCTCCATCACATGTGACTCAGTGAATCTTCTTTGCTATGGATTTTGTACAGTTCACATTATATGTTACTCAATGACACCTACCTGGTTCATGTGCTTAAGAACATGGATTGTTTAGTGCCAATATGTCTTGTAGTTTAAGATATATGAGCATTTCTTGTTCATATATATTTTCATTTGATTCTTTTTTTCTCCATTATTGGCTCTAATATATTTTTCATGAAACATATTATGGATTTTGGTTTACTATTCTAGACAGTTGCTGTCCCTTGTTTTTCTTGGTCTAGAGGCTCATTCCTTTTGTCTGTGGTACATCTGGAGATCTTCTCCACGACCTCTTTTAGTGCATTTTTTTTTTACTAAGAAGCAAGATATATTTCATTCCCCTTTGATTTGAATTTTAAAAATTATCCCCCCCCCCAGATAATGTGGAAAAATGAATAATACAGGCTTCTTTTGGTCTCCCATTAGAAAGACTGAGATTACTGTACTCTACGATGTAGACACTGATGTGACAATTCGTTAACAGTTATTACTGATTCATATATCCTTTTCTTCTGCTGTGGTCAGCACACACATACACAAAATTAGTGGTGTAGTGTTAAAAGTGAGGGTCCAAAATGCAGCTGCTGGGTTGATCTATACCAGCAAACTAGCTCTAGTACTTTTCATCTCCATGAGGCAAAAGTCTTTGGTAAAGCTAATGGATTATTGTTCATTGAAGATTAGTTCATATTAAGTATTTTGAAAAGAAACCATTAATTCACCATCCAAATTTGGGGAAGAAAATAAATCTGTTACTAATGTTAGCAGGTATAGGCTTGCTACCATGCCTTACACCCCTCCCTGTAATATTTCATAATTGGCAATGCTTCATGTGGTCTAGAAGATCAGGGTGGACCAGAAGATCAGGTCAGATTGAGGTCACCAGGACGTGAGGAAGGTGTCATGGAAAACTACCAGCAGACACACCCAAGATAGGATTAAGTAAAGCTCCTAGTAAACAAAACCATTATGGAGGTATGTGCTAATCCTCTCTTGGATTCCCCTGGCAATGAATCATACAGCACAAACAAACAAGTGACCTGCACACCCCTCATCCCCAAGAAATGTTCCTTCACACCTTTCCTACGCCATAATATGGAGGTTCTCATAAACCCATCAATTCCAATATCACAACCATTAACAGCAATCAGCAGAAATGCAATTACCTTTGTTAAAGGTGGGAAACCTCTTACGGCTTTGTCCTGAGCCCAAACACAACTTCAGGACATAAAATACAGTATAAATATTAGTCCCCAAACAATAACAAGGTGTGCCACTGTGACTACACCCGGACACTCTGTCAGCACACCCCCAGAACAAAATCCAGTGCCACCCTCAGATTTTATCTGAGTCTTTCATTCTCTCTCTTCAAGACTGGTAACTATAGTACCTACCTCCCAAATCTATTCCTTTATCCAACCTTTCCACCTTCAACCCTTTGTTAGCCTTGTGCAGTTCTTGTGAGCATGAGTGAGTGTGTGAATGCTTCTGTATTATTTTCCAATAAAAACCATGTTTATTTTATTTTGCTGGGAATTGCTGCAGTTAGTACTGGTATACGCAGGTGAAATGATCCTGAAAGGTTACCCAGCCTCTCACAGCCATCCATTTGACTTAACAATCCCCTCAATTAATAACCCATTTTGTGGCACCACAGGTGGGCTCCTACAGACACCCCTCCAACCTCTTTGGGTAACAGGCTACGGATATTGTACCTGAGAATTAGAATTACTACAGAGTACGGCCATCAGATTTAAACACGGGCATGGGTGGTGTACCTTTGAAGTTTGGAGGAAACAGGAATTTTAGCAGGTGGAGCTTGCATGACAAGCAACACCTATTCATAGAATCATAGAATCATAGAATCATAGAATTGCAGAGTTGGAAGAGACCACGAGGGCCATCCAGTCCAACCCCCTGCCACGCAGGAAATCACAATCAAAGCATCCCCGACAGATGGCCATCCAGCCTCTGTTTAAAGACCTCCAAGGAAGGAGACCCCACCACGCTCCGAGGGAGTGTGTTCCACTGCCGAACAGCTCTGACTGTCAAAAAGTTCCTCCTCATGTTGAGGTGGAATCTCTGTTCCTGGAGCTTGCACCCATTGCTCCGTGTTCCAGTCTCTGGAGCAGCAGAAAACAAGCCTGCTCCATCCTCAGCGTGACATCCCTTCAAATACTTAAACAGGGCTATCATATCGCCTCTAAACCGTCTTTTTTCCAGGCTAAACATACCCAGCTCCCTAAGTCTCTCCTCATAAGGCATTGTTTCCAGACCTTTCACCATTTTAGTTGCCCTTCTCTGGACACGCTCCAATTTGTCAATATCCTTTCTGAATTGTGGTGCCCAGAACTGGACACAGTATTCTAAGTGAGGTCTGACCAAGGCAGAATAGAGTGGCACTATTACTTCCCTTGATCTAGACACTATACTTCTATTGATACAGCCCAAAATTGCATTGGCCTTTTTAGCTGCCGCATCACACTGTTGGCTCATGTTCAACTTGTGGTCTACTAGGACTCCTAGATCCCTTTCGCACATAGTCTCATTCAGCCAGGTCTCTCCCATCCTATATTTATGCATTTCATTTTTCCGCCCTAAATGCAGTACTTTACATTTCTCCGTATTGAATTTCATTTTGTTAGCTTTGGCCCAGCTCTCCAGTCTATCCAGGTCATTCTGAATTTTGATCCTGTCCTCTAGGGTATTAGCTACTCCTCCCAATTTGGTGTCATCTGCAAATTTGATAAGTATGCCCCTAATTCCCTCATCTAAGTCATTGATAAAGATGTTGAATAGCACTGGGCCCAGGACAGAACCCTGTGGCACCCCACTGGTCACATCTTTCCAAGACGAAGAGGAGCCACTGCTGAGCACCCTTTGGGTTCGGCCGGTCAACCAATTACAAATCCATTGAACAGTTAACTTGTCTAGCCCACATTCTACAAGCTTGTTTGCAAGAATGTCATGGGGAACCTTGTCAAAGGCCTTACTGAAATCAAGGTATGCAATGTCCACAGCATTCCCTTCATCTACCAAGCTGGTAACTTTATCAAAAAAAGAGATCAGATTAGTCTGGCATGACTTGTTTCTCTGAAACCCATGCTGACTTTTTGTGATTATGGCATTGCCTTCTAAATGTTCACAGACTCTCTGTTTAATGATCTGTTCTAGAATCTTCCCTGGTATTGATGTCAGACTAACTGGACGATAGTTGTTGGGATCCTCTTTTTTCCCCTTTTTGAAGATGGGAACAACGTTTGCCCTCCTCCAGTCTGCTGGGACTTCTCCTGTTCTCCAGGAGTTCTCAAATATTATTGCCAATGGCTCTGAGATTATATTTGCCAGCTCTTTTAATACTCTTGGATGTAGTTCATCTGGTCCTGGAGATTTAAATTCATTTAGATTAAGAAGGTATTCCTGTACCACCTCTTTACTTATTTTGAGCTGGATTTCCCCTATTGTGTCCTCTGTTCCATTTTCCTCAGGTTGGTCCTCCTTTTCCTTTTCTGAAAACACTGAGGCAAAGAAGGTGTTGAGTAATTCTGCCTTTTCTCTGTCCCCTGTTAGCATTTTGCCATCTTCTCCACGTAGTGGCCCTATCATTTCCTGCTTCCTCCTTTTGCTGCGGACATACCCAAAAAAACCCTTTTTATTGTTCTTAACCTCCCTAGCAAGCCTGAGCTCATTCTGCACTTTAGCTTTTCTGACTTTACTCCTACACGTGTTCGCTATCTGTTTGAATTCTTCTTTGGTGATTTCCTCCCTTTTCCATTTCCTATACATGTTCCGTTTAAAACTTAGCTCCATTGAAAGTTCTTTAGTCATCCATCCTGGTTTCTTGAGACACCTCCCATTTTTCTTCCTCAATGGTACTGTTTGAAATTGTGCCTTCAGTATCTCCCTTTTGAGAAAGTCCCATCCGTCTTGAGGTCCCTTCTCTTTTAGTATTCTTGACCATGGGATCATCCCCAGTATTTCCCTGAGTTTATTGAAATCAGCTCTCCTAAAGTCAAGAATGCGTGTCTGACTATGCCTGGCTTCTCCTTTCCATTGTATAACAAACTCCAGGAGAACATGATCACTCTCACCTAAGGATCCCACCACTTGCACCCCATTAACAAGGTCGTCTCTGTTGGTTAGGATCAGATCTAAAATAGCTGACCCCCTTGTTGCCTCTTCCACCTTTTGGACCATGAAATTGTCTTCCAGGCATGTAAGGAATTTGCTAGACCTTGTAGTTTTGGCTGAGTTAGATTGCCAGCAAATATCAGGATAGTTGAAGTCACCCATCACTACTACATCTCTCCTTTCTGCATGTATGTTCATCTGTTCTAGAAAGGCAACATCCAATTCCTCCGTCTGATTTGGGGGTCTGTAGTAGAGTCCCACAATAACATCCCTGTTGTTTCCCTCCCCTTTAATTTTTATCCAGATGCTCTCCACCTGGCTTCCAGTATTGATGTCATGGATCACTTCACTGGTGTAAATATCCCTGACATATAATGCTATTCCTCCTCCTTTCCTGTTTGGCCTGTTTCTCCTATAAAGGTTATACCCCTCTATTCCTACATTCCAATCATGAGACTCGTCCCACCAGGTTTCAGTAACACCTATTATATCATATTTGTTTTGTAGTGCAAGGAGTTCTAGTTCATCTTGCTTATTTCCCATGCTCTGTGCATTAGTGTAGAGACATCTGAGACCATGTGTTCCCTTTACTTGCTCCCTGTGCAAGTTTTTTTGCCTCCCACTGTTGGGTCCTTGCGCTGTTTGCCTTGTTCCCTCTATGACAGTTTGACTATTTTCTCCAGCCCTTTTGCCTTCCAGAATACTGTCTCCCTCCCCCATTTGACTCAGTTTAAAGCCCTCCTGATCAAATTCTTGAGAGTGTTGGCAAAAATGTTTCTTCCAACTGCTGTAAGATGCACCCCATCTCTTGCCAGAAGTCCCCCTGCATGGAAGCGCAGTCCATGATCCAAGAATCCAATTTGTTCTCGGCGACACCATCTGCGGAGCCAGTTGTTTACGTCGGCTATTTTCCTCTCCCTTCTTGGACCATGCCCTTCAACTGGCAGAAGAGACGAGATGACCACCTGTGCGTTCATTTCTTTCAGCTTCCTCCCCAGGGCCTCATAATCTCTTCTGATCTTGGGAAAGCTGTGCCTTGCAGTATCATTGGTTCCCACATGGACCAAAAGGAAGGGGTAATGATCCGTAGGCTTGATGAGTCTTGTCAGCCTCTCGGTCACATCACAGATCTTTGCCCCAGGGAGACAACACACCTCCCGAGTCATCTTGTCAGGCCCACATACCACTGCTTCTGTACCCCTCAGCAAGGAGTCCCCCACCACCACCACACGCCTCCGCTGAGGCTTCGCAGCTGCTGTTCCTTGCGGTGGTCCTCTCAAGGTCCCCTGCTCTACCCCTGAAGTCTGTCCATGCTGTTCTTCCTCATTGTCCTTGATAAGGGAAAGGGCTTCAAATCGATTCTGTAGCTGCAAGCTGCTGGAAGAATCCCTGGATTTTCTTGTTCTGTGTGTGACATTCCTCCAGCTGTCTACTTCCTGTGTCCGTGAAGTGACCCTCTCCTCCACAGCCACTTCCTCTGTGCGGTCCCCATCCAAGAGTGTTCGTTCTGTTCTGTCCAGGAAAACCTCTTGCTCCCGAATCTGTTGAAGTGTAGCTATCCGTGTCTCCAGCTGCTGTACTTTCTCCTCCAAGAGGGCTACCAGCTTGCATTTGGTGCATGTGAAGTTCTCCACGTCTGTAGACAAGAATAGAAACATCGCACAAGTGTTGCAAGTGACTGCTGCAGTCCCCTCAGTGTCCATGATGAGAGCTTTTAGGTAATCTAAGAACTCTTAGTTAACGCTGATAATGCTAAGCTGTACTTTTAGGTCTGCTGTATTTTTGTTTGGTTACTGAAATTCGCGCGCCGTTAGGCTTGCGCCTCTGGCTCTTGAGGGTAAAAGGGGAAGTTCAGAAGTTCAAGCCCCTCAGCAACAAGCAGCCTCTCCCAACAGTTTTTTAAAAAAGTTTTAAAAGTTGCTTCCTTCTTCTCCCTGGCAGGAAACTGGCAGGAAACTTGCTGTCCAGAAGCTGCTCTCCTTCTCTCTGGCAGGAAACTGGCCTGGAAAGCCTCTGCAAGGACTTATATAGAGCTAGGCTCCCAGCTCCACCCCCTAATGACTCACAGGTGTGACTCACAGGTGTGACTCACAGGAAGGCCTCTGGCTCTTGAGGGTAAAAGGGGAAGTTCAGAAGTTCAAGCTAAAGATACAGGAGCTTTGTACTGTCAACCTCAATCTAGCCCCTAGTGATACAAAGAGGTATGAACACAAGCGCACCCTGTCCTGCTAGAAGATGAACTGCACTGTACCCTCTTTTCATCCCCCCCCCTTCTCTTAAAGAAACATAAGCCAAAAAATCCTGGAGTAGATTGCAGATGGCACTTGCAGCTTCCTATAATAAAATAGCTGGAGATTGTTTGCATTTGAGAAATCACAGATGCACAGTTTGCCTTGCAGCAGCATTCAGAGAGAGATGATAGAAACAAGAGCAGAAAATAAATCTGACTTTTGCAGAGCACTAGATAACCAGCAAGTGTTCGTCCATCTGCCATAAGGCAGTCAAACTGTGAATTCATTTATTTGATATTACTGTGGCATAATTGACTTTTTTTAACCTTGACTCTGTGTTTGCATTCTGGTATTCCCAGTGTAACTGAGAGGGCTTATTAACTCTACAGTATCTGAAAGCCATTTTATTTCTCTCTTTTTCCTAAATGAACTAGTGGTTCAAACAGGGACATTGTCTACAGGACTTTTAATAGTTGTCTGGCTACCTCTGTCTCAGTAGAAGGGTCTATTACACTGCCGTGCCTTTAGGTACCAGGACTGCAGTTATGGGATTGGGGAGAATGAGGGCATTGTCTCCTCTAAATAAGAATTCTGTCCCCAAATGAAATTTTCATTTAGTTCCCAAATTTCTAGAATTGCAGTAACTTTAAAATTCAGTTGAGCGTTTAGAAATAGACTTTGCACATACTGTACAAAGAAAGGGGGCAGGAAAAATTATTGCGAGCATGCTAACTCAGCAAAACGTGTGAACAATTTCAGTGTCTCACTCCCTGCAATGCTTGAAATGCAGGGACTGAAAGACAATTTCATGAGGGGGGATTTTTATTTAGGGAGTCAGTGCCATTGTTTTGCCTCCCACCCACCTCCCCAATGGTGACAATCTTGCTCTGCACCCTTACAGGACAGATAGTCCACTGGTAAATGACCCTCTTCAATTGCTTCAGCAGCTACATGTGACCAGTGCTTGGTGATTTGACATAAGCATATATTCACACCTAGGGCCATCTCTACCATTAGGCAGAATGGGGTGGCAGCCTGATCTTGGGTGTAAAAAAAAAAAAGCAGCAGAACATTTGCTACTTAATTGGTGGTAGTCATATTTTTACTGCCAGGGACAGATAGAGATGTTTATGGGATTTTCTATTTCAAAACAACTTGGTGTACTTTGAGTACTATGTACCTTGACCTGGATAGACAAGGAGTTCCATTTTCCAGTTTTCCTCAGGGAGCAGAGTATCAGACTGTCCCTGACCACTTCTTCATTACAATAAAAATATCCATTCATCCCTACATTCAAACTGGATGACAAGTTAGCTGCCCTCCTGTGCTACTGTTGCTCTGATAATCCAGAAATGGTTCTTTCATTGTCCACCTGCTGCACATGAAGCAGACAAAGCAGCATCTCAAATTTGGGGGGAAATACTTTTTGGACTACAACTCCCGGAATCCCTCCACAGGCATGACTACTGGTTAGCTTGGGTAAATGTCCAACCATACTGGCTGGGAGATTCTGGGAGTTGTAGCCCTAGACCTTCATTCTAGTTCGGTGATGGCAAACCTATGGCATGCATGTCAGCACTGACACGCATAGCCATTTGGGCTGACACGCAGCCATAGGCCTCCTCCCCCCCCACAACCTTACCACCCTCCCTAAAGTGGCAATCAGTCACCACTTTAGGGAGGGCGGAGGAAAGTGGCGGGCAGGGTTACGAAGCCCCGATCACCACTTTAGGGAGGCGTGGGGGTGGAGCCTCCCCCCACCTGGCCACTCCCCCCGAAGTGTGCCTTGCTTCCCTGGAGCTGCCTCGGAAAGACCGGGTAAGGCAGCAGGCGGGCGGGTGGGCGGGAGTCTGCCCGGCCTCTCCCCAGCCTTCATGAGGGCGCTCCAAGGCTTCAAAGCTCCGGAGCCACCTCAGAAAGTCCAGGGAAGGTGGTGGGCAGGTGGGCAGGAGTCTCCCTGGCCTCTCCCCGGCCTTCCTGAGGGGGCTCCGAGGCTTCGAAGTCCCGGAGCTGCCTTGGAAAGGCCAGGGAAGGCGGTGGGTGGGTGGGAGTCTCCCTGGACTCTCCCTGGCCTTCCTGAGGGGGCTCCAGGGCTTTGAAGCTCCAGAGCCACCTTTGGGAGGCCAGAGGAAGCAGTGGGTGTGCGGGCAAGAGTCTGTCCAGCCTCTCCCCGGCCTTCCCAATGGGGCTCCAGGCCTTTGAAACCCCGGAGCTGCCTTGGGAAGGCTGGAGAAGGCGACGGGAGGGTGGGAGGGAGTCTGGCCGGCCTCTCCCCAGGCTTCCCGAAGGGACTCTGGGGGTTGAGAGACCCATATTGCCTCTTTGGGAAGGTTGGGAGGGAGGGGTGGAGGGAGCGCGGCGTAGAGGCTTTTCAGCCACCCTACCCTTCCAAAGCTGCAACAAGGCTTAGAAAGCTCAATAGTGGCTTTGGGAAGGGTGGGGGGGCCCTAAAAAGTGCCTTTCCCACCAACTCCCCACTCTCCCAGGGCTTATCTCCCCCCCCATGGAACCAAGCCCCAGGAGAGCAGAGAGTTGAGCGCCTGTCTTGCTCAGGAAGCACTCCATTTAAATTAGCTCCTCTCACTTGAGTGGGAGGGAGAGAAGCTAATTTAAATGGGGTGCTTGCTGAGCAAACTGCGAATAATCAAAACCACAAGAGTGAAAGCTGCAAATGTGGAGGGGCAACTGTATACATTTGTTATTTAAACAATAAATATCGTGAAATAATGTTTTTTCCTCAAAGTGACACACCACCCGAGTTATGCTTAATTTTTTGGTGAAGTTTGACACACCAAGCTCAAAAGGTGGCCCATCACTATTCTAGTTGCTTTTGTTGAATTGTGAGTCAATCTGTAGGTAAGTTCCACTGACTCAGCATCCCCTCCAACATTTCACAGATGAAAAGTGGGACACATGTGGCCACGTGTTTAAATATTGAAGGGATGTCATACTGAGGATGGAGCAAGCTTGCTTTCTGCTACTCCAAAGACTAGGGGCATGGAGCAATGGGTTCAAACTACAGGAAAAGAGATTCCACCTAAACATTAGGAAAAACTTCCTGACAGTAAGAGCTGTTGGGCAGTGGAATTCATTGCCTCAGAGTGTGGTGGTGTCTCCTTCTTTGGCGGCTTTTAAACAGAGGCTGGATGGCCATCTGTTGGGAATGCTTTGATTGGGTATTCCTGCAGGGCGGGGGGTTGGACCGGATGGCATTTGTAGTCTCTTCCAACTCTATGATTCTAAGCAACATCAGAGCGTGGTCAAGATGGCAAATATTATTAATGAGGAAGAAGAGATAAGCAAAGAGAGGTTACAGCAGTTTGCTTTTGCCCAAATCTACTGGGAAGGTCAAGATTCCTCCTCCTCCTTCTCCTCTCCTCCACCCATGTTGATTAAGGGCCCGTCTATACAATAAAAACAAACAAACGTACGGCATTCAGAAGATTGATCATCTGTACACACAGCCGTTTTGATGCATACGTGTCATTTGGAAGGGAGGCTGGCAAATCCCCCATAAACTACATGGATTCAGTGTTCAGGAGGATTAGCGAATCTCGAGCTAAAATCCGTACAGCCATTCAAATGCTTGATCGTCTGTACCCCCCATCCACACACATACAAACAGGCAGTATAAGCTGATTGGCTGGCTGAGCAGAGGGGGCGGGGATAGCAAGGAGGGGAATTGGGAGTGGCTGCCATGTTGGATTCCCAGCTAAGCGAGCATCCAGTAAGTCCATGAATTTTACATTTATTCCTTTTTATTTTATTTTGTAAATATGGAAAACCGACTATCCGCATAACAGGCACCTTTTTAAATAAAAAGAGAGAATTGGGAGATTTAATACCGCTGCTTGGATCACTCGCCCCAGTCAGCTGGGCAAGGGGGGTCATATGGACTTTAGGGGGGGGGGGTAAAAAATCATGTAGGTAGATGTATGCATACGAACAGCTGCCTTTTTGGACTTTTTACCCCCCAAACAGATTTTTTAAAAATCATGTAGACATGCCCTTAATTGAGTGCAAAGTACTTTTTCACTTTGAACTCTGTCTGCAGCAACTGAAGAAAAGCCAGGATGGATAGCAAAAGTGGGAGAAGGAGAGAGAAACCAGGACATTTTAAAAGAAGCAGAAAACATGGGACTAGAGAAGATTGATCTGGACTGTCCCTGCCAAATGAGGACAGTTGGAAGGTAGAAGTCAGTGGGCCTGCTCTTGGGATAAGCAATAGGATTAAGGTCTGCAAAAGTAACCTTCCCAAGCTCATGCATAGGAGAGGTCAGGTCATTTGACTGAGATACTTTCTGGCCAGTAGGGACCACTGTAGGATGAAGCATAACCAAAACAACAGCTCCAGAAGAAGTAAATGAAGATGTGGGTGTCACTAAGGCTGGTATCACTCCTCCCCCTGATGGAGTCACCTGGGGGCCGTTTACATGGCAAAAAATAACCAGGAAGAATTTAGGTCCAACCCTATTGGTTCACACAGTCATTGGGGCAGACATATGCTATTCGGAAGGAGGGGTAGCAAAAAATCCAATAACCCGTGACTTTCCATCCCTCTATTTTCCAGGAACTTTTTTGGAAAGTCCAAGAAATCCTGCACTATCGGCTGTCTGAACAATCAGCAACCATTCCAGGAAAGGGGCAGAATTTTGATTGGTCGAACTTTGGAGGGGGCGGTCTTGCAAGTGAAGCCTTGCAATTCTGGATCCACCATTTTTAAATGGCCCTGCCCAGGGTTTTCTGCTGCCTCCAAAGCATGGTTGGCAGAAGCTGCAGCCAGCTGAGAGCCAGGCGAGGGCTGAGCTTCTTTCCCCTCCCCTAGCTGGCCTTTTCTCCCAGCTCACCACCGGCTGTGGAGGCTTCTTCCACCGGGGGACCGTTACCTCAGTGACAGAAGCTGTTGTACTCAGCTGTGAGGTGGGCGAGGGGCCAAGCGGGCCAGACGTCTCCCCTTGCCTAGCCCATTTTGCCCGGTGCCCCACTGCTCCCACTGCTTCTGATGCTAAGGATGTTTCCTCCATGACTGAAAGTCATGGAAGAAGCGCCCTCAGTCAGAACGAGCTCCCGAGGCCTTCAGCGCTTCCTCTGTGACTGTCAGTCATGGAGGAAGTATCCTCAGCAGCGGGGGAAATGGGGGTGGTGGGCAAAATGGGCTAGGCGAAGGGGGATGTCTGGCCCGCTTGGCCCTCGCCTGTCTCACCGCTGACTACAATGGGTTCTGTCACTGAGGAAACAGTCCCTTGGTGGAAAAAGCCTCTGCAGCAGGCGGTGAGCCGGGGGAAAGAGCTGACTAGGGGAGGGGAGAGCGGTCTGGGCTGCTCAACCTTAACCTGGCTCTCAGCTGGCTGCAGCTTCTGCCAGCCGGGCTTTGGAGGCAGTGGAGGACCCCTGCGCAGGGTCATACAAAAATGGTGGATCAAGAATTGCAAGGCTTCCCTTGCAAGCCCGCCCCCTCCAAAGTCCGACCAATCAAAATTCAGCTCAGCTGTGTGCCCCTTTCCTGGGATGGAGGTACATGTAAACAACACATCCAAAAAACCCAAGACTTTTGCTACCTGCAACAAATAGTGGGAACAGTGGGTGACTGTTCTCTATTTCTCGCTTCTTCCTGGAATAAAAAATGCTGTGTAGCTGGCCCCCTAGTGAAGTTTGGCCTCTTTGCACCACCCTCCATAGTGCTATCACTGGAATGAAGCCTGAAGAGTAGCATGCTTGACCTCTTGGTATTAAGCTATCTGGACTTGCCCCATATCTGATTTCACCAGCCTTTAAGAATTGTGCACTGGAAGAAAAACAGTACAACAGTATTGAGTAATCAAGCATTCCGCCGCCCCTGCCCCCCTTCAGTTTATTTGGATGCTCTAGCTGTTCTGAGTCCATGAGTTGGCTGATTCATGCCTCTTTCATTTCTCCATTCAATCCATTTTCTCTGAAAAGGAGACATAAGCAGTGAAGCCAATATAGTTTTATTGGATCCAATGCACTGCCACTGAAACAAATATATGTACACCCAGGCCACTGCACTTTTATTAAAGCAAATAGAATTTAATTCAAAACAGCATTCAATCGTATTTTTTTTAAAAAAGCAATGAAATTAAACTCTACCAATATTTCTGCTCAATGTGCTTTCACAATCAGATTCATCTGACCCACATAATATATATATTTATTATAGATAACACTTTTCATTAAAAATAAATTTACTGGAACCGAGTTTCTCCTGAACCAACAGCTAGGAATTCTAACCAAATGTAAGATTAGATCATGAAAACTGATAGGATTCTTGTTATCGATGGTAATTATGTATGCTAGGAAATTATATACACTATGAGAACAAATTCCAAGTAAAGCTTCTTCTTTTTTTTATCCCTTAAAAACCTTCCATATTGGACCTGATGTCCCCAATTATTCTTCATTCCAAGCTAATACTTAGTAAAACCCAATAAAAGTATGTGGAATCATAGCGAAGGAGGGCTAAAAGACCATCTTCCCAACACCCTCTGTAAGGGCAGGATGTTCGTGAAAGACAAATGACAAAGGAACCTTCAGTATTCTTTGCGTACCATACTTAGAATGTGGAAGGAACCAAGCAAAGGTTTCTTGTTGGATGAAGATAACCTTTATAAGACTAACTTAGAGACCTCAGTCAAGCAGCACATTCCCCTTATATTAAAGGGGAGACAATGAATATTTAACCCAGCTCTCCTTAATGTGATGACCTGCAGATGTGCTAGATAACAACTCCCATCATATCATTCATACCTGCTGGCTGAGGATGGGCAGATTGCATCAAAGGTATATCTAATCCTGCATTCTCTTCCCCACAGTAGACCAACTACATTGTTCTAGAAAGCGCATAATGAAATTGCAAGAAGGAAACAGTTCTCCCCATTTCTTATTTCCGAGTTTAGAAAAAATTATTATAGGGACTATATTATTATTATTCTCTGGCTTTTCTTCACAAACGAAGACTCAGGAAGGACTCATCCCACGCTTACTGCAAGCGCGCTGATGACTTAAAAGGCCAATCTGAGATAAACAAGTCCGGTTGCAGAAAGCACAGCAGAAGGTCTCCTTGGGTGATGTTTCCGGGTTGTGATTCTTTCTGCATTGTCGTTTTTCTTCAAGACTTGTTCGGCATGAGTTCTCAAATAAGGCTGAAGAATTGTGGACAGTGCATCTCCATGCCTCCCGATTTGAGGCCAGGGCGGACCACTGTTGGTGATCAATTTGTCTGAGCCTGAGATGTTGTTTCAGGGAGTCCTTGTATCGTTTTTTTGGAGGTCCCCTCTTATGCTGACCCGTGGCGAGTTGTTGTTGTTGTTATTGAAGATGGGCAGGGGTTGTGCATGGTTTTTATTATCTTCTTATTCTATAACTTATCCCCATTGCTCCTTCAATCTATTTCATTTTAATAACACACCCTACCTCATAACTCTAAATTAGAGACATCTCTCTCTTTTGGCTTTTCTTCGCAAACGAAGATTCAGGAAGGACTCATCCCGCACTTTCTGCAATCATCAGCGTGCATCAAATGAGATGCATCAGACATCTAAATAATAAAAGTATAATGCTCCAAAACTCATGATACGATAACACTCCAACTGGAACAGGAATAATGCCTAAAGATGAGTAAAGAGACAGGTATTTTTGCTGGTCATCTTTGAAAATGAACTAAAATGCCCCAGTCCTTCATGCAGTGTATAATAATAAACCTGAACTGACCTAATGTAGTCTCCCCTAACCTAGTGTTTGTAGGACTTGTAGGATTTGAAAAACAATTCTGAACTTTATTTTGTCCTTTAATTTGTCTAATAAATTTGTTCTGATATTATATTATATATTTCAATTTGATTTCACCTTGGGGGGCCTTTTGGCAGGTGAGAGCCACAGATAACTAACAAGCATCTTTCTAAAATGAATTCAAAAAAAAACCTGCCATTCGTCCAATATGTCAAACTGCCTCTCTAAAAATCAGCACTGGGACTCTTCCTCCTCCGTATTAAGGGAGCAGTTGATCCTGTCTCATCCCAGAACACAGAAAATGGCTGTGCTGACAGGAGGATTCTGGGTACTGTAACTCAAAAGAGGCTCTTTTTCATGGTCTTCTTCTTCCTCCGTCCATACCTGTCAGCTGGGCACCATCCAGTGAAACACATCCTCTCACACAAACTCCATTAAAGCAAACTGGGAGATGAGCACGGGAGCATAACAGTTCAGAATTGAGGACCCATCGACAGACACCATCCCTTGGCAAAACAGTCTGAGTGGCAAAATGTGTCTCTCTTGCCACTCTCCAATAAAACATTGTCAAGCTTTTCTCTATCATGGCCTTCTCAAGCCCCAGCTTAGCAGCTGCAACTGCCAGTCATGCTTCTCCTCTTCTGCCAGGCTGACACAGACAGAGAGACGAAGGCCTACGCTGAGTGATTTTAATTAATACTGATGTTTATCAAGCTGCAGTGGAAGCTACTGCTGCGTGTCATGTTGGTTTACAAGAAAATGGCATGGAGCTGTCTCAGAGTCGCAGGCTATCCCGTCTTCATTATGGAGAAAATGTTGTCCGGGGGAAAAAACTATAGCAGGAAAGCCAGGCAGACCTCTGGGAAGAAAAAAACTTGTTTGGCTCAATTTCTATTCTTTAAAATAAAATAAAATAAAATAAAATAAAATAAAATAAAATAAAATAGGACTCATGGTAACACACAAGTAGCTGCAGTCCTGAATCACATACCTGGATTAGGTCAATTAACATTAACAGAACTAGTCCGGGTTAACCAGGTTCTTGGTTCTTGTCAGTGTCTGGTATTACCATAATATATAACAGTCGTATTATATCACTAGCAATGCACCTTTGAGGTCTTGTGGGCACAGTGTTACATTCGATCATGTGCAAATAATACCTTCCAATATTTAACAGGTGATAACCTGGACATGTGTGGCCAAGCCACATCAGAGCATGGACAAGATGGCAACAGTTATTAAGACAGAAGAACAGATGAGCTAAGAGAGGCTACATCAATTTGCTTTTGTCTGAGCCTATGGGGAAGGGTGAGACTCCATCGTTTCCTCCCCTCTCCCCACTGCTGAGTTTATCGAGTACAAATTTCTTTTGCACTTTGAAATCAGTTTGCAGCAATGGCAGTAAGCTGAGAACAAAAGGGCAAAGTGCGAGGAGGAGAGAGAACCTGGGATATTTTAAAAGCAGCTGAAAAAGTGGGATGCCAAAGGATTAATCAGGACTGTCCCTGACAAACTGAGAGGGGCTTTGGGGGTAAGAGACATTTTAGAGATAATTCATCCCCTCTGCCTTTGGTTGACCATGGGAGAAGGATATGTTTTCCCCTCCAAGTTAGTCACCTCTTACTGGATCTACAAACTTGCGAGTTGGTCCATCGTAAATAGTATCAACTAATAACCCTGGAACAAATAATGTAGAGTTGTTGAATTTTAGGGCTATGGATGATATGTAGTTTTGAGACAAATTGAGACAGTTGGGGTTGGGTATGTAAATAAATATATGAACAGTTATCAGCCAGCTTTTTTGTTTTTTGAGAAATGCTTTAAACCCCCTGTTCTGCTCTTAAAAAATCACAATTAAAATAGACTTTCTTGCCTTGACTGCAGCGAAGGACAGGTTTCTGTTCAATCAGTTTTCAATATGTAGCATTGGGCAGAGATCTTGATATCCTAAAGCCGAAGAATAGGAGCCACCAAACTCAATGAGACCCAGTATGGTTCAAATTCCAGGGTTTCAAATCCCACTCAGGTCATGAAGTTCACTGTGTCTCATTGCAAGGCACATTTGAGCTGAACATTTGCTATAGCAAATGCTTGTTTCATTCATTTATTTAAAATATTTATATACCGTGTTCATTAACAAAATCCCAGGGTGATGTATAAAATGTATTAAACAATAATTAAAGACAAACAGATAGATCCACAGTAACTACCACTCCCTACCCTCTGCCAAAGATTTCACTAAGCCAAGTCTGAAAAGCAGAAAATGATACATTTATAAAGTATGTTAAATAAATTTTGACATGTCATCAAGACTGGTGCCTGTCATACTTCGGGAGGAACGGATTTGTTTCTTAATAAAGGATCTCCCCCTGGTTGCTGTCAGATGTACATATGCAGATGAAAGAACAGCCACCATGCTGTAGTGGTTTCTACACTGGACTAGGAATCCAGGAGACAATGGACTTTATCAGATTAGTGTGTAAAAACACTGTAATCCCACAAGTGAGGAAAGCAGAAACATAGTGGCATTATAACACTTACTTTCACACATCTCTGTAATCATGAGAAGAAATTGCCATAGAATTATCACAGGATGAGCAGTAGGACTTTAAGAATGAGAGATTACTTCCACGTTAGCCAGGATGTGTGATCTCGGCAGTTCTCGCGAGAAGACACAAGCATGTTTTAAACACCAAAAACACCTTAAATAACAAAGTAATCAACACCCAAGCACTGAAACAAGCCTAAAAACTTGCCAGCAAAACAGGAAAGTTCCTAAAAAGAGCATCCTTTCAATTGTCTTCATGTTGACACCGAGATGTTTTTTCCCTGGCAATGGCAACGGGGGGGAAAGAGGACTGCCTATTCACGCTGTATTCTCACAATTACAGTGGGACATGTTTTTAAATGCCTTCAATACTGCAAAAAGAAAAGAAAAAGCAATATTGAAGATTAGTTGACAGGTTAAACCTGGTGCTCACAATGGCCATGGGATGACAATGACGTCATCCATTATTATCATGTCGTTCTGACACAATTTTTGCCTTGTCTGATAATGTCCCACAGCTCATCCATAGAAATGCACTGGCCGACATTGGGCAAGTCACACTCAGCCTAGAAGAAGGCCATGACAACCTTCCTCTGAACATCTCTTGCCTGGAAAGCCTAATGATAGCATCACCTTAGTAAGCTGAGGAGAAAGGGGGAAAGGGTGGGAAAGGAGAGAAACAGGGATACCTTAAAAGCAGCTAAAAAGAGGGGAAAACAGAGGATTAATTCTGACTGTCCCTGCCAAATCAGAACAGTTGGAAGGTATGGACCTCTCAGAGCAGCTATAAATGGAGCAAGCATAAAACTGAGAGTGGAGAGTCACTGCCCCCATGGTGAAAAGATGATAGCAAAATTAAATAGGTAGGTAAATAATTAAATAAATGGTTCCACCCTAAGTCATATGATTACTTTATGTCAAAGAAACAATCATGTGCCTGAAGAGACTAAGAACTTTGTCAGACACACTAAATATGACGATGCCACATAAACATGAAAGGGCGTGTGGACCACACAACGTTGCCCTTTCGCATTTATGACCTGGCCAAAACCCATACTTTTTAATTGATGGCTGAAGCCATCAATTGATCCCCTGTGGTGCTTTAGTGGCAGCATTGCTGGTGTGTGAAACCTTGCACCATTGTATTCATGTGAATGCAGCACCAATGGCCAGTCTGGTGTGAACACTTCTGGGTGAGATTGCAACATCCAGGTAAGTGACACACTTTTTATAACCCCTCCCCAGGTTACTTGAAAGTTTTTTTAGTGTGTTTAGGTGCTTGGTGTAACTTTTTAAGTGTTCTTTCTGCTTTTGTTTTTTGAATTTCCCGCACAAGTGTCCTCTCACGAGAATCCGCGGCATTTTGAACAAGGAAGTGAACAGAACTCTGTTCACTTCCTCGTCCATTGCCAGGGAAGTCTTTGCCGGGAAAGCAAGGTAAGTGTGGTGGGGAGTGTTCTTTTGCTGGCATAAACATGGATTTTTTATGTCAACAAAATAATGTTCTAAGGGGCTTGTCTGATAAAGTCCAGATATGGCTCCTTTGCACAGATTAGTTGCAATCAAAACACATGAACTGGTCTAGGCCTTGGTCGCTGCTGGCTTCCATGTCTGTAAGGCAATGATGCCATTCCAGGCTGCAGTCTTAACTTCCAAGGAGCTATCCAAGGTGATGAACCTATATTGGGAAGAGAGTTTGGCACAGTGAGTAGCAGCTTTAAAGTTCACACTAAAACATGAAGCACATTTATCATCCCACTGGCACTGAAGTCACAAACCACCACTGGGCCTCAGGATTTGCTGTGGAAGGGAGAATGGGGTGAAGAAATGGGGGGGGCAGAGTCTTACAGGCTATAGATCCTACTCACACAACAGCTAGGCAAGCCATTATGCTATATGAAGCAGAAGAGTAAATGGCACCTCCCCACCTCCATTTGCATAGCACTTAAGGTTCACCAAGAAATTTTGAAATCTCACACAGACAACCCCATACATTGTGCAGTTGAAGGCTTTCACAGCCAGCATCCATAGGTTTTCTGTGGTTTTTTCCCGAGGTGTGAGGCCGTGTTCTGGAAGAGTTTATTCCTGACGTTTCACCTGCATCTGTGGCTGGCATCTTCAGAGAATGGTTGGGTAGGAGTGTGTAGGGAGGAGTTATATACTGTGAACCCCTGTTGGAGAGGATATGTAAACTAGCCATTCAAATGCACAAATGTACATATCCTCTCCAAAACAGGGACTAACAGTATATAAACCCCCCACACCGCTACCCAACCATTCTCTGAAGATGCCAGCCACAGATGCAGGCGAAACGTCAGGAATAAACTCTTCCAGAACACAGCCTCACAGCCTGGAAAAAAACCATGCATGTTTTCCCTCTTAGAATTAAAAAAAATACAATAATTGCAATTTAAATAACTAAATATTTGCTGCCCTTTTCATGACATCCAAAATCAGCTGCCAGAGAGGGCCACTTCACTCTGCTTAATGGTATAGCTAGCTCTAATCCATAGCCTTCCATATTTTCTTCAAATAAAAGAAAGCATGGTGTAACTATTAAAAGCAAAACATTTTTTTAACTGAAAGGTAAAAAATTAGAGAGTGAATGTTCTCCACAGGGTGTAGAAAATTCACTAACAATATTAAAATTGTCAGTTCAGCTAGACCATTTCCATACTAATGATGGTCTTTTTTCACAGCGCTGCTATTTAAGTGGTGAGTTTTGTTCTAATTATACTTCCCATTGTTTTACCATTCAATTATTATTGCTATCAAGCTATACTCCACTGCATTTTACATTGTGTGACATTGTGACCGGGTGAAATCCTGAATTGTTTTAAAGAACTAGGAATTGGATGATTACCTTCACTAAGGTGGTTTCCTGTCATGGCTTTATACCTCTATTACTAATGAGAAAGTTTCATTGTTAACACTTTTAAGTTTAATGCGGGAAAAGATGCACCAGACCTTATCCTCACAACCTATTTCTAACATTTAGTCATGCAATGAAGTTAAAAAAAACAAACAATAAAAAAGAGCAAGAAGTCAAAAATAAAGATGTCAGTGAGGAATACCATTTTCACTTTGTACAGAAAACTTTACCTGTCCAAACAATGCAGATTATGTCTGGATCGAGGAGTCTCAGGTTGTGGGTTGAATGTGACCCTCCTGGAGTTTCTATAATGGTCATGTCCCATGACACCATCATGAAATTGTTTCCTAGCTTTTGTCTTAGCTTTTCCCCATTCTAAAAGGCTGAAATGCCTCTACCGAGGCTTTGTTATTGGCCGTAAGAGATTTAATTTTTATTTTTGGCTCCAATATTTCACCTTTGGCCCTGCTTACCACTTCATAATACCACCACCACCCCAGCCCAAGAACTTCACTGAAATAGATGTAAGTCCTTAGGCTGATAGTATTTCCCCAACCTAGACATGCATGGAAAGTTTCTAACCAATGGGCTGGTATTTCCAGAAAAGCTTGAGACCTTCCAATAAGTATAGGCTAGCATATTGGGATAACCGAAAGAGTGATGAATGGCTACTGCTCTGATATCTTCACTGCACAATGTTTTTGCTCATGTGTTGATATTTTCCTCCAAGTCAGCAGTGTTGCCCATAGCACCTTGAACAGAAATGTTAGCAATAGAGATGAGGAACCACTCAGATTCCACTTGCAGCACAGCAGTTCATCTCCACGAAATGAGAGAGATCCATTACTGTATTTTCCTTTTTTTTTAATTTAAGCAAACACAGAGGAGAAAGGCATGATTCACAATGTGACTCTACTTCCCTACTACATGCCCTACTACCCCCTCCCTATGATATCTCATAATTGGAAATATTGGACCCTTTCTGGGGTCAAGTGGACTGGGATGGTCCAAAAAGAGGTTAGGTGGAGGTCATAAGTACCTGGGATATATGTTACAAATATTTTGGTAAACAAGCCGATTTTAGGATTGTGCAGAAGCCTCTTGGTAAACAAAGCCATTAAGGAAGTATGTGCTAATTCTTTCTTGGGCACCTCAGAAATGAGTCATCCAACCAAACAATCAAGTGACTTTTCCCAACCCCAATCTCAAGGAAATCTCACATGGGAATCCCCTCCTGTCCACCACTGCAAGGTTGTTGTAAACTAGTCAATTTCTATCTCCCAACCATTAAGACAAACAGTTAAGTTTTGGTTTCCTTTGCTTACCCAGTGGGAAACTTATCCAGGCTTTGTCCTAGCTAGAGCACCCCTTCTGGATATGAAGCAGGGTATAAATATTAGTCCCCAACAATAAAAAAAGGTGTGCTACGGTGGATGAAGCCAGCCATTCTCTTTCTTGGCGCACCTCCGGATTGGAACTTCCTGTGCCACCCTCAGACTTCTGTCTTAGTACATAGCTACTTAAAACGCTGCTTTTCAAGACTGCTAACTATCACCCTTCCCCCCCCAAATCTTTCCCTCTATCCAATATTTCTGCCTTATTCCTTGAAAGCTTTGTGTATTTCTTAGAAACATGTGTTGTGTGTGTAAATGCAAGTTGTGTCATTTCAAATAAAGACATTTTATTTCATTTTAAACTGGAGTTCTATGCAATTAGTACTGGTATATATAGTTGTTTGAGGGTATTCACGGATATTCCTGTTAATAACATGTGTTGAGCCATTAATGGGTGGGGCATACATTGACAATGGGAAGAAAACAATATCATATGATAATAATAACCCATTCGTGGTACTGTAACACTATAATTCTGCAATTACAACCCCATCTGATAAAGTCCTGAGTTTACTTCATCAGATGCATCTCAAAGGTGCTACAATACCCTTTTGCATACTTTTGTGAAATAGATAGCCATGGAGCTTGTCTGCAGCCAGTCCTGACAAGTCCCATTCCTACGGTGGCTGCATTGTAAAATATTGCCAAGCACTAGGCAAGCAGCAAGCATAGCAGCATACAAGGTAGCATACAAGGTAGAAAGAGAGGGAATAAGAACATTATCACACACGGTTGTAATTGTGTGATTACAATGGGATGGTAGCATGAATGGGTTCCTCTAATTGCACAATGTTGTCCTCAGTCCATGCTCCACCCATTAATCAGGCACCACTTTTAATTAATGGGCAAAAGCCCTTAATAGCCCTCAATATCACTCTTTTTGTGATATTAACAAGTGTGCAATAATCACGTCCTGCTGTAATTGTGTGATTTCAGTGTGAATGGGTGGCCCTCTTCTCCCCCTCCCCTTTCCCAACAAGAACACATAATTAAACTTCTGGGGGAGAATGTGAAGAGGACCTACAGGACACTCTTTTAATCATCTGTCATCTTTACCTGCTACCTTTTTATGTTTGTTTAAGTGTGTATTTGTGAAGTTCTTTCATTATGTATTTGTTTTTGATGTTTTTAACTGAAGTTGCATCTTCTCACGAGAACAGCCAAAATCTCATCCATGCAAAATCACAGAAATAAGAGAAAAGTTTTCTTAAAGGTGCATGTTTGGACCAGCATAAAGCATTAATACTCTGTCATTAGAAGGCAATGCAAAGAGAAATGTTACTATCGCATGAGCTGAAATCCCATTTTTAAACTGCTACTTGTGGTCATGTGTTAATTCCGTGGTGGTGCTATCATGCAATTACAGCAATGTGCAATAATTACTGTGATCATGCCACTATGTTTCTATTTTCATCAATAGGAATTACAGTGTTTTTAACTGCTTGTCTGATCAAGTCCATGCTGTAACGACTTCTGGACCAACTGACAACCATCCTCATCTTCCTCCCATCATCTTGCTTGGATAACCTGTGACTGACTTGGACTGAATTAACCACTAATCAGTGCTTGCACTCCAACCACCTGGTGCCTGGGCAACTTGCTCAGTGGAGCAGAGGACATGAGGTCTAATGGGTGGGAATGGAGTCAGAATTGGGCTGGGGGACTAGCTGATGTGATGGAGGTGGCAGGAATGGAGGCTGAGAGAGGAGGGGATCACCCTGGCATTGTGGGAATGGAGAGAAGAAAAAGGAAGAATAGTGGAGAAAGAGGATTATTGGGTTAAATACAGAAAACTGGTAATGCATATAACTTGGTTGGCATCTGCCTTGGACTGTATAAATACCAGCTTTGTCTCTCAGCTCAGATCTCTGCCTTTTTACTCAGGCTGAACTACAAAAACTATCACTTGGGTGCATTCATATGTGTGTAAATCAGATCTAGGGAATGATCACTTGCTTTAACTTTTGTAAGCTGCGTTGAGTCCTGGGACTGAGAAGGAGAGATAAAAATAAAGAAAATTACCATCACCATCATCATTGTCATCACCATCATCTTCATCATCATCCATATTGCTTGGTTTGAATTTCTTGTCTTTTCTCTCTGGTTGTAGTACAGCTTTGACAACAGCCTGAGCTTGTAGCCTGACCTTTGAAGGTTTAGATGCATACATTTGTGAAACAGGCCTGGGGTGGGAGGGCTGGACCTAGGCACAGCCCTATACACTAAGATATAACCTGGAAAATATGTGTTTAAATGATATTCTGTGAGCCACTCAGGACCGGTTTAAGGAATTTTGGGGGCCCCTGCAATGCTTTATTTTGGGGGACCCATATGTTTATCTCAGGTCAATGTAACCTAACTCAACCTAAGCTATTCACAGTACAGGATATTCAGATTATTACTAATAATGGTTTTGCAGGAGGAGGGTTATTATGGGGCCCCCACAATGATGGGGCCCCCTGCGGATGTTGATGCCGCTGGTGTCTTAAACCGGCCCTTGAGCCACTGTGATTGATGCTTAATCTGTCATGCTTAATGACATCATCATGGTCCCCTTCATGACATCCTGAGGGCCTGCCATGATATCAGCATGGGGATTGTACTTATCTTTTAGGTTTGGGCCTAGAAATCTCAGGGCATAGGATGATTCTGACCTGGCAGTCCAATACAGAATGAAGTAATACCTTTGGGGGAACAGCAGGCAAATTTGGCTTTTTAATACTGTTATTTTTTAAATCTCTAGAGCCATGCCTGAATTTAAAGCACATTCATACTTATTACAGAATTGGATTCAAGAAGATATTAAAGTTTTCTTTTGAGTTAATGTTCTTGTCAAGGACTATTCAAGTTCAGAGTCTCAAGGTATCACTAATTTTAATTCATTCTTCTACCTTTAATCTAAAATAATCAGCTGCATGCAAACAGAAAATTAAACAAAACCACAATAATCCCATCCCTTTTTTTCTTTCAAACCCAATGGCAAAATGTGTATTGCCTTCTGAAGCTAACAGGAGATGGTTGCATGATGGAACTGCAAGATAATTAGCACATGCTCGCTTTAATTAGAATGAATGAGTTTGATTATTTAATTTCCAATAAGACAAAATAAATGGTATCTAAATCCATAAATAATGAAGAGCCTTGTGCTGTTTTTCCTGTTATTACTTTTAGTGTTAAGAAGTAGGTCACTTGGTGTGGGCATAAACAAAGAAGATAAATGGCAAGGAGAGCAATGAATTTTCCATAACTTGATTAAAGGATAAGGTTGGCTCCTAGGAGAATGTTGCCGTGCTTAATGATTTTGTTGTTGTAGTCCTTAATGTGTCTAATGCTTGCTGCTTAAGAAAATGAGGGGGGGGCAGTTAAAAGGTTGCTCATGGGGGAGCTACCAGGTGGGTAAGATATCCCCATGTCAGCTAATCTGTCCCTATTATATGAGGCAATGTGAGGAAACAGTGCTGGAGTTTCACACAGGATAAATAAGTTACAGAGTGGGGAACCTTTAGCTTTCTAGATGTTTTGGACTTCAACTCCCACAAGTCATAGCTAGCATCGCCAGTGGTGTGGAATTGTGGGAATTGTAGTCCAAAACATTTAGAAGGCCAAAAGGTTCCTCACCCTTGGCTAGGGTCTCATATTATGAGAAGGCCTCTAAGTGTAATATAATAAAGATATACCTCAGTTGACAAAGCTTCTGACAAAGAAGTTCCTTTTTTACAAAATATTTTAATGCCTGCCCAACCCCAACCCCTTTTTCCTCCTAGTCATCTGCATGGCTGGAAGGTGTTTTTTTTTAGCAGCATCAGAATTGGCAGGACGGTGAAGCAGGGTGGGAGAAAGACAGATTTTTGGTGCTGGGTTTCAGCAGTGCATTTGCAGTAAACAATTTTCAATAAATCTTGAGTTAGGAAAGAGTGGAATTCTATTCTAGCTGATCCTACTCTAGCTGTGTGTGCCTGTCAACAACAGGCAGGGTAAACAGCAGCTGCCTCCAAACTCCCGTAGTGAGCATGCATGAACAGCAAAACAGAGAGAAAAGGGAGAAAGATAAACATGCCTCATCAGCTGTCCTCAGCATGTTAAAGAAGCAGATGTCTATACGTTGGGCCACCCAAATACCAAAATCAGAAGTGCAGGAACCTATTCCAATTCTTTCCATGTTATTTCTGCTTCTAGTGCCAAGTTTTTCAGTTAACAAAGTTATACCCAGGAACACACCTGCTTTGTTAATTGAAGCATACCTGTAGAAAGCAAAAATGTACTAAATTTCAAGTTTGACAAAATATGCATTTTTAATAATGCTATGGCCCTCTTAAACTTGACATCACTCAAGGCAGAGATGGGAACCATGCAGCCCCCAAATGTTGATGGACTGTAGTTCCCAACATTCCTTACCATTGGCTATTCTGACTATGACTGCTGGAAGCCGTGGTCCAACAACATCTGGAAAACTACATGTTGCCCACCCCTGGCATAGGGTCTCATATCTTCATTTGGCCCTGTCAGAAAGAATAGTTATTATTTGCCATAACTGCGGTACATGTACCTTGTTCTGAGGATACCTTTAAAAGTAAATATCCATCTGTTTCGCATGTGTTGAAGAGAATCTTTCTGGCTTTAAGACTGTATTTCCACTGAAAGACTACTGCATGCCCCAAGAAATGCAGAAGCGATAGTTTCAATCAAGGGAAATGTAGTATTTCCCAAGAACAGATTTTCAATTGCTATTGAAAAGGAGGAAGGAAGGGGGAGGGAAACAAAAGGAATGTGGCAGCACCTTTAAGACTAACTGGTTTTTATTTTAGCATGAGCTTTCTGGATATACAACCACTTTTTCAGAAGCAGTACATATTGTGTTTGCTGTGCACATTATAGTTACACAATGGAGTTAATGTTCATTTTTGTAACATAATGAGTGGTAAGTGACATAGGTCACTCATCTCCATGGCATTTTGTATAACTTGTTAAGCTACTGATTACATCATGTGCCCTCCCTTTTTCTCAGTAAACATACATATGCACTACAGGTTACAGTCCATAGTTTGGATCTGTTGTTGTGTTCCTTCAAGTCATTTCCATCCTATCAAAGGTGAACCTATGATGGGTTTTCTTGGCAAGATTTTTTCAGAAAGGGTTGTCATTGCCTTCTTCTGAGGCTGAGACAGAGTGGTCACCTAATGGCTTTCTATGGCCAAGTGGGGATTCAGACCATGGTTTCCCAGAATACTAGTCCAATAGTCAAACAACTACCCCACACTGGTTGTTCTGCCAACTTCATATATATATATATATATATATCTGACAGCAACCAGGGAAGATCCCTAAAAAAATTTACTTCCTCCTCAAGTATAAATGTTTGCAGCTTTTCAAAAGTCTGTTTAATGTATTTTTAAACAATACATTAGCTGCTTTTCAAGCCTAGCATAGTGAAATCTTAGGCTGGGCTGGGGTGGTGGTGGTTACTGTGGATCTATTTGCTTGTCTTTAATTATTCTTTAATGTATTTTGTATATCACCCTGGGAATTGAATGAACATGGTATATAAATACATTTTAAAAATGAATGAACAAACATTTTCTGTATCCATGGCAGGTAAAGTGGAATCATAGTGCTCGTAACTGTGTGGTGTGAAACAGCCCCTGATCTAGATTGGGCCCCGCAAAAATTCTTCTGAAGTTTAGCTTGTCTTTCAGCCCTGAAGTCTATAGATCAAGACCTCCTAGTCATTATTTTTTTGTTGCGCGCCGGAGTGAGACTACTCCCACCGGTAGCCCTCCCTTCCCACTGATCCCAAAATAATGACACAACAACATCATGGATTTCACAGAAATATATTGGTAAAATGGCCACAACTTGTGGATGGTAGTTGCCTGGTTGGCACATGAGCATGGGGAGGGCGAAACGGAAATGCCCAGCCAGGAGGCTGGAACAAGCGTCCAGCCAGCTGGCCAGCAAACCGGTCACATGACCGGAAGCACGTGACTGGAAACATGTGACCGGAAACACGTGACCAGAAACACATGATCGGGTCACAAGACGATCCTGTGAGGGGGGAGACAAGTCCTCCCTCCCCACAGAAAGGGGGGGGTCAACCAGCCAAAGCTAGAAAAAGGCTTGGAGTCCCAGCCCCCCTGTGCCCCTCCCCTGACAAAAAACAGCCCCCCATGCTCACCGCCAACCCATGCAAGTTGTGACAAGAATACACACAAAAGGCATGCAAAGATCTAGCTAATACAGTGGATATTCTAACTAGGGAGGGTGGGTTGGGTCTTCGGCTCCACAGAGCCAACTGCCTGGGACTGGCTCGAGGCTGGGAATAAATCCCCAGCCGCTGGACCAGAAGGGAGACTGCGGGGTGCAGTCCCTGCCCCCTCGGCCAATCAGAGAGCCGGAAGGCCTCGCTCTCTGATTGGTTGAGGTGTTCCTCAAACAGCCAATCGGGAAAGAGCAACCCTTTCCTGATTGGCTGTTGTACGATCCTTCTCTGGGCCAGCCGAAACCGGCCGGGAGAAGGCTCAGGAGGGAAGATGGCGGCGCCCATGCCACCACGAGGTCGGTGCTTTGGCGGGCCGCAACCCAACCGTGGGGTAAGTCCCGCAGCTTCAATTGCTGTTGTGTTCTACCAAGTCGTTTTCAGATTATGGCAACCCTAAGGTGACTCGATAAATAAGTTTTCTTCAAAGGGGGTTTGCCATTGTTTTCCTCTGAGACTGAGAGTGTGTAACTTGCCGAAAGTCACCCAATGGGGTTTCCATGGCTGAGTGGGAATGTGAACACTGGTCTCCAGAGACATAGTCCATCACTCAAACCACTACTGAATAAGAGACAAGTGTGATGTAGTGGTTTGGGCATTGGACTACAACTCTGGAGAACAGGGTTTAATTCCCCATTTGGCCATGGCGTCCCATTGGGTGACCTTGGGCAAATCATATCCTCTCATCCTCAGAGGAAGGCAAAGGCAAACGCCCTTTGAACAAATCTTTCCAAGAAACCCCATGGCAGGTTTACCTTAGGGTAGCCATAAGTTGGAAATGATTTGAAGGCACACAACATCAATAACAACAACAAGATAGCCTTAAGAGCTAGGTTGCCTCTGAAAGACAAGGTGAAAAGGTGAGAACACAGTGTCTGTCGCTAGAGTTTGCCCTATCATTAGGCAGATTGAGACAACCACTTCAGATAGGAGCTGCTGTCAGCAGCAAGGACAACTCTCCAGCTGTTCCCCCTGAACCCTATGGCCATTCCCCAATCTCACACAACAAAGCTGTGTGTTGCACATGACCTCATGCATGCCCTCAACAGTCTCCAGCCTTCAGGTGGAGGTGGAAGACCCTGTCCCACTACCAGTATTGAAGTGATCTTCAAGTGGTTTCTCTGCATGAAACAGAGAGGAGGTACCATCTTCTCCTTTGCCTCAAGCAGTAGAACACATTGAGCCAGCCTTTTCCATAGCCATGGTTTGCCTTTGATTTTATTTTATTTTTATTTTTATAAAAAGTGTCCATACAAACATATTTATATTGTTTATAACAAAAACTTAATTTTTACTCCTTAAAAGCCATTTCTTCCTGCCCACTTTATTTTTTTTTTCCTGTTGGATTGGATAAGCAATTTCAAGCACATTGTAAATTTTTCTTCTTTACATTCGACAGCCTCCATGTAATTCTACAACTACATCTTTCAATGTACTTATACTTTATTACTATCAGATGTCATACCTCTGTATCTCTAAATCTTAAAACTAAAATGTATTCTGATTCTTTAAACTTAAATATTAAATACCTTAATTTCCCTGTTCTCTATTACGTTTCTTATATTCTCTTAAATCTTAAATTTCTATGCTGTTTGGCTTATGATTGCTAAGTCTCCCCAATTTTCTTTCATAAACTTTATCACCTTTTCTGAATCATTTTCATATCTTTTAAAAGAGTCTTCCTTAATCAGGGTTGTCAATTTGTCAACATCATATCCTGTAACTTCAGAAGCCAGTTTTGTATAGTCAATATTTCTTTATCTTTCCATTTCCCAGCAAAAATTACTCTTGCACCGAGATCGGGTTCAGTATTTCTTTTCTATTTCATGTCGTATCATATGTAATAAATACATTTCAGGTTTCATTTCAATGTTTATCTTCAGTACTTTCCTTATTAAATCATGTATCTTTGTCCAAAATGTCTTATTTGGTTGCAGGAACACCAAAGGCGATAGAACGTTCTGTTCTTCTCTCCACATTTCCAACATCTTCCATCTCCATTTTTATACATTTTGGCTATTCTTGTAGGAGATAAATACCATCTGTGGAACATCTTATAGAAATTCTCTTTCAGATCAGTGTTTAATGTGAATTTCAAATTTACTTTCCATGACCTTTCCCATTCTTCTAATGTGATTGGGCAACCAATCATAGAATTGTAGAGTTTGAAGAGACCACAAGGACCATCCAGTCCAACCTTCTGCCATGCAGGAACTGTTTTGAGCCCATTTGATAATACATTCCTTAATCACTTCTTATTCCATTTCTGTCTTTAGGCACAATTTGTAGGCATTTGTTATAACATGCTGTTCCTGTTTTCATTAGATATAATCTTATCCAAGTTTGTGTTTTCTTTTGTAATTCCTACTAGCTTAACATCCATCTTTATTCTTTCGTATATTTGCCTATATGTTAAACCATTGACATTTTATCCCATCATTTCTCAATTCTTCTTGTGTTTTTGGTCTCAGTTTGTCTTCTTCTCATATCAGTAAATTTTTATAATTCAGTCAACCTTCTTTTGTTATTCTATCCCTTTTCACAAATGACTTATGGGGAGAGATCCACTGTGGTATCTTCCTGTATATTTTATTTTTGTATTTGTTCCAGATGTTCAAGAGAGGTTTTCTGATTATATGATCATTGAAATTTTTATTAACTTTGACTTTATTGTACCATAGGTATGAATGCCAGCCATAAATCAAATCAAAACCTTCTAATTGTAGGAGTCTTGTATCTTTTAGAGTCATCCATTATTTTATCTAATCGAAGCCCCATGTGTAGTAATTTTAACTCTAGTATTCCAAGCCCACATCTTTCATTCACCTTCTGAAGAATTTTTCATTGACCTTTTGGCTTCTTCCCTGCCCAGATAAACTTCAACAACTCTTTATGCTATTGCTTGAAGGGGATATCACTGTTTATAATTGGAAAGTTTTGACATAGAAATAACAATTTAGGTAGGGTGTTCATCTTCCCATCAAAGACACATTTAAGTTATTCTATTTTTTCAAATCCTTTTTTTTTTCCTCATTCCAATTTTTTTATAATTATTGTTGAAAAGTTCTGAATTCTTTTTGGTTAGGTATATTCCTAGATATTTGACATTCTTTGGGAGTTGAAATCCTGATTTTTCCTTTAAATCAGTTTCTTCCTTCTTTGTCATATTCTTTGTTATCACTGCAGTTTTTTGTTTGTTTATCTTGAAACTGGAGTACTGACCATACTCTTGTAAGATTTCTGACAATTTTTCTACACATCCCAGGGGTTCTTCTAGGAAAATCACCAGGTTGTCTGCATATGCCCGTAGTTTATAATTGTATCCTGAAATGTTTGGTCTTTTTATCAATGTTTGTCTTCTTATCCTTCTGTTAAGTATTTCTAATCCTAATTTCTAATCTTAGAATCATAGAATCATAGAATCATAGAATTGTAGAGTTGGAAGAGACCACGAGGCCATCCAGTCCAACCCCCTGCCACGCAGGAAATCATGATCAAAGCATCCCCAACAGATAGCCATCCAGCCTCTGTTTAAAGACCTCCAAGGAAGGAGACCCCACCACGCTCCGAGGGAGTGTGTTCCACTGCCGAACAGCTTACTGTCAAAAAGTTCCTCCTCATGTTGAGGTGGGATCTCTGTTCCTGGAGGTTGCATCCATTGCTCTGTGTTCCAGTCTCTGGAGCAGCAGAAAACAAGCCTGCTCCATCCTCAACGTGACATCCCTTCAAATACTTAAACAGGGCCATCATATAGCCCCTTAACCGTCTTTTCTCCAGGCTAAACATACCTAGCTCCCTAAATCTCTCCTCATAAGGCATGGTTTCATTATGAAACAGCATCAGATGGACTCTGGTTTGGAAGCCCAGAGCCCCAAAAGCAATTAAGCCAACTTTATTCAGATTTCTTAGAAAAGTCTTGTTCCTTTACTAATTTCAAATGGCATTATTTTCTCCCCATTGGTTATGATTTTGAGTGCTGTAAATTAGTTTTATCAAGTCGAGAAATTTTTCACTTAAATTCATTTCCCCCAAAGTTTTGAACCTGTGTTTGCCTTTGATTTGAAATCTCTACAGGAAAGATAAAGCTGTGTAGGGAAATTCTATACAGCAAAGGGGGAAACCGAAAGAAGGTAGTAGCCTTCACTCAAACAGCTTACACATGCAGGTAGAAGGGTTTTAGCATATGCTCTACGAAAGCTTCATATGCAACATTGCATGGGACAATGTCAGTTAATGGTGTCAATTATAGGAATTCATTTCTATTGCTTAAATCAGGAGCACATTTAGCCTCCAGATGTTTTGGACTCCCACAATCCCTTACCACTGGCTCATCCCATCCAACTGTCTTGATTTGGCAGGGACAGTCCAAGTTAATCCCTTGTTGTCTCCCTGCTTTTAAAATGTTTCTCTCTCCTCTTTCCTCTGTTCCCCCTTTGTCTTCAGCTGTCAAGTATGGAAAACTGAGTTCAACATGGCAAAGTAGTTTCATTCAATTATCTCATAACTTTTGCCGTCTTCACCACACTCGGATGTTGCTTGGCCATATGTGTCCTAGTTATAATCTGTGAAATGTTGAAGGATATATTGTCTATGAAAAGTGACATTGTTCAGAAATGTAGGCCAAAAAATCTGAAGGGCCAAAGTTTACCGTGTCTTGTCTGACATTTTATTTAATGCTACTAATCTGCATCTGAGATTGGTAGGTTTTGGTAATCTATTAGATTAGCATAGCAGCTTGAGTCATCTTGCCAGATACACAGTCACCATGATATTGCACTGGCAAAAGTACATAAATACTTACTATTTCATCTGTTCATACAATTTGTCTCAGAACAATCAGTGAGTTTGTGGACCACAGCTTTTTTTTTTTTTTTAAGGCAAGTACTTCACAAATGTATATTTCTCCACTGGCGGTGATGGGGGGGGGGGGAGGACAAACTAAGAATATAAGAAGTGAGGATTCTTCTGCAAACCTACCAAGTGTTAATGTTGACTTTTAATATTAGCTACCATTTTAAACTGAGTTCTTTCTCTTGAAGTCAGTAAAAAGAAAAGGAAAAAAGGCCGTATTTCAGTCATGCTGAGCTTTTGTCTAAGATCCTTTCTGCAATCCAAGCCTGCTAAATGATTCTTGTATTAAGTTTTCTAATCAAGATACCCAAACACCAATTTCTGGCTTACGCCTCCTTAGGATCCTAACACATTTGTGCCATGTCTTAACAAAAAAAAAAAAAAAAAAAAGCAGTCTGTTCAAAGTTGGTGTGCAGCTCAGCATGGTTTATCTCCAGCCTATAGCTCTTTCTCTGAATTCAATACCACAGGAGCAATTTAATGCAAACCCAATTTATGACTTAATGCTCCAGGGACCATAGTGGGAGATTGTTACATTATTCTTTTCTAATCCTATTTGTGTTTTAATTTGCTAAGTCTGTAATGAGGTGCATGCCTTGAATAGATTCAAGATCTTTCACATTGCTTTTGACTTTGTTTAATATAATAGATTGTACAGTTTGCGCTCAGGCCCAAGATGGTCAGTGTTTTCTCTTCATTTTCTACAACAAGAGTGAATAAAATTACAGCACGGAAGTAATTGCATCCATGTTTCCTTGTTTATCACTTAATGGCTTATTTCCTGTTGTAACTCCAGACATTTGATGTCATGAAAATCAATAATATGTGTGGATTTCAGATTGAGTGTCCCAAATTAACCTGAAAATATTACTCTGAACATAGCTCTTATTAATAAAGTGGTTGGACTTACTATCCTATAATCAACACAATCCTTATCTCCATTTAATACAGGAATGGGAAATCCTCATACTAGTATTATAGGCCAAATTTCTAAATAAAATCTGTTTTATGCACTGAAGTGAATATTTATAATATCAACAAGAAAGAAGCAAGCAGTGTAATATTGATATTACACGGAAGCTGATAACCTTTGTCATGATGCACGCCAAGGGTGAATATAACCAGATTGCAAGTAACAAGCTAAAATAAAAGAGTTCTCTGTAAGGGGTTACTTTTCCTGGAACAGATGCATAACTAAGTTACATTTCAGAAGAACCTATCAATAGGGATGACAGTACTTGTTTTGATGAAATAAAGTAGCATATTCACATTACTTTTAAAAGTCACTTTTAAAGGTAATTGAAGTCATTTTAAAGAGATTTTGATAGAAATCCCACGCACACACACATTATTATGCTGCATTTCATAACAATTAATGGGTTTGAAGAATGAATGAAAAGTAAACATGTTGTTGCAGATAGGTGGAGGTAGAAAGCAAACAAGAGATGCAACAGATTTGTGGCAAGACTTGATGGGACAGAATGGTAGATTCCATGCTTTACAATGGCTTTTCCCTAACTTGGCATCTTACAGATGTGTTGCACTATATACCCCACTATCCTCAGCCAGCAATCAGTGCACATCTGGAAAGTGCCAGGTTAGGAAAGGCAACTTAAACTCCAAAAAAAGAACATTTGAAGGAGCCAATGACAAAGTGTGCCACTAATAGGCAATGGTGCCAACCAAAGTATTATGCACCATTTCTCCTGTCAGTACTATGTTTTATAATGTCAAGATAATATATTAGAAATTTCTGCCACCCAACATTTGAAATAAATGGGTTAAATTTTTGAGTGGGTTAATGTTTATCAAAATCAGTTAGGCCTTTTCAACCAGTATTTCGTCTCTAATCATAACATTACTAAATTTAACCTACACTGTAGTGGGAAAATTGCAAATAACATACTCAGTTTGAAACGATATACAGGCCACCCCCTGTATCCAGGGTATTGGTAACCGTGGTTTCATTTAACCGCGTTTGGGGGCGAAAGGTCTCTCTAGGCATCTGAAAGTTTTCTGTAGGCATCTGGAGGTCCTCCAGCACAGGTTTATGGTCAATATCCAATGAAAATTGTCCTCTCTAGGCATTTTCTAGGTCCTCCAGCATGGTTCTATGGTATTCTATGGCAGTTTGCTATTATCCACTGTTTCACTTATAAACGGTAAATCTGGGAATGTATCTCTCATGGATACTGTGTGGGTGGTGGTGGCCTGTATTGATTTAAAACGATGTTCACTCTATCTGCCCTGCCCATCTGGTATGTTGCCCAAACAGACAGAGGTATGCCCCCACCTGCCATCACTCCTGATCCCTGATCTATAATTATCTACCTCCTGGGGTTTCACCAAATTGTTGTTGATATCCAGGGTAGCCAGATATTCCTGACTGCAGGACGTGTTGGGGTGAAGAAGTTTTAGAAAAGTGACACAAGAGATTTCTCTACAGACTCTATAGATCAGTATTTCTTGTTCACAGTTCCCTGGAACCCTAGGGTTCTGTGAGAGGTTGATAGGTTGCAAGAGACTGTGATTAGAGAAAAAACAAATAAATCTCTTTTTTTGAGCTGCGGATATAATAATTTTGATGCGGAAGGTTCCATGACACCTAAAAATATATTTCAAGGGTTCCTCCAGGGTAATAAAGGTTGAGAAAGGTTGCTATAGACAATGGCACCTGTTTGACACAGTGTTGGCTGCTGGCTTCCGCATCAGTGATCCTGTGCATCCATTTTGGTATTTGAACTTTATAAGAGTTAGTCATTAGAAGGGCTTGGCCTCACTAGATAGTGATGGTGGAGGAGGATCCTACAGCTGAAATGGCAGCTTGTGAATTGAAGGCAAGGTGGATTGGAAGAGAATGTATTTATACTATAAGCCAGCAGTTTGTAGCATTCAGATTTGGGGGGGAGAAAAAACACTCTAAAAAGTAGCTATTTTAGTTACTTCTGAGAAACATAAAAATTACATTTCAAAGTTTCAACGATGACAGCAGCTAACTGTTTTGGAGGGCACAGGAACTATAACTGTAACTAACTTTTTAAAGTAACTTACCACTCTCTGGAAGGATGTTATTATCACTTCCAATTGCAAATATATTTCTCCTTGGAGAATTAAACATATCTTTTACTCGTTCTATTTTTTAAAGAAATCAACAAATTAAATGGGGGTGTGTGTTTTCTCTCTTTGCTCTGTATACAATACAGTCATTATAAGAGCCATTTAATCTCATTAATCTTTAAAATAGTTATTTTTAAAACAGACACACATGTGCCACACCTTTTGAAGCTATTTGTCTTCCTTTCCAAGTGGTTCATTGGCTTCAACTGACCTCTGTTACTGACAGCATTGGTATATATCTGGCAAAATAATACTCTAACTGATTTTAGTATCAGGCTATATGTTCTGTTATAAGGAATAGCAAATGTTTAATCATAAATATTTTAATGGCTTCAGGGATTCATGGTATTCAATGACCGTGTTAAATGATAATAATCACATCTGGTTTATTACTACAGTAATTCAGCAGCTTCTCTTCAGTAGTTATTTTTTATTATATGCGCAGAGCTACTGTCATGGTCATTTATAGCTGTAATATTTTAAAGTGGCTCATTTGTTTGTTTAAGGACAGTTTCACAATATATTTCCACCAGAATATACATTTTGGACTATTCTTTCCAGGTTGCCCTTAGAAAATGCATGATATCTTGTTGGCACAAGGCAGGCTGGATGGAAGCCCTGCAGAATGTCATGTGGATAGATGCCCATGGATGGGCACAGAAATGCCCTTCATTGGGACCATCACTGTGCCAAGTCTGACTTGTTTTAAGAGGAAGTCTGTTAAGAAACCATTTACAATAGCTAGTCTCTGGATGGAGGATTCTAAGTGGGGGCAGGGAAGTGGGGGGAAAGACACACCAGCTAGAAAAATCTGGTAATGCTGGGCAAACATTGTGGGTTCGTTGTGTATTAACCCCTTCTCAGGCTGCACGAGCAGCATGGCTAGTAAGCAAGTCCCCCCCCTCTCACACACATACACAACATTCAAACCCATTCATTCATTCATTCATTCAGGGGCAAGCTTCAGATTTTATTTATTTAAGATATTTCTATATCACCATTCCACCTACATGGGCTCCCAAGGCAACAAATAAATAAAAATAATTAAAATAGTACAAAGAAAAACATTTTAAAAACACATTAAAATACTCCTTAATTTAAAAAAACAGTCTTAAAAACATCCTAAAATATAATTTTAAAACAGAGCAATTTTAAGCATTAAAGGCCATGTGGAATAGTGCTGTTTTGGCTGCCTGCCAGTAGTTCAAAAGAGATGAAGCCAGCCTAAATTCCTGCTCAAGGGTTCCAGAGTCAAACTGGCTTTACAGAGAAGGCCCTGTTCTGTATACATACCAACCTCACTTTGCAAGATGGTGGAAGACACAACAGGGCCTCCTCTGAAAATCTCAAATTTTGAGCTGGCTTATATGGAAGGAGGTGGCTTCTCGGATATCGTGAGTATAAAATGGATCCATTGGTGCAGGGGCAGTGAATTCATGATTGCTTTTACAGCCACTCCTCCCATGGCTGCTCTGAATTGTTTGAGAACTCTCCTGGTGCTAGACCACTCCATCATTGCTTGTGTGTTTCTATGGAATTTATCAGATGACGCTAATACTGCACGATTACGATATCATGGTTGCATGAACAGGTTCCCGCTATCGCACATTGTCATCGTTCTCCCATGGTCACTTGTGCTCCAGCCGCCAATAATGCATCCCTTTTAATTGACAGGAAAAGCCTTCAATAGCTCTCAATATTGCTGTTTTTACGGTATTGAAAAGTGTGTGAAATTATGTCCCACTGTAATCGTGAGATTACAGCATGAATGGGCAGTCCTCTCCCCGCCCCCCTGTTCCCAGTGAGAAAACCTCTGGGTGAGAACATGAAACCAGTCTACAGGATGCTCTTTTAATGAACTGTCCCATTTTTTTTTGCATGTTTTTAGGTTTGTTTAATTGTTTATTTGTTGATTTAGTTTGTTAATTAAGGGGTTTCAATTTTTTTTACAGCACATTTGCATCTTCTCATGAGAACCGTCAAAATCTCACCCATGCTAAATCACAGAAGCAAAATCCTATTCTTAAAGTGATAGTGGTGGTCATATGATAATTCTGTGGCAATAGTATTGTTCAATTATGGTGACATGTGATACTTAGGAGATTATCAGATGAGAACAAAAAAAGCATTCCTGTCCCACAGTCTCCTTTCCCACCCCTCTCCCACCCCTGTCCCAGCACAAGAACAAAAACTTTCACACTTACCTGAATCGTTCTTATGCCGGGAAGCCCAGGAAGTGAAAGGAGCTCTAGAGCTCCTTTCACTTCCTTGTTCATAATCCCAGCTGCTGCTCTTGGGAGAAGAGGAGAGCCGGGATTTAAAGGGACAGGCTGGGGACAATGGGGGGGGGGAACCAAGAGGCAAGTGGGGGAGGGTGATCGGGCTGGCAATGTGGGGGTGGAGGGGGCGATCAGGGGGCAGGGAGGGCTGGTGATCGGGGGGTGGAGGGCTGGCATGTAGGGAGGGGCGATCTGGCCAGCAGCAGCAGGGGCCTGTCATAAGGGAGGCATCCGGTTTTTACACTCTGTACCTCCCACTAACGTTGGCATCCCACCAGCATAATGGGCACCTTTTCATATGCCTGCCATTCCATTACAGAAACAGAATGACGAATCTATTAATGACTTAAGCCATGAATAAAAAAAAACGGGGGCAGCACTGGAACAGAATGGGCAGGGAGAACATCGTGTAAAAGGGAAAGCCTTTCCCAATACTCTGGCATCCCTGTTCCGCTTTATTTGCCACGTCTGATAATCTCCTTAGTGTAATAATGCCACTATGTTTCTGCTTTCCTCAATAGTGGAATTATAGCATTTTTAGATGCTAGTCTGATAAAGTCCTATGTCTGTGTGTATGTATAACAGGGGTGTAATTCTTTAATTGCATTGTCTTTGCATACAAGGATAAATAATAGCCATAGCTTTTTTCCTGCTGCAGGAAAAAATGAGCATTTCTGTGCATTTTTCACCTGGTATTCACACATCCAAAAGTATTTCTGAACACAATTTTTTTGTTTCTGTGTTAGTCTTCCCAAGAGGGTTTCCTGAGTTTTAGGAAACCCATTGTTCAATCAGGAAACAAATACAGTTGGCCCCCCATATCTGTGAAACCAATATACAGTTTCAGCTATCTGTGGGACACAAAATATGGACCCACACCATAGAGTCGCACTGGAAAATACCTAGACAGGCAACTGATATATCATATACAAAGGCAGACTGTTTCTGACACTGAAGGTGATGTATAACCATTTTGTCTAGTTGCCACTGATAGCCCTAACTTCCATAAGAAGGTTGAAAGAATGGCTCTGAGGGTTTGTCTGCAACAGCCAAATACCCCACCTTGCCCCCATTCCAGAGCCCTGCAGTCCAGATGGCACAGGGCTTTTGCCCTGTTTTGCCCCCAGGCAATCCTCACCATCCCTGGGGCAGATACTGGGATGGAACAGGGTCAAGCAGTAAAGGATAGGGGCCTTTACTGCATTTTTAAAAAAATGCATTTCCACTGGGATGGGACAGATTAGGCCCTACATGTCTGCAGGAACCTGTCTTGACAGGCAGCCCCTCGCTGCTGCTGCAGGTTGCCCTTTCTCTGCCAGGTCCGGGCAGCAGGCCTGCAGCATGTGAGCAAGGCTGGTCACATTCAGGGGACTTGTCACATGGTGCAGCTGACTGCTTGAACCCAGCAGAGTAGGGAAAGTGGCAGCAGCAGGTGAATCAATAGACCAGCATTCCTGTGTGGACTTCAGCCATTTTCTTCAGGTAATGGGGCAGAATGGGCCACCGCCCCAGCCATGATATGCCAACGGGGATACGCCAGCATGTCCTAGCTGGTGTAAATGACCCCTCTGTTATCTTATCCTAGATCCCTGAGTTCCATTGTCCTTGTGCTGAAGGGATTTGAGAGTGAAGAAGCAGAAGGTGACAATTCAAGCACTGTTGGAGGAAATTATGGTGAATGCTCCCCCTCCCCATAATATTCTTTATTACAGTTACCTTGAACAATTAATGGAAAAGATGGGATGTAAATCCATTAAATAAATGGTAATACATTAAGGTATATTGCCTGCCTTCTTCAGTTTTCTTTGACAATTAATAGAGCATTTGAGGTTATAGATCTGGGTTGTTTGAACTCATTACTGCTTCACATTCACTGGATATGAGGCTTTATATCTTTTCTTTTTTGCAAGCTTTGAACTTCCTCATGTGATGGAATTATGTAAAGTTTATTTTAATTTTCCATGCTGCCAGGATAATGCTGCAGATATAGTTTTATTATTTGTTTGGAAGTTTAATGTGTGTTTTTTTTAACCTTTTGATATTACTTGCCACTTTGAAAAAAATAAAAGAAACACTCCACCTTGCTGTTGTGAATGGCTGTAATTCACATTAACAGGAAACTAAAGATCATTATGTAAGCTTCTTTCTTACTCAACTTTCCTCTGATTTGGCTGGTTTACAAAAGACAACTCACTTTTAGAGGTAGAAATGATGGATTACTCTAAAGTATCCTCTAACCAGATGTGATAACTAATATACTGCTGATACTCAGCATTTTGAAAAGAATCATTGAAATGAAAAACATCTTGGAACAGAGCCAACAATGTACATTTTATTAGACTTTAAAAAGTCAATATTTCTATCAAAGTCTAGCCCAAAAATCAAAAACTAACTGTCCAAGGGCTGTGGCCTAAATCTAATCGCTAGTCCTAGCCAGAATAAATCTAATCGCTAGTCCTACCCACTGAATCAATGGGCTCAATGAGAAGAAAGAATGCTCTTGCCTGCACATTATTCTCAATTTGCAGCAACATTGTTTTGTTCCCACAGTCTTTTCTACCTTCACATGATCATGATTCAGGATGGTGGTTGTGCCATTTTATTTTTATTTTTTTGCATGGTGGGGGGCGATCAGGGCGATTGGGGGAGACACTCACAGGAAGGTGAGAGCCCGGCAGTGCCCGGTGACAGCATGGAGGGCAGCCAATCCAAGGAAGAGAAGAGACTGAGGCCCACCTTTCATCCATCCTGGTGGTGGCAGCCTCCAATTCCAGCTGCAAAGGGATGGGAGGAGCCGCCTGGCCAGCTGCTGGAAGAAGGAAAAGGAGGACAGTTCTTCACCACTCCGGCTTCATCTTACCTTCCCAGGCTGGGGTGCTCCTTCTGTCCTGCCTGTCCCGCACCCTCCAAAGCCTGCTGACATTGAGCTCAGTGGACAGGCATGAGGGTCTTGCCAGGAATGGGGAGGGAGAAAGATTACAGCAGGATGTGTTTTCACGTGCTCTTCAATACCCTGAAAAGAGCGATATTGAGGGCTATTGAGGGCTTGTCCTGTCAATGAAATGCAATGCCTTATTCATGGCTGGAGCACAGGTTGACCATGCGAGCATGATGTCATGCAATAGAGGAAGCCATTCACACTACATCGTAATTGTGTGATTTTTGCCGCATCTGATAAAGTCCAGTGTTTCTTCAGCAATTCTTCACCATATTCCCAATGCCAATGCTACTAAAAATATACAGTGAAACAGAGGAAAAGGGGGACAGTGATATAAAAAGACTTTGTAAAAAGGAGCTTCTTTGTCAGAGGCTTTGTTAACTGCCTGTATATCAGAACAAAAAAGCCCCATGGGACTTGCAGTTCCTTGGCCATTAACTCCTCCATGCTGCTATTGTGGAGGGGGAGGGGGCAGGAATTGGCAGCAGGGACTTTTGCTTGCAGTTTACATAAAGGATTTTACACTACTGTTCCTTTAAAAAAAAAAAGTAAAGAACACATGCCCATAGTGGGGGATCCATTCATACTAAAGAATTATACCACTATTATTCCATTAACTGCCATGGTTCCATCCTATGGAATCCTGGGGTTTGTAGTGTGGTGAATCATTAGAGCTCTCTGGCTGAGAATTCTAAACGCCCCTCCCTAAACTATTACTCTCGGGATTCCATGGGATGGAACTATGGCAGTTAAAGTGGAATAATAGTGGCATAATAGCATAGTATGAACGGGCCTCTGATCTCACAACTTCTAGAGTGAATAGCAGGCAAAAGAACTGAAGCTAGCTGAATGATGATTAGCCAAGTTGCCTACAACGTTGTAACAGCTTCCTTCACCTTCCATCCATCCTTCTACAGGGTCTAAACAAACGCTGGAGAGGCTGGAAATGGGTGAAGAGACAGCACTTTAGAGGCACCAACCAGCAGGAAGTGAGACATTTTGTTGCATGAATTCTCATTTCTTTGCACTAGTCTGGAAGAGCCTAGAGAAAGAGAGAGAGAGAAAGAGAGAGAGATGGGCTATTAGTGCCTTAAACTGGCCATAGATCTGCATCTCCTTACTAAAGTTCCTTGTAGTATTTCATTCATCCATGGCACGATATCATCACTCACTGCATTTTTGTACCATCTATAAGAAGCAGCTGTTGCAGGATGTTGACGTCAAAAGCACTGAAGTGTGGGAAGGAGACATGGAGTTCATTTACACGACAGATTTATTGCAGCAACTTGCGCTTTAATTCTTTTCCGCAGCTGTGCCAGTCAGTTTTTGTTGTTGTTGTTGTTAATTATGCTGCGTTAATGTTCAGACATGAAAAGGTGCGGGGTGTGGCCTCCCAAGCAGAGGAAGGCTTTATGGGGAAGAGGATAGGAAGCCTGCTTTTTCTAGCTAAAGAAAGAATCACAGACTGCCAAAATAGCAGGGGGGAAGATCAAAGAAAAGTCTCTCTCTCTCTCTCTCTCTCTCTCTCTCTCTCTCTCTCTCTCTCAATCTGCCGTGTAAATGAACCCAGTCTCTCCCCCAAGCAGCAGAGACACAGCGAGATCTGAGATCGCAGCTGAGGAGAAGAAGGAATTCCTTTATGTGGAGAACAGATCTTCCCTTCTTTTTCTTGGCAAACTGGATTCACACAGACTTGCAAAATAGCAGAGAGGATTTTTCAAAATTTCCTAATCACTACTGAATCTCCCTTCCTCACTCCCCCTCTTTTAAGGCCACCCCTTCATCATATCAACCAATCACAGTGCAGCTCTGCTGCAGCCCTTAGTGGAATGGTTGTTTACACTAGCAATAATGCGCTACTTTGCAAATAACTCGGCAAAAGTAGCGACATCCCTTGTCACACTATATTTGGGTGTTTTGCCTTCCCCCCTTCTGAATGGGGCGATGCTGTGGTGCAATCCGTGGGAACAATGAGCTATCTTTGCGGTATATTTAGGGGAATATTTGCCCGTGTAAACGCACCCATGGATTGCTGACAGTCACAGGCTGAAGTTAAACTGTAGGGGATGAGGTAACATGTACTGTCTAGCAACATTACAAGAGCTGGGGCAAGGAAGTGCCTACAAGTGTTCTAAGTGCAGAGGAAAATGGGTGTACAGTCAGAGGCTAAGCCACTCAATTCCTACTTCATATCTTCAAGGGCACAATTGTTAATTTCAACTAGAGTAGGCCTGTTGAATCAATGAGACTTGGTGCTGAATTTCCAAATTCCCATTGAGTCAACAGATCTACTCTACCTGGGACTAAAAACTGGATTTAGGCCAAGATCTCTACACTACTGGGCACAGACATCCCCTGGTTTAAGCTGAAACATTTGTGTGGTCTGAAAAAAAATGCAGTTTGGGATTACACATTATCTGGATTGCGCATTATGCCCAAAGAGATTCACAGCACCTTCATGACTTGATAGTTCAAGCACCTAAATAAATCCTTCAGTAATAAGTCACTTGCTTTGTAGACTTCTCAAAAGCATCACCTTTAATGTTTGCACAGTCCTCAGAACAGTAGAGCGATCAGTTCAACTCCCTTTTATTTAAATGAGCAGCAGCTCTCCTGCTAACATTAAACTCTTGTAGGAGGATCCTAACTAAAGCAGCTGCTGCTCTTTAAAGTGCCTTGATGAAAATGTAATGGATTTAACAGAGCTTAGAAAAGTTACTACAACTCCAAGAATCTCCCAGCTCTAGACTTTAACACACTTGAAGAATTCATAGAACACTTTCTATTGCAGGGCTGGGATTCACGTTGCCCTCCAGATGTAGGACTGTAGTTCTCCGTATTCCTCATCATTGACTATGCCAACTAAGGCAACTGGGACTTGCAGTCCAATGACATGCAGAAGGCCCCATAAATGCCTATCACTGCTGAACTGGCTATGAGATTTCATTTTGTTTGTTGGTTAATAGTAATTTTGAAATAAATTTCTGAAATAATAATTCTGAAATAAAAACAAGAAGGAAAAATTTCTGCCATGGAAAAAGAAAAAAATATATCAAAAAAGCAGTTACCATGATAAGTAGTCAAATAAATATAAGTGCATCAAGTATGTCAAAACAACACATTGTCCTTCATGATCTCTCTTTTCTCAAATAGGACACCTTACAAGATGTTTGTCCAGAATGACAATTGTTTCACATGAGGACCATGAATTGAATTTATTCTGTGATGAGGAAAAGGAAAGATGACCAAGTAGCTGCAAAATTGTCCTCTTTGCTCTCTCCCCCTTGCTAATTTCAGCCTGTGGTTGGCATCCTGTCAGTGACATAGTCCACAATACGCCTGCATGTATCTTTTTCAGGGGATGGCTGTTGAAAAGGTTGGTATTCTTTTCCACTCTCCACATTGACCCAAGCCCCCCCCCCGACTCACAGATGAGCTCCTACACCCTGTCCCCATGGCCAAAGCAGCTGGTAAAAGAGTGGGAGGGATTGGAGAAGAGATCAGAGGACCTCACCGAATCTCAGTGGATGATGTAATTGGTCTGTAGCTGGCTACAGGGACATTGTCAGATGCTTCTCGTAAGTACTCACTCTCCACCAGCCACTGATTGGCCATTGGTAGGGGGACCGCAATGTCTAAACAGTGAGAGAGGAGGCTGAGAGGCGAGACACAGGGTAGTTCTGCCTGCTATTATGCTTTCTCATGCAAGGTCCTGACCTGAATGCTACTGGACCATATTCTTTCCCATAGACCATACTCTCTCCAACCATTTAGGCCAGGCATGAGACTCACAAACCCCTTCAGATCTTGATGGACTGCACCTCCTAGAAGTCCTAGGCAGCAGAGCCAATGGTGAGAAATGCTGGGAGTTGCAGTCCAACAACATCTAGAGGGCTACATGATTCCCACCCTGACCTACATAATGAAAATCCTTGCAGCATCTTCCATGTTTGTGCTATCTCAATCCCTGCCACTCCCAGCAGCAATGAATTGAGCTCTTTGTGCAATAGGGGGTTTGATTTAACCCTTCAAAAGGGACAATATTAACAAAGATCCGGGGAAATGCATTTTTTTTCTTTTGGTAATTTGTTTTAATCATGCTATTATTTCATTCTGAAAGGTAGACACTTATGGGCAGTCAAACACATATGCTCCAAAGATCATATCTCTGCAACCTCTCTGGTGATGATTTGCAGGTTCTCCATTTATTCTTGACATTTGTAATGCATATAAATACTACCAACATAACATCTTGAGTATACATTCCTTAGACAGTGGTGGCACTAGGGGGTTGCAGCCGGACCGCACCAGGTGACACCATCAGAGGTAGGGTGACACTGGCCTTAGTAACACCACAGTCCTTAGGTACTGTCAACATAGATTTACAATATACGGTGGATATGAGATTTAAGTTATAACTTCTTCTTCTTCTTATTATTATTATTATTATTATTATAATACCCCGCCCCTTTGCTAAAAACAATCGGGGTGGTTTCCAACAATTAAAACCCTACAATGCCAACTAAAAGCACCACCCACCCTGCCCTCCCCCATAAAAAGACATTAAACAATATAAAATAAAAACCACCTAGCTAAAATCACATTAAAAACAAATATAAACAAGACTAAAAAAGGCCAGGAGACGCAGTTCCTAAGGCCGGGATCTAATCAGGAAAGGCCTGCTGAAATAACTAAATTGGGACAATGTTATAAAACACTACTTTCAGGGGGAAAGAAATGGATACCATATCGCCTTCTCTTTCTCACCAGGTAGAAACAAAGTTGTTCAAATGTATTGTAGCTATGCCAGAACTAAAAACAAGGTATGGTGTTTAAGAGAAGCAAATCCTTTTTTTCTTCTTTTGCTTTTTCTAGTTTGAAACTATCTTTGAATTCTGCTCCTAACCTCAAATGGGAAACGCTTGCAGCTCTAAGACAAGTGAGATCAGCTCACTTTCCAAAATTGTAGTCTCCATGCCTGCGAGATTAATTATCAAGATGGCAAAGCCAACAGTGGAGGCGTTCTTGAAACAAGTGCCATGCTGTTCAGCTAAAAGGAGCTCTGCTGAGGCCAGCAAAACTTCTGTAGTGTTTAAACTGCATGTTTCTGGGGTTTTTTCCCCTTTTCTCAGTTAACAGGAAGAGCTAATCTCTGGCGTAATATCAAGACACAGTCTTGATCCCTTCATATCCCTTCATATCATATCAAGAGATACAGTAACATCTCAAGTATCATATCAAGTATCATCTCAAGGATCATATCATATCAACATCTACAGTATCATATCAAGAGATACAGTAACATAGGACAGAACTCTTCCAAGATCATTGCCAGTTATTTGTATCCATTAATGTGGTTTAATAAATTGCTTTGTTTCCATGAATGGTGAGGGAAACATTCACAAGCCCAAAGGAGGAAATTTTGGCGGTGGCAGATACAGTTTTTAATGGAGAGAGGGTGTAGATAGTTTTTATTATAGTTTGTTTCAAATACCTTTTAATGTTTTTAACTTGTGCTTTTGTGTTTTTAAATTAAAGTTAGTTTAATTGTTTTTTTAATTTTTATATTGAGAGTTTTTAACTGTATTGTTTTTTAAAAGTGTGTATGCTGTCTTAGGTCCCATACTGGGAGAACAGTGGGATAATAAATAAATAAATAAATATTGGGATAATAAATAAATAAATAAATCATTATGCCAGAGATTTCATTAGAGATTCCTAGCTAAAAAAATAAATAACTGGAGCAGTCTGTTAGATTCATATCAAAAATTCTTAACTTCTTGAAAATAAAAATTTATCCTGCATCTCTCTTTCTCTCTCTCTCTCTCTCTCTCTCTCTCTCTCTCTCTCTCTCTGGATTTTCTTCACAAACGAAGATTCAGGAAGGGCTCATCCCGCACTTTCTGCAAGCGCGCTGATGGCTAAAAAGTCCAATCCGAGATAGGTCCGGTTGCAGAAAGCACAGCAGAAGGTTTCCTCGGGTGATGTTACCAGGTTGTGATTCTTTCTGCGTTGCCATTTCTCTTCAAGACTTGTTTGGCATGAGTTCTCAAATAAGGCTGCAGCATTGTGGATAGTGTGTCTCCATGCCTCCCGATGTGAGGCCAAGGCGGACCATTGTTGGTGATCAATTTGGCCAAGCCTGAGATGTTGTTTCAGGGAGTCCTTGTATCGCTTTTTAGGAGTGCCCCTCTTACGCTGACCCGTGGTGAGTTCACCGTAGAGTACTATTTTGGGGAGGCGATGGTCCTCCATCCTAGACACATGCCCTGCCCAGTACAGCTGTGTTCTCAATATCATGGCCTCAATGCTGGTGATCCCTGCTTGCACACACAAGTTAAATCTGAAGATAAACTGGCACAGAGTTTGGAAACTACTTTTTGGACAACAGCTCTCAGAATCCCTTGGCCAAAAATGTAACTCTTCCAAGCTCTGCTCTTTCATGTGTCAGTGATGGAATGATGGGCATGTTGTCACATTTTCTCTTGTTTCATTCTCTTGTTCTGGATAAATGTGTTCCTCTCGAATACAACAGAAAATCCATAATCCAACATCAGTTACTCAACAATCTCATCCTCTCAACTTACTGCATGGACAGTTCAGTATTACAGAAACCCCCCTCTGAACAATATTTCCAAGAAAACCCTGTGATAGGTTTGCGTTAAAGTTGCCATAAATGGGAAATGACTTGAAGGCAGACAATGACGATGACAACAACAACAACAACAGTGTGAGTTATATGATATATAATCAGATGTATGTCAAATTCTTTTTCCAAGTATGGCCTCTTTCCCTTGGATGAATCTCTTATACTCCGAAAGCATTATACAAAAATCACCTCTGGAGGCCAATGAGGCAAAAGCAACACGATAAAAAAGAAATGTGTCCAGCAGCCTATAGTAAGTCACATATCCAACATTGCTATGCAATCTCATATGCTGAAACCTTACAAGCTTGATTGAATATGGTATACCTTTTTACCAGAATGTATCATAGTTAGAATGTGAGTTTCTAACTTCCTAGAGCAGCAACTTACTACAGAATGTCCTTAGCAGAGTGCCTTTCAAAGCCAAAGCTTGGGAGAGTTAATTTTTGGGAGTACAAGGTCACAAATCTCCCAGCTAGCATGGGTGCCATTCTGGCTGGCAGCTATAGTCCAAAAGAATAAGTCTTCCAAACTCTGGCTTTAGTTCTGGATTTAGCCCCATGTTTTTTTTCTACAGGAGTATACTCACATACACTCATCTGTATTTACTAGTGCTGCAGAGCTCATAGATTCTCAATCCCTTCATATCATATCCAGCTGCTAAGGGTGACAATCAGTAGCAAAGACTTATCTCAAAGTTATACATATTCAAGTGAGTACATTTATCAGAATGCACAAAAACACACAAAAAGTCAGTCAAGTGGAGATAACACTGTAGGGTGTCTTCTGGAGCATGAAATGCATTGTAGGGAATACATGACCAAGGTCTTAACTCAGCCCAAGCAGACTTTATTATACTGAGCTTGGATTTTCCCTCTACAGCTTTGCTATGTCAGTCAGGTCAAACTGATTCAGCCAGTGCCTAAGCAAGCATAGCCAGTGATGTTTTCCACCATGAAAATCAGTTCCCAGTGCTGCTGAATTGTTTTTTAATGCTTGTTTGACATATATTGTGCTTTCACCGGAATTTGAATGTGGATTGCCAAATTCCTTTTGCTTAGCATGAGCAAAGGCTTAGATTCAGATCGTATGGGTGAAAAGACACTTTTGACTTAAGTTTCCAACACCTCTATCTAACTATAGCTTTCAATATTATCACTCTGGAAAAACAGAGTTGGGGTGTGATTTAATACAATGTGCTCCATTTGGCTAAAGCTTTTAGAAATGGCCAGTAGTGTTGCACAACATTACCACCTAGGAAAAGTGTTTTATGGTATAACGAGTTGCCATTCGCCTTTCTTGGTTACTCGCTGCCCAGTCCATCTGCATGAATTTCCATGGTGCAGGTGTTTGTTACCTGCCCTGACATCCCCACCTTCCAATAATTCATCAATTGGCTATATTTTCATACGTTGGCATTTATTGACACTTCACGAGGTTAGCAGTAGACCCAAACTTTTCTAGAAATAGGGACTGAGTGAAGGTTTGCTCAAAGCCTAATGAAGAGGCCTTTCAAATTCCCAAAAGACACACCTGGGTAGTAATTATGTGGGGAAAAAACCCCGGACAGTGAACTAGGGTGGAAATGTGTTAATTCTCCTGGACACACCTGGAAGTGAGTCATTCACTAATTCAATCAAGTGTCCAGAAAACTCATTACTCTGCAACCTGATTTTCCTCAACACCCTTCCCCTCAACAATAGAAGATTGCCTGATGCCCATCAGTCTTAATGTCTTAACCATTAGCAATCATTAACATAACTTGAGCTTCCATTGTCTAACTGTGGAAAACTCCATCTGTCATTGTATTCCACTCATAACACGCCTTAAGGACAAATATTGGGTATAAATATTGCACCCAAACACAGTCAATGTGTCTCACAGTGTTCATGGCTTCCTGAATCCAGTCCATCTGTCCATCTGCTGTGTGATCCTCAGAGCTCCATCTGAGTATCTTCTGCTACCCAAATCTCTGCTCTCTGGACAGGTATAGTAGAGCCCATCATCCTGAACTCTATTCTTCTATCCCAATACTTCCTACTTTCTTCAATAGCCTTCTGTGATTGCTTGAAGCCTGAGTGTTGGTGTGAATGCTTCCAAGGTTATTTTTCAATAAGAACCATTGTATTTTATTTCCTGGTTGTGAGTCTTGTCAGTTAGTATACATAGATCTAAAGGTCCTGTAGTTACCTGGCTTCGCACTGCAATATTGAGCTAATTAAAAGTTCCCCTTATTAATATCTGGACATGAGTGGCTTCTTCACAGACCCCACACAATTTGGGTAACGGATCTGTCAAGCAACATTGCCTGGATTGATATTTTAGCATTTTTAACAGTTTGCAAATACAGGTATACCTCAGTTAATGAAGTCCATGTGTTCCTGGGCATTAATTCTTTAACAAAAAAATTGGTAGCTGAGGCAGAAATAATATAGAAAGAATAGGAGTAGGTTCCTGAACTACAAAAGAGGATGAGAACATGTTTCAGCAAACTTTTTATCCAAAACTAACAATATGCACATGTGAAATGAAATAACCAGTTCAGATAAACTTTGTGTAAGCAAACAAAAACATTTTGAATTCTCTAGAGACCATTTGAAAGCTTCTTCCAAAGTGTATCCATGAATGATTTTTTTTCTTTCATTAGCCTCCATTTCTTATTATTTCCATTTTACATATAGACCTGTGATTCTTTGACATGCTGGGGGGGTTGTTTGTGTGAGGCAGGATTATCTGCTTTCTCCTTTTCTCTCTGTTTTGCTGTTCACACATGCACAGTAAGGGATTCTGGAGGCAGCTGCTGTTTAAATTTCCTTTTCTAGGAAGACACATGTAACTGTTGTAGGATTGGCTAGAGCAGAATCCTTTTTCCCAGTTCAAGTTTTGATTGCATTGTTTACTGCATACACAGTGCTGCAACCTAACACTGAAATTCTGTTTTCTACAGCTCTCCTCTACCAGCCACTCAATGCCACTGCTGATTTTTTTTTAAAAGTGTACATCTAGACAGAGAACAGTGAGGGAAAGAAGCTGCACTGGCAGAAAAAGACTCTAAAAAGGAGCTTCTTTGTCAGAGGCTTCATTAACTGAGGTATGCCTGTATAGCAGAGGACTTACTGCCAATCTTGGAAGAGTACTTTTTAAAACTATAACCCAGAATCTTCCAGCCAGCATGGCCAGTAGCCTTTCCAAACCCTGAGGACTTTATCACATCAGGTTCATAAGATGCCACAGCTGCATTAGTCTAGGAAACACAAACATACCAGTTGGGGGACAGTCATTATAGCACAATTCTTCAAAAGCACCATTGTTCTGCTTCTCACCTAGCTTCCATCTTCTGCATGCTGGCCTCCAAAGCCTGGCCTCCCTGCCCTATGCCTTTCCCAGCATGCTTTTTGGTCTGTTAGTTTGGGGGGGGGGTTTAAGCACAATTGCACAGTCACAGCAATTGGTTAAGTAAAAAATAAGTAAAGAAAAGAAATTGAAAAAAGAAAAGAAAAACAGCCTGCTTGGGAATAGCGAGGGATAGGGGGAGAGAAGAATAATCACACCCACTTGTACCACGTGACTGCCTGCATATCAGAACTGCTTTGGGACTAACTTATCACATGTGCATCAACAGTGGAAAAGCAGCGCAATTAGGTGGCATTGATCAGTTTTGCCCATCAATGCAACAGAGCGCTCCAGCAACAGATGGACTACAAACTAGCTACTGGACAGTCACAATGTCATCTGATAAAGTAAAGCCAGAGACACTACTATCCTGCTCTAATTCCACTTTTCAAGCCTAGTGTGGTGAAGTCCTGAGCTTCAGTCCACATACACATCACTGGCAGCAATGAAGAAACTAGATTGAAGGCAAAATAAACTGAGATTCTACATTCCTGGTTCACCCACTGCAAGATTTAACCTCAAAGTGTCTAGATATATTGGCCTAAATCCTATTGGTGTGTTCCAGCTAAACAAACCCATTAAATCAACTGTTAAATAGTGAGTCAACACATAGGTAAATATCATTGGTACTATGGGCTTACTCTAGTCAAGACTAACATTAGGATCTGGCCCATTGATATCTTCGGCACTCCACTGGACAATGTTGAGACATGGGGGGAATGTGGATCTAACCACACTGCAAAGATAAGAGTTAGACATTTGAAGTCACCCCATAGTGTTACATAGTGTACTCCTAGAAGCTGCTTGTGGACCTTAAAACATTACACGCACACACCTGACTAATACAATGTGTGTGTAATGTTGTAAGACTTTTGCTTGGCTGATGCATTCCATAGATATGCTTATTAAAATATATGCAACGATCATAATCTTCACATTGGAATGGAAAACATTTTCAAAGCCTGATGCTGGAAGGGATTCTTCTTTAAACAAGTGCCAGAAATAAATCTGAGGATAAACACTGTATCAAAGAAACACTTGTGGAACTACATCTTCATTAAACCACATGTCCTTTGAAGTTACCAAAGCACATATCTGCTGCTATTAATGTACACTTGCAGCCACTCTCCCCTGAAGGAGTTGAGAGGTGGGCAGAATAATGTTATTTTACTTTATCCTTACACAACACCCAGTGAGGTAGGCAAAGCCCAGAAATAAGACAACGTCTTGCCAAAGGCCACCCAGTATGCTTAATAACATACGGTAGGTCTAAGTTAGAGCTTGGAAAAGTTACTTTTTTGAATGTCCACTGCCAAAATCCCTCAGCCAGCAATTGGCCAAACAGTACATTTTCCAAGCTCTGATTTAAAATAGCAATTTAGTATCACTCACATCTTTACACTCAAGAAAGTGGTCAAGATCAAGACCTTTGGATGCAGGTCGTGAAAGTGTAAACCATCTCTCCCAATTCCTTCCTCCTACCCAATTATCTAATATAGGCTATTACGGGGCAGGGAAGCCCAGTTTAAATTGGACTGAATTTTGAAATAAAAACCAGCTTCCATGGGGTCAGGATTCAACCTACTCCTCCCACAGTTCCATTTCAAATTATGTTCCTGGTGAGGTGCTGTATATTCAAAGAGTGTAACTATTTATTACAACACAAGAGGGAACAATTTCGAACTGAGCAGACAATTTTAATGAAGGTCTTTCTCTGTGTTGTTGTTTTTCATGAAACATGATCAGTGCTTGCTTGATTCAATCTCATTTGCTGCACAAAATTCAGGTACCTAACACAAAAAGTAGTTCTAATCTGCTGCAAGGCTTTTGCATACATGCAAGCCCACATTTTGTCTTGAGAGATATGTGTTTCCTCTTTCTTTTCCCAGTTGTTTTAGTAAGTGCTTGATACACTCCTCTAATTATTCCTTGTCTAAGAAAACATAGGAAATTCTTGGGCTACCATAAGTCAATTGGTGACTTGAAGGCATACACACACACACACACACACACACACACACTGAATGAATGAAGTTGACCCTGTGCCTATTGTCAGGAGTTAGAAACTTAACTCCATTATAAAATGGCGAAACAAACTGCAGAGTCATGCGTAGTCAAAATGGCTGACTCCATGAACTGCCTAGTCAGCCTTAGCTACAGAAGGAGGGTTCTTATTGGTGTGTAAGATCATGTGATTGAGTAAGCCAATGCCCTGTAGCTGTGTATATGGGAGGGCTCAGAGCAGAGCTCACTTCTCTTCTTCCTGCGAATGCTGAGGCCTGGTGAAGCAGGTTCTTCTGGAATTGTAAATATTTGTATATACAGTTGTCCCTTTGCATTCGCAGCTTTGACACTCGCGATTTTGATTATTCACGGTTTTCCCTCACCCACTGCCTGTCTCCTGGGTCTTCCCTTCTCTTCACAAAGGGAACGAAGAGCCAGAAAAGCGTGGGGGTGAGGCAAAACTTCTTAAAACCGCTCCTCTGCTGAGCTTTAGCTGCCTTTTCAGGGAGGGCGAAAGCCAAGCAGACAGCCGGTTTGAGAGAGAAAGGAGAGCCAGGGAAGCCTAGGGAGTGAGGGAAAATCTCTCAAACTGCTCCTCTGCTGAGCTTTGGCTGCCTTTTCAGGGAGGGCGAAAGCCCAGCAGACAGCCGGTTTGAGAGATTTTCCCTCACTCCCTGGGCTTCCCTGGATCTTCACAAAGGCAAGGAAAAGCCAGGAAAGGGGGGGGGGTTGAGGCAAAACCTCCTTAAACTAGGGAGGGTGAAAGCCCAGCAGATAGCCGATAGCCGGTTTGAGAGATTTCCCCCCACTCCCTGGGGTGATTGTTATTTGCGTTTTTTTCACATTCATGGGGGTCTGGTGGCCGTAACCCCCGGGAATGTGAAGGGACAACTGTATTGCAACTGAGTTTGAAGATAAAAGTGCCTCCTGCTTATTTGAATGTCAAACACTCTGTGTGTGAGTATTCTTGGGAACGGGTTGCTACTGAATCTACTGAGACAAGCTTTTTGGGCTTCTGCTGGGGATTGTGTGTCCTATCAGCCCCTGACACCTATGCCATCTGTGAAATGGTGTAAATTTCTTGTCATTCTTTTCTCTTCCCAGAAAAATGACAAATATCACCAGTGTCAATGCCCTGCTATTTCGTAAGCCATTTATTAGTACAAAATTGTATTTAGATATTTGATGGCTGTGCACTACTCCTTTGAATCACACGTCTGTTTTAATTAAAAAAAAAATTAATAGAAAAACACTATCCATTCCAGTATATGAAGGCAATACATGTATTTTTACACTCTTGGAGTTGGAACAGTGTTGCTAGCAGGAGTACATAGTGAATACAAAAACACATTTCAGAAAAACAAAAATGTATTGGACACCATTATGCTCATTTAGAAAGGAATTGCCTACTTCAGCTAAATGTTGATGATGTAATATTGATAATACTTATCTGTGTCATATGATGTGGGTGTGTTAAATGGTTACTATGATTCTATGATTCTATACTCTTTATTTGGGTGCATTACAGAACTGAATTTGGGTACATTACAGAATTGAAAAAATCTTTGATATTTGTAGGCATAGATGTTCTTTTAAATTATATCCTTAAAACATGGAATTTAACTAATGGTCGACATGCTCTTATTATTGGCAAAAGATTTGCACTCCAAGGCTGAAAAGATGAGCATTCTCCCTCTATTGTTCAATGGCCATAAGGTCTCACTGCTTTGCTACTTATGAACATTGATTTTATAGATGCCAGCTTCAAGAAAATGTTATTTTGGAACTATGGTCAGCTTATATTAACATATATGCCTAGCTCATATTGTTATCTTATATATTTATTCTTTCATCCCTTTTTTCCTTCTTTTTATTTTTTTTCCTTTCCCTGTAATCTTACTTTTTAAAAGTCAATTTAAAAATTACAAAATATGAGGCTGCTGTTGCAGAACGGCAATGTTGAGATCAAAAGCTGATCAGATTCAGAGGGACACAGACACAGAACACTATAATGTAGTAAGCCTGCCTTATTGCTGAGGACATCAGGCACTCCTGATGGTTTAAAATGGGTCTGAAGTCTATTTAGGACAGGAGTGGGCAAAGTGCAGTGCTCTAGATGGTGTTGTACCACAACACCTAGCAATCCCCACTATTGACTATGATGGCAAGGGCTGCTGTTGTGATCCAACAGCAACATCTGAAGAACCACATTTTGCCCTGTCTCAATTTAGGAGGCCACTTGAAGTACAACCTCCAGTAGTCTTATGGTTTTTGTGCCCAAAAACTGCACCAAAGCCCCCCAAACATGCAAAACTCTGAAAAATATCTTCCCACAGCCCCCAATGCTTTCAAATATGCCTCCCTTTCCAGTCATCTCCCAGACAAAACATCATTTCTGGCCATCAGTTTAGCTGGGATATGGCTGAAAATGAGGTATCTTCATGTGCTATCAGGGGGGTTAGATGGAGCTGGAGGTATTAGTGGGGCTGGGAAATTGGACCCTGGTCCCAGCACAGTTGCCCACTCCAACGTAGACCATGGGCATACTACTCCAGGCATGGGAAATGACTTTACAGTTTATGTAGAGCTGCAGCTCCCATTATGCCTCACTGCTGGCTGTACCAGCTACGGTTGGTAGTCATTTCAGTCCACCAACATTTGCAGGGCCATTTCCCCCCCCCCCCAATATCAAGGAAGTGATGAATCTATTTGGAGTATGTTGATCGTGCTGATGGTGATGGTTATTTCATTTATATCCTGCCTTTTCTCTGATACTGGAACTCAAGGTGTCTATAATGCCTTGACAGTTTAAACTAAAACCCAGAATTTCGGATTCACTGCTCCACCAACAACAGAGCTATCAGCTACCACCAGCCATAACAGTAAACAAAACAACCTGCTCTTTTTGTTTGTTTGGAAGTGCCTAAGGTAGAGGCACCACAGCAACAGAACAGATGCCTTGACCACCACCACTTACATTTGAGAACAAAACATTCTAACCAACAAGATAGTTTTCTCAAAGGTTTTGCCAGGGCAAAACCCTTCCATTATACATGGTGAGGTAGATGCCTGAGGCAGCAAATGTGTGGTATCATGAAAGGGGAGCAGATTGTTAGTTGTTTCATTAGTTGTTGTAGTTTGCTTTTGAGATTTTTTTTCCTTGATTCATGTGCTTAACTAATTTGGCTTGCTTTAGATATGATATATCTTGAGTGCATTGGAAGGGTGGCAGCTTCTTATACTCTACCTCAAACAGCAAAATGCCTTCCATTAACCTAACAGAACACAATGCCTCCACAGCCTTTGTCACACCTGATGTTTCATTAAAAGAACCACAGTTATTAAAGGTTTCCTACTGTTCTATTCCTAACATGATAAGAAAAATCTAGTAAAACTTCAAATGAACATTTAATTGATCTACTTTGGTTTTATGTTGTTTATATGGCCAGGCAGAGATGTTTGGAGGTATGGAAGTTAGCAAATGGAGGATAAAATTTAGGAAGTGAATGGCTAGAAAAAGGATTGGCTTGTATTTACTGTTTAGCAAGCAGTTAGTACAATGATATATGTTTGGTATACGGTATGTTAGTGCACCAAGCTTCCAATCCCCACTCAATTTTCTGCTATGATACCATAAAGCTGAGTTACTGGCCAGCTGTGTCCAACAGAGCAACATTTCAAAAATTATTACAGCAGGAGGAGTTTCCTTTTAAAAAAAAAAAGGAAGAAAAAGAAAAGAAAAATGTTGATTGCTAACCAGAGTTTTCCGCTATAAAATCTCTTCAGAGTAAAACGTCATCCCAAAGGGAGGTAGTGACAAAGCAGCAAATCTCCTGCAGCAAATCTCATGACCTCCTCTGAACTCCCTGTGATACAGAGAGCTGGATAAAGGGATGCAGGTCAGAGCCATGCCTCCCCTTCCATTAAGGGTTTTTTTTTTCTTTTCTAGAATAACTGTCGCTTAGTGAGAAACCTTCAAGAGGGTGACTCGCCTTCTCCCCAGATCTGAGCACCCTTCAGAGGAATTGATCTAAATCAATGGCTCTTAAGCTTTTTTTTTTAATGAGGGACTACCTTTAAATATCTTTTGTTGCTGTGGACCCCCAAGACTTAACTCAAGATTTAAAATCCTAACAATAATAATAGTAATGCCTGATGATGATGATGATGATGATACAATTACACCATCCATTAATCCTTACCTCAGAGGCACTGGAGGGGAGGGGAGACTTTTCTCCTGCTTCTTCCTGCAGATTTGTGGCTGAAGCGGATTTAAGAGCAATATGCCAGCCAAACCAGCCAGCCTTTGCCTTGGCTCCTGTTGTGTGGGCTGAACAACCTTCAAGCCTTTGCAGACCCCCTGTGAGGATATCACAATGCCCTGGTGGTCTGTGGACCACAGGTTAAGAACCACTGATCTAAATGGTCTCTGGACTTCCTGTCATTCCCCTTCAAATGCCTTGAGCCAGAATTCACTAAGGCAGTTATGAATGCATAACCACCTTAGTTATGTAGCCACATAGTATCTCCAGCCTGGACCAGGCAGCACCAGAGATGGCTCATGGGAAAAGGGGATGTTAACATCAGTCAGCTGCTTCCCAGTTTACAGGGGAACAGATCCCCATCACTCACAGTCTTGCTGCCTGGTAAGTGAGGACTGGGGGACTTTCATGGTCCCTATGTATTCACTAAACTGGTGAATATGTAGGGATCATGAATATGAACCAGTCATGAATGTGTAGCCCTAAATTGTGCATTTGTAACTATCTTAGCACTTTATCACATAAGGCTGCTAAAGCGGAATTCCAGCAGGACAGTAATGAATTCGGCCAGTACTTATCAGACGCTGCTGGGGCTGTCCTGTTGCTGTTTCACATTCTAATCATTACTGTTGAGCCCATTTCAATTGATGGGAAAATTGCACAAATACCTGCCAAAATCACTATTGCTCCACTGCTGCCCTTGTGCAATAGGTCCCTTCGCTTCAGTTGTGGGATGACTGCAGTCACATGGCATGAGGGGGGTTGATTTTCCTCCTCTCCACTCTCTCCCCCTCCCCCTTGCTATTCCAAAGCAGGCTGACTCCGTGCTACTTTACAGTAGTGAAGGGGAAGTGGAGAGAGGGGGACAGGAGGAGAATCAGACCCCTTCATGCCATGTGACTGCAGTCATCCTGGAACCAAACCAAAGGGACCTATTGCACCAGGGGGTTGCCAAAGGAGCACAGTCGTGCACATGAGGAAAGGTGTGATCATAAACATTTTACAACTGGTGTGCTCCCATTTCCTTTAATAACATGATTGCTGCAAGACACAAGGCTGGTGTGATAATGTCCTTAGTAAATTTAATCTTTGATTTAAAACAAGCACAGTGCAGGCTACTGGCCACATGCAGCCCTTGGGACCCCTAAATTCACCCCTTTCCAGCCCCAGCCTCCAAATTTTTTAAATGTGGGGCTGATTTTCTGGCAATTGTCCCCAAATGGGCCAAAACTGCTTTAAAATACAATGTTTTTCTTCCCCTAACCCTGCAAATCCCCCCAAGCCTTCCCAAAACACCAAAAGGAGGGGGGAATGGTCAGAAATTGGCCAAAATAGTGGCCAGAAGTGACATCACATTACTTCAGGTGCACTGGAACTCACTAATGCAGCCCACTGGATGATCCCTGGGAGGTAAAATGACACCCACTCCATGCAGTTTCCCACTCCTGAGCTAAAAGGTAAAACATTTTCAGGAACTGATTATCAAATATTTAGGTGGTGAGTATAAGTTAGTCCCATGCCAAGTTATAGCCCTTTGGGCCTTTGATCCAAGAAAGAAATGGATAAATGTGACTATGGACTTTATCAGACATCCCCCTTAAAACGTTCTTTTGCTGCCATTAAAAAAATCAATTTTTATGCTAGCAAAAGAACATTCACCTTGCAGTTACCTCCTTTCCTGGCAAAGGGTCCTTCTGTAATAAAGAGGAAGTGAATGGAGCTCTGTTCACTTCCTCTTTTGAAATCCTGCATGGGAAATTCAAAAATAAAAGCAAAAATAAATGTCAAAAAGTAAAACTAAGCATACACACACACACACACACACACACACACTAAAAAAAACCTCAGAGTAACCCAGGGAGGGTCAAAAAATGTTTGCAACTTACCTGGATGTCCCAATCTGACCCGGAAGTGTTCTGGCCAGTCTAGCCATTGTCGGGGTAAGTACAAGATTTAAGAGGACAGAGGCTCCACACACCAGCAATGCCAGCAAAAAATCAGCAGGGGGATGTATTGATGGCGTAAGCCATCAATTAAAAGCTGTGAGTTATGGGCTGTTTTTAACAGCGAAAGGGCAACTTCTTCTGATCCGCGTGCCCTTTCATGGTTTTGTGGCATCCTTTTGATGCCATATTTAGTGTGTCTGATAAGTCCTATAACTCAACCTTTTCCAAGCCTGGCATTCCCAAGATATATCAGACTACAGGACCCACAATCCCCAGCTATCACCCTAGCTAGGGTGATAAGAGTTGTAGTTTGAACACATTTGGAGAGCACAAGGGTGGAGAAGATTGATCTATCTACTCTGATTATCCTTCTGCATTCAGCCACATGTATTGTCCAAAGCCTCAAATTTGACATGGAGTTCTCATGAGTTTACAAATCTACTAGCAAATATACTTCCCCCTCCCCTGCCAAACCAATTCTGTGTAAGCGCTTACTATACAGATATTGGCAGGCACCCTGTTTGGTAATTATGATGTCATAAGCCCAATCTACAATATCGTAATGGCACTAATTCATTTTTATCGTTGTTATACCATTGCACCTTGTAGGATTCTGTCGCAGCATGCCCCACTGCCAGGAGAGGGTTGTACGTGTCATTGTTAGGAAATTCCTCTATTGAGGGATGCATGGTTTAAAAGGTAGGATTTGGAGCAGATGTAACTTGCATTGTTGCAGCTACACCTTTGTAGCTATGTTTCCTGACGCAGAACCTCAGCACTTATTAACATTTGTTTCACAAGGCGTTTTAGGACTTTGCTAACGCAACAAATGATTTTATATGAAAAGCTCCCATAAAGAAAGACTGCTCATTTGATGAAATAAATCAGCACAGGAATTGCCATGGTCCTGAAACTGGAAACATTACTTTTTTGTATTACAACTACCAGATCTCCTAGACAGCATTACTGAGGGAGGTAATGGGAGATATAGTCCAACACATAACATTTCCAAGTTCTGCTTTGGTCTGTCTAGCCCACCACTGCATTTTTCAACCTTGACCATCCTGGTTGGATAATAATACTGATAGTCCAATACATATGGAGGGCATTAGTTTGGAAATGCTGTTGTATTTTGACTGACCATTATGCTCCAGTATCGCAGATAAAGGTTTCCCCATCTCCTACTACATGATTCTTTTAATTGGAAATGGGAGGGTTTGCACTTGGGAGCTCTTGAATGCAAAGGATGAACTATCCCACTGAGTTTTGCCTTCTGCACTTCTTCCCTCCAAGGTTCTTATCATGAAGAATTGTTTGAGTTATTTATTTATTACCATTATCTATCTTTCACCTTAAGGGTTTGAATCCAGGATAGAAGGAAGCTTGCAAGTAATGTAAACATATATGAATTGAATCACAATAAACAATATTAAAATATCACAATTCATAATTCATTCAGGCCCTGTGGGAGAAAAGGAGAGTCCTCAGCACATATCGTATACCTGAGTCAGAACAGCAAATGCAAACTCCCCACGCACACATACGTCAAGGTTCATCATACACAAAGGCAACCAAATTACTTTGGTACATGAGGCAAAAAAAATCTCATGAGGACTTCCCTACAACCCTGACAGTAAAATACAATAATAATAAGGTAAACTTTGCTTCCCTTCCATTATATCCCAAATCTGCCACCTGAAACAGTTGCTTCACTCTGGCTAATCTAGTGCTGGCCCTGCTCCCCCATGGGGAAATGCTGCCTTCTTGTGATATAGTCTCATAAATAAACATACAATCAGCAGACAGATAAACTGATACATTTTGCCACTTATTTCAAAGAAAGCATAATAAACTCCTTGATGGCGTAACTCAACTGTTAACAGATCAAAGAATTTATGAAAAGAACAGTATAAGTGCCACATATTCATTTTCTTTGTTTCCTAGAAAGAAGAAATAAAAAGACATGCTAGCTTGAGAGATAAAGTCAGGTGGTTATCACTTTTTTATGTGTGAACGAAATCATTTAGAAACTTTTCTATGATGAGAGAGGTATACACATGCATATACTGGCAGCACAGCCACAAACTGTACTTTACTTCTTCAAAAACCACCATTGGTATGATACACAATTAATGAGTTATAAAAATTCTGAAATTAGGAATGGGGAAAGGTTTTGAAGTCATCAAGTGTGCAGGACCAGTGCCGGGCCCAAAATCTTGGGGAAACCTGGCCAATCAGGTAATATGGCAACTTAGATCTGCAGGAAAATCTTTTTGGCAGCAGGTAGGTGGCAAAATGTACCCTGAATCTGCACCAGTTGTCACCACTAGGACATGCAGCCCTCCCAAGTGATCTTTGCATCCTCCTTACCATGCAATCTTCCTTCTGGTGAAGACTTGCCCACACATACAATATGTAGGGAGTTTTTCCAAGCCCTTTGCTACACCTGTGGCTTATAGAAGGCTTCACAGGAAGTCCCACCTGCTCGCCAGGTTCTGTGCTGCTGATGCTGCTACCAGGGCTTATGCAACAAACAGGCTCATGAATCATGATGCTGGTGTCCCACTCCTTGCCTTGTTCCAAATGGTAGAGTGGGCCCATGCACATGAATGGCTCTTTTCCAAATCTCCTCCCTTTGTTCCTGTCTTTTAGCGCACAAGTTCAGTCTGCATACAAACATCCTTTGTACTCAGCCTGTGAGCCCTGATGCCAGCTGGGAATGTTCACAGGTGGATATCCAAATTTTAGTTCCATTTCACACATAAAAATCAAGCTTTCCTCTCCCCCAGAGACTTTCATACTGAAGACCTGGGGAAGCATAATAATTCCCTGAGAGTTCAGCCAGTGCCCTGATATCTGACCACCCTAGTTGGTGTATCAGCTGCCATCCTATCCACCCTAACCTATGCATGTCATAATTGTACCCAGACACAACTGCTGTTATGTGTTCTATGTGGAGTTGTTTTTGAAGACCACTCAGAAAATTGAGCTAGTATAGAATGTGACTATTCAAGACCTTATTGAGGTAGATGGTCAGATCATATTATAACAATCACATAGCACCTGTATGGTCTGTCAAAGATCCTTAGATATAATATGAGATACAAATAGTTTAATACATTTTGAAAACCAAAATTCTTGGTTTAGATATTTTATACCTTAAATAGTTTGGATCCCATTTATTTGAAGGACTGTGTCTGTTCTTATAAACCTGTCCATGGTATCTTTCATATTTGCCAGAGAACTCTACAAATCTCATGAAACTATAAACCCCATGATTCCATAGGATGAGTGGCTTAAAAGATGGATTTGAGAGGGATGTTGGTTGTTGTGAGATCAGAACACAATTCCAACCTGTGCAATAAGCAAGAGTGAGTTGCTATGGAATATGTCTGACTTATTCTATTGTAATTCACTAACAGGATGGCAGCCACTTAATTTTATGAATGTAAAATACAAAAGCAAACAACATAAGCAGCACTGTGATGCACATCATGGCGGGGGGGGGGGTATGTGAGTGAACCAGCAGGGTTTCTGTAAGGCAGTGTAAATAAAAGGAAATACAGATGGGCATCACTAACTAGACCATTTGCTCAATGTCCCTGCCAATACAGGATTGTCCCACACAGTACATTCTTTACTACAAGATCATGGAATCATAGAATCATAGAATCATAGAATTGTAGAGTTGGAAGAGACCACGAGGGCCATCCAGTCCAACTCCCTGCCACGCAGGAAATCTTGATCAAAGCATCCCCGACAGATGGCAATCCAGCCTCTGTTTAAAGACCTCCAAGGAAGGAGACCCCACTATGCTCCGAGGGAGTGTGTTCCACTGCCGAACAGCTCTTACTGTCAAAAAGTTCTTCCTAATGTTGAGGTGGAATCTCTGTTCCTGGAGCTTGCATCCATTGCTCCGTGTTCCAGTCGCTGCAGCAGCAGAAAACAAGCCTGCTCCATCCTCAACGTGACACCCCTTCAAATACTTAAACAGGGCTATCATATCACCTCTTAACCGTCTTTTTTCCAGGATAAACATACCCAGCTCCCTGAGCTCTCCTCATAAGGCATGGTTTCCAGACCTTTCACCATTTTAGTCGCCCTTCTCTGGACATGCTCCAATTTGTCAATATCCTTTTTGAATTGTGGTGCCCAGAACTGGACACAGTATTCTAGGTGAGGTCTGACCAAGGTAGAAGAGAGCGGCACTATTACTTCCCTTGATCTTGATACTATACTTCTATTGATACAGCCCAAAATCGCATTGGCCTTTTTAGCTGCCGCATCACACTGTTGACTCATGTTCAACTTGTAGTCTACTAGGACTCCTAGATCCCTTTCACATGTGGTCTCATTCAGCCAGGTCTCTCCCATCCTATATCTATGCATTTCATTTTTCCGCCCTAAGTGCAGTACTTTACATTTCTCCATGTTGAATTTCATTTTGTTAGCTTTGGCCCAGCTCTCCAGTCTATCCAGGTCATTCTGAATTTTGTTCCTGTCCTCTAGGGTATTATTTACTCCTCCTAATTTGGTGTCATCTGCAAATTTGATAAGAATCAATAAGAATCTTATGAATAAGTTCATCAATAAAATGAATTATGATATAGTGGCAAAGTGTGAGTGTTTTACAAATGAATGACCAGATGAATGTTTGTGGCTGGTACCACAAGTGGAGGACTTCTCTCATGTTCCTTCCAACCATGTCTCCAGTGGTGGTAGGACTGAGAGAAGGGCTTCCTCCAAAGATATTAGAACCTAGTCAGGTTCATATGAGATGCTGCAGATCTTCAAATAACCAAGTTATATAAGTAATAACTATAACTTTCAATTCTTTGCCGAAACAGAGTGATAGCCAGTAAAGCGGCTGTAACAAAGGAAGCACATAATTGGCCACGATAGGGTTACAATATTGTAGCCCAGCTGAAGTTTTCAAACATTTTTCAAAGATGGAGCCAAACAGATTGTGTTACAGCAGTCAAAACTGGAACCAGGAACCTAAGTGTCACGTTGAGGATGGAGCAAGCTTGTTTTCTGCTGCTCCAGAGACTGGAACACAGAGCAATGGATGCAAGCTCCAGGAACAGAGATTCCACCTCAACATTAGGAGGAACTTTTTGACAGTAAGAGCTGTTCGGCAGTGGAACACACTCCCTCGGAGCGTAGTGGGGTCTCCTTCCTTGGAGGTCTTTAAACAGAGGCTGGATGGCCATCTGTTGGAGATGCTTTGATCATGATTTCCTGCATAGCAGGGGGTTGGACTGGATGGCCCTCGTGGTCTCTTCCAACTCTGCAATTCTATGATTCTATGATTCTAAGTCATGTGCCACTGAGACCAAAACTGACACCTTTAGAAGTGGGCACCATTGGTGCAATAGTAGCCTAGAGCT